>JANEYF010004436.1:0-443871 GCA_029963845.1 Rhamnusium bicolor
GTACGGATCACCATATTAGTTAATTCATATTCATATTCACTTTATTCATCTATAAGATCATGTTACATGATATTAGATATGTCAAATAATATATAATATACAGAAAACTGCAAATTTGCATTATATAAATAAATATATCAGATATGTGCTAATAATATATAAGGTATGAAACTAACATTAAGAATAAATAATAAAAAACAACAACGTATCATATATATACACACATATACATATACATGTATATACACACACACACACACACAAACACATTACATATACACATATACATACAATACATACACAGTACATACATAACATGCAAAAACGAGGAAACTAACCATCAGGTTTATTTAAAAATTCATCTACACTATAATAACCCCTTAGTAATAATAGTTTTTTAACTTCCATTTTAGATTTATTCATTTTAAGACATTTTATATTGTCAGGTAAGCTATTATACAGTGTAATGCAATTATAATATGGCGAGTGTTTAAAATTAGATGTTTTGTGATGTGGTCATTAACATTTCATTGTTTCTTGTGTGATAGGTGTGTCGATCTGATAATGTACAGAAATCTTTAAAATTGTATTTGACAAAAATTAAGCACTTATATATATAGATGCAGGGAACTGTAAATATTTTCTTATTAACAAATGTATCTCTACAGCTCTCTCTGTATTTTATTTTGAATATTAATCTGATCAATCTTTTTTTGGTGAACAAACACGCGATATAACTGATTTGACCTGCCCCACACCATGATATTAAAAGACAAATGGGAGACTGCTAAAGCATAGTAAACAGTTCTTAGTCCAGCCTCGTTAAGCGTATCTGATAACAGCAGTATCGCGTAATATGCGGAACTTAGCTTGTTACACACTTTGTTTATTTGTAAGTCCCACAGTAAATTTGAGTCTACTTGTGTACCCAAGAATGTGGCATTGTCTTTTAATAATTCGTCACGTAAACACGGTCTTCTGAGATTAAAATTAATGAAAACAGTTTTGGTATTAAGTATCAGTCTGTTTCTAAAACACCAGTCATTCATTTGAGATAGAACATTAGCAACCCTCAAACACAGTTCCACAGTGGAGTCAGCTGAGACTGATACCGATGTATCATCTGCATAGATGACAGTGAATCCTTCCTGTATATGGTCAGGTAGATCATTAATACATAACAGAAATAGCAATGGCCCCAGTATGGAACCTTGGGGTACTCCCAGGGGAGACATCTTTTGTTTCAGAGTTAGCACCATTATAATTTACTAAAATTTGCCTGGATTCCATATAGGACTTGAGGACATTTAAAATATTTCCTCTAATACCTAAAGCTTGTAATTTATTTATCAGAATTGTTGGATCTACCGAATCGAAAGCCTTTGATAGGTCAAATAATATCGACATTACATATTTGCCTTTATCTAGCTCACTATAAACAAAATTAAAGAGACTGGTGGAAGCAGATTCTATTGATCTTCCTGTTCGAAACCCGTGTTGTGAGGTACAAAATAAATTGTTTATGTTGATAAAAGCCACTAAGCGATTATATATACCCTTTTCAAATCCCTTCGATAGTGAAGTTAATAAAGATATTTGCCTGTAGTTTTCGATATCACTCTTACATCTCTTTAGTAGCAAATTATTTTGACAAATCGGAATAGGATCGGTTCACTTGCTCTGAACGTTTCCAATTTCCGCAAGGGCCACATCGCCTCTCATTGGATGGAAATTTATAATTTTTATTTTGAATTCGACCAATCAGATCACGCGTTCGTATTGAATAATGATGCACCAGAAGATGAACAGATGAGAAAATTCAAAAATCCATTGGAATAACTTACAAACGATGGAGACCTTATGTTTAGTTTATATTGTAATGTGTGATGAAATAAAGTGTTGTCAAAGTTTTTTAATTTAACATTCGTAATGTATATTGAGTAAAAATGCCATACGTTGAAGTATTTGGGTCATACGTGAATCTGATGTTATTGACGATAGAAAGCGATATATAAAACGTAGACGGTAGATATTTAAAGCACACAATTCAGCGCAGTTTGGTAACTGGTAAAATTGATATCACCGAATCTGTTCTTTGGACCCACTGTTTTAACCACACTTCTATATGAAATTACGATAAATTTAAGCGATGGGTGATAGTAAATGGAAGCGTGAACGTACACGCAACACGCAAGGCTAGTTTGTCAGGGCTTTGCACATATACATTTTCTACTTTGATTGATGTCAGTAGGTACAGGAAACATGATTAAAAATAATACAAAAAAAAAAGCATTACATCTTTCGAGTAAATGCCCATATACGTTTGGCACTATTTCCATTTATCATCCTTTGTCCCAAGAAGGAAGAGAAACGCTACAAATGACGTTTAGACAATGCCAATTTATTTAATTGTTAGTGCTATACATTTACAAAATCAAAAAGAGTGGTACAAAACAGTGTCGAGCATACTATAATATTCTATCTGCGATCTGAATTATTGCTAATATCAAACCAGAATGCTCTTGCGTCTCTCTTCACCTTGAAAAAGTGCCCGACGCTGCTTCTGCGTTTACCATCTGACTCGCACTAGCTTTCCGTCTGAATAATTACTATATAAGAGTTTCTCTCCCACACCATGAGATTTCTTCACTAGGACCAATGTTTATTATCCTTGTGTCTATAACTTGATATCGTCTTAGCTTTCGTTTTGAGCACGATTTATTACACGATGACTTTTCTTCTGTGCCCTTGCGATTTTCATCACGAGGAACATATCTGCTCGCTATAGCATTCCGTTACAATATTTGCATCCAAGAGACTCGAACAGCTATCCAAAAAATGTTGTCAATGGGAAGTCAACCACATCCTTCTGGATAAATTTTGTTTAAAAAGAAAAACAACATTAGAACTCGGCATAAACATCTTCAAAACACCTTATGGGAAAGAATCAATATGTGTGGGTCATCAACTCTGCTTAAAACATCAATTCAGCAAATTTAAACTCAATTTTAAGGAAGAATTTAAGGAAAAGTTCAAAGATCTACTTTTCGCTATTAAATATATGACAAGAAGCTCAACTCAAAAACATAGCAGTAGACGCCATATTGCATGCTGTGTGCATAGGTAAAAACATACTTCATAGTATATTCTCTAGATTTTCTACTAAATATGCAACGAAAGTGCAGGTAATTTACTGTATATCTTGTAGATCTTAAGTATGTGCTTGGCATACTCTTCTTTATATATAATTTTTACACACTCATTAGTATATACTAAGTGCAATAATTCAAGTAAATAAAAAGAACCGAATGTACCTACAGTGTGATCCACTATAAAGATAAGATAGACACCCCTGTAACTTTTTTTCTTTTTAGGATAGAGATTTCCAGATGTAGAAAATCACGAGTTGCTCCTTTGGAGCTCTTTAGTTCAAATGTCAAAAGTAACTACAGCCTACTACAACTCCGTGAATAGGGTCAATCTGCATTATTTTGCTTCGCATTGCAGATATCGAACAAATTTATTAGAAAAAGTTGTTCAGCTTCGAATTTTGACACCATGTACCAGATGTCAGTCCTAATTTTATTACAAAAGTTCGAAAATTTTGATGTTAGATTTACAACAGACTGACATTTAGTGATTGTCAGTTTATTTGTATCAATGGCTATATACTCAGATTTTCGAACTTTTGTAATAAAATTGGGAGTGACAAAAAATGACAAAAAAACGAAAATGTGAATTTTGCGCTGAAATCTGGTATATGGCATCAAAATTCGAATCTGAGCAACTTTTTCTAATAACTTCTTTCAATATCTGCAATGCGAAGCAAAATATTGCAAATTGTAGTAGGCTGTGGCGACTTTTGACATTTGAACTAAAGAACTCCAAAGAAACAGCTCATGATGGTCTACATCTGTGCCAAAAAGGAAATCTTTATCCTGAAAAATAAAAAAGCTACACTTGGTCTTTATTTTAAGTGGGTCACATGGTAGTATAAGCATAGTATAAATATCAAAGTATAATGTGTGCTATGTGGGTATGTATTCGCATTGCTATTGGACTCTCGACAATAACAAGCATTTCCCCTCATGATGACGGTCAGTAAGTAATTGTTTTTTATGGCTGCAAGCTGTCCAATTATCTGATAAAATCCTTTAATTTGTTGTTTCCAAACAGATTTATTGCATTGTACCTACATAAGAATATTTTATCATTGTCTTAGACTGTTTCATTGTGTTTACAATATAATATATCTACATAAGTCATGTCTGGTAGTTATTTTAAACATAAAAAAGGGATCAATTCATTATTGAAAGTAAGTAATATCCATAACCATAAGTATGATACACGTAATAATAGCAGCTTTCAACCATATTCAAGATTAAAAGTTCATCAAAATTCCCATATTTATCAGAGTATATTATGATTATAGTGTAAATGAATGTGGATTCAATGGCATGCATTCGTATGAAATAATAATATGATTACCGATAATAAAGATGAAATAATTTTATTAAGAATACCCTTCTGTATTTAAATAAATTTCACTTTCACTTTGATAAATACCCGACAAATTTTTTGTTTTACTTATAGATTTTACGAAAACACTATAATAGGTTATAAATCTTTTTGGTGATATGGTGATACACGTGATGTTTCAAACAAAAATTGTATCGTTATTTAGCAAGTAAGCCATTTTATTCTGATACTGACTATTTGTTTTTTTTGTTTGAATTGATTGTTCGAGTTTCTTGATGCAATGCATGTGTATGTGAGAGTGTGTTTGTTTACCGATTAGTATGAAAAGCTTAACTTTTATGTTAAAACTTGAAATAATGAATAAATATCCTTCTTCTAATAAATATAAGCAAAACAAAATTAAAGGCAGAACATGTAATAATTTATTTTCCATAACTTGTTTCACATAAACTGGTTTTGAATCAGTACAGGATAATGTTTGTAGTATAATATTAACTCTAATTTATACCACACTTTTGTGCAAGTTTGTGTTACAATTTATTCTCCAAATGTGACATTTTCTCATCTTGAAGATTGATTGAATTGATCATAAAATGTATCAGAGGGTGCGTTTGAGTAAACGATTTTATCCATATATTTTTTATTGCTATTTTGTTCTTCAGCCATACGTTTATTCTCTTCTACGAGCTGTTTATTTCTCTCCCTAAAACGAAAGAAATTGTGCAAAATACTATTGGAATTTTTTAGAATGAGGAATTAGTGGTAGCAGTAACTAATTTAAATGGGAAGAGCAATAGTTACTTAAATTTGTATGTACAGCGTAATACATTGGATGTATATGCTGAATAATAATCTTATTTCTTTATATGAATCGTTCACAGAACCATTACCTTTTACTTTCTTATACCTAATATGAGGAAGTATATATAGTAATCGTGAATTTTTTTGACCTCGGAATTCTGATTGATTTATATGTTTTGACCCTCCTGAATCCATTCTGACTATTTCCCGAATGGTGTCTGTCGGTTCATGTGTGTATGTGCGCGTGCGTGCGTGCGTGTGTGTGTGTGTGGGATGTGTTTGTATCCGCGATAACAAACAATACCAATGGGAGAATTCCCAAATTTGATAATTAGGGTATTCAATAACATTTTTGGTGAATGTGGTACCATCAGAAGAGACATAATGAATGAAATAAAAAAAAGGTACAATTTCGTGTAAAAAAATTAAAATTGTGTTGCATTTCTGGACGAATATCGTCCAATTAAAATATTATTTTAAGAAAAAAAAATCCGTCTGCATTTTTGTAGTATCGCGATAGCAGCCACAGTTTTTGAAATAAAGCTTTCAAATTTGGTACACGTTCTAAAGGCCAAAGACAATGATAAATTCGGTGAGGAGCAAAATTGGCCTGCCGAAAGGAGGTCCACGGGATCCAAACTATCAGTGGCGGCTGGTGAAATTTAGGCTATGTCATATCTCAGTATTGGAGCATGGGACCCAAGCGATACTTAAAGGCGTAACTATCAGGACTAAATGAAGAAGTTTTGCAGCAAAAAAATTGCGCTTGAAATTTGCGAAAAAAAGTTGGAAAAATTAGTGCCCCCCAGGTTATTTTTTAAACGATTTATAAAATATTTGTGAAACATTTTTTTTCAGAATCAGGTGGAAAATATAAGTTCACATTTCAAATTTCATCGAAAAATATTGGTTTTCTATAAAGTTACACCGTTTTGAAATTTTATTTTAGATTCACTTTTCACTTTGCAAACTTCAAAACGGTGTAACTTTATAGAAAACCAATATTTTTCGATGAAATTTGAAATGTGAACTTATATTTTCCACCTGATTCTGAAAAAAAATGTTTCACAAATATTTTATAAATCGTTTAAAAAATAACCTGGGGGGCACTAATTTTTCCAACTTTTTTTCGCAAATTTCAAGCGCAATATTTTTTCTGCAAAACTTCTTCATTTAGTCCTGATAGTTACGCCTTTAAGTATCGCTTGGGTCCCATGCTCCAATACTGAGATATGACAGCCTAAATTTCACCAGCCGCCACTGCAAACTATTATGTACTTGACTATAAAAAAAATATTATTGTCTATATATCTCAGGTCTATTATATCAAACCAATAAAATATATCTTCCAAATACTTAAATAAAGCTGATATAAACAGAAATTTTGTACACGCTTGATCCCATAAAATGGGGTTAAGATAAATTTGGCAGTTTGACATATAATATGTCTAATTTAGTTACAAAAATGCCAATAAGTTAATAAAAAACTATTAAAAAATATGACATGAATTATTATTGACACATTGGTAATTAATTATTTAAAATCATTTAATTATTTAAAAAAAATGTAATGAACCATTTCAAGTTTATGCTTTTAAAATTGAATTGAGGTAAGTCAAGAATTAAATTAGAATGATTTTTTTAGATCAAGATGATATACACTGGTATAAGAAAGGTATGTACTGGCCACATCAGAAACTTCATTCTTAATATAGCCCCACAAATAAAGTCAAGCAGTGTCATATCTGGAGTTTTTAGTAGCCATCTTATTGGTCCATTTTTGGTTAAAAACAAAATCATAAATACTAATAATATAAGGTGATAATTCCAGATGAATGTCTGCTTCTAACAATAATAATAATTATCATTGAACATGTATAATGATAATGAATTATCTTACCTTTGTTTGATTTCCAATTCACGATCCATTAGATAAATAGTTTTTTGGGTTCCGTTTATATAATCGTCCATTTCTCTATTCATTCTACGTTCTATTTCTTTATTTTTCTGAAATATTAAATTTTAAGTTTAAAGACAACTAAATCCTCTAAAAAGTTTATTAATAACTTGTTTTAGATCTACTTGAAAGCTATAAAAGCGCTCCTCCGTATTGATTTTTTCAGTCGCCGGTTTTCGGGTAGTCCTGGTTTTTCAATCTGGTCACAAACGTATTGGGATCTACCCTTCAGTGATAGCTTATTCATAAAAAAATCGCTGCGGAGTTATGGTGAAAAAGATACTGTACTTATTTTTTCGTTGAAAGGTTGATTTAGACCGAATTCTTGCAGTACGGCATGGAACGTATACTGCTGAATAATAGGATATTATTTTTCTCAAAAAGACCATGTGAATAGTTACAAATTTTCACTACTTACATCCTAAAATTTATCACTGAACCTCAATCCAATAATAAAATAAAAAATAATAAGAAAGAAAAAAGTTCCAATAGTTGTTTTAGTAGATTCTACAATAATTTGTAATCAACATTTAACTTTAAGTGTTGATTAATTACTTTTATAACATTTGTATATTAGCACGATCAGAAAAGAACATCTTGGAATCAACACATATTTCTGCATACGACTGCATAAAATTTGTATGGGGTTGCATAATGAAAATTTCTGAGTAAAAGCAAATTTTCGGAGTTCATCTGCGGTTCTGAAGGAAGGTTCACGATGTTTTTTTTTATAAACCGCAACAGAGCAATGAGCTCCTGAGGATTTTACATGCCATACTCAGTACTACTCAGCCGTGCGTGCACTTCAGGTTCAAGAGTTCTTGGCTCCTCCCGTTTATGTGGGAGGTATACACGAGAAACAGACAATGTAGGATGAATACTTCTGTGAATATTTATCATTTTGTGGGTTAATTGGCGCAGCTCGTCTACCGTCCGCATCATTACTCTAAAGTAGTAGAGCAATCCGGAACAACAAGCATGTTAGTCGCAGACACTGTTCTTCCCCGATAGTTTGGAATACCAAATCGAGTCGTGTCGGTACTTGCCGCAAAGAGAGTCCTTTTGTTTTAAATCCTATATCTTTGTTGCATATCCAGATATGTATAGGTTTCTCCGGCATCTAGATGTCTTAGGATGCTTCTGTCTGTGAGCTGTGCATCTTCAGAGAATTCCCCGCAACGTCCTCTCTTGAGGTAGGTGACTGCACATTTGTCTAACTAGAACTCTATATTAATTGCCCACGTTTATTCTCCAGTCACCCTAAGTGCGTTTTGTAGTTCGCGCTTTCTGGAGGCATACAGTTTACGGTCATCCATATAAAATAGATAGGTAACCTTATGCAACCGGTCGCTGGGTGGTTTTCATTGATGTCCGCGAGTTTGGAGGGGCTCAACAGACGACAGCAGTGAGATATAGAAGATGAGAGGACTCAGATAATCACCCTGAAATACTCTTCTTCAAAATTCCACCTGTTCTGTTGTGACCAGCTGTGCACCAGATGTTATGGTGAGGCAAGTCCTCCAAAGTAGAAGCAGCTGTTCTGTGCATGTCATTAGTAGTGCTGGGATCATGACAGTCGAGCAAGTGTAGCAATAACTTGTGAAATGTTGTATCAAATGCACTGCAGTAATCGATCCAGGTCATCAAAAGATTCTGCTTATATTGCACGGAATCCTGTATAATACAGCGGTGTTATCACTAAAGATTATTATCACTATATATAATATTTTTACACATTCTAAACTGAATAAATTACATTTGCCATTATGTTTATTAATGCATTTAAATTATAAATTTCAAAAAATCTGTAAAACCACACTAACTTTAAACCATATTTAAAAGATCATAACCATCATATTTCAAGAGATTGGTCATGACGTAATAACCTACAAAGTTGATTTTGTCAGATGGCAGCAGCTGCCATGGCATTCGCGATATTAGTATGAGCGATACATATTGAGATATTTTGCTACATACTGGTTTTATATAATTTACATATTAAAAATGCCACCATTTGCACTAAAATACTGCAAATCTTTTATAATATACTATAAAATGTATTATTTATACTATGGAATTATTAAATGCGTTTATTTGAAGTCCGTCCTGATTTTAAGCGTTTCCAAATCAGAATTTAACAAACAATGATTACTAATAAATCATTATTTATAATACATTGAAAGCTCGAACACCATGTTGGTATTTTATGCAATTTTGATTCCTGTCCACTCGCCCATTAATAATTATTACAATATTTTTTGTTCTCTTTTATTCTATGGCAAATACTTTGATTTACAGTGCTGGCGTCAAGAAACATTCCATTTAAAAAATCCATAGGATTCGTTCGGGTTGATGATTTACATTCAGAAAGATGTAGAGAATGAAATTCTAAAGATTGCCAAACACAAAAAACCATAAGGTTACTACGGAGCGCGCAACTCCAGCGTCTTGAACCATTATAAAATAAATGTAATTAATATTTTGATCTAAAATTTTTAAGGAATGTTCTTTTTTAACGGTTATCCACAACATTGTGGAAAACCGTTTTAAAATTTTAACATTTAAAAAAATTTTCTTTTTTAAATAAAAAAATTGATTTTTTAGTTTATTAATTATTATTAAGTTTAATAGCGTTATATTTACTTTTAGCAGGTAAAAAATGAATTTTTATTTGAAAAAAAATTTTTTGTTAAAATTTTAAAACGGTTTTCCACAATGTTGTGGAAAACCGTTAAAAAGACATGCCTTAAAAATGTTAGATCTAAATAGTAATTACTAATTACTTTATAATGGTTTTAAGACGCTGGAGTTGCGCGCTCCCGTAATAACCTGTAGTTTTTTTGTGAAAAACAAAACTTCCGAAAATTTTGTTTGGCAACCTTTAGAATTTCATTCTTTACATCTTTCTGAACGTAAATCGTCGACCCGTATGAATCCTACGGATTTTTTAAATGGAATGTTTGTTGGCGCCTGGTCTATTATGTAATATTCCATATTTGACAATGTAGGTGCCTAATACGAGAACCCAATATTATTTATATTAGTTATATAATAATAAAACATTTGCATGATTATTTTGCAATGTTTTAATTACTTTTTTATAAAAATGTAGAAAAGCTCTTATTTTGCTATGTAAAAAATACTCAAAAAGACCAACTGATTTAAGAATGGAAATGGAAAATCATGTCTAAGGAAATAAGTAATAGTCCAGATTAATAGAATTTGAGATAATAAGTTACCTACCTCATATCGACGCTTAAGAAACAATACCTCGTATCTCCATTTTTGTCAAAACTCGGTTTAGAATTTTAAATTAATGTCCACTCCTATGTCCAACAGTTCCCAATATCTTGTGTCTCCAAGATTAATATTGATACCAAAAACTCTACTTAAAAACTTAAAAAAATACCTCGTATAACAATAAAATAACTCGTATCTCCATGATCTCCATGATAAAAATAACATGTAGGTTTCATATCTATTAATAAGAAAACTTAGTTTTTTTCGTCTCCTGTAAAACTGCTAATTTGGAGATAAGAGGTATTGTTTCTTAAGCGTCGATATACTGGGCAACTTCTAGCCACAGTTCTTTACTACTTCATAACCTCATCAATTTAATACTGCAACTGCAAATGCAGTTAATATAATTACCTTTGCTTCCTCAATTTGGGCTAGTTGATCTTCCTTCACTTTTTCTTTTCTTCGCAGTCATGCCTTTGTAAACAAATCCTATTCTTCTATCTAACCCTAAATTGCTTTGTGCAACCTCATGACTTTCAGACAATAAATCACTGGTTAATGAATTGTATATTTCTGCCATATTATCCTCAGTAGTCTGTCTATTTCTGTTCTGTTTTTCACAATACTTTTCATCAGCCTAAAATAGTTTTATACATTTTCAATTTACAATATTTAAAATACAACTGAATAAATAATAACTTTGCAGTAGACTAAATTTAAAATTAGTTCAGCACCTCCACCATTATTTAATTATTCAATCACCATCATTTTTCTACAATATGTGTATATATATATATATATATATATATATATATATATATATATATATATATATATATATATATATATATATATATATATATATATATATATATGTTGTTTTTCAGGTTTTCGCGGGGTGGTGAATGCTAAATTCGTTTTCCGGGCGGTGTAGGGTGATAGCCCTGAGAGGGACCCGGTTGTCTGGAACGACGTCTCGGCAGAATCTCATTTGCCATCTTCAGGTTCTAACCGATAACCAGAAGCCGCAGTAAGCAGTTATCGGTTAGAACCTGAAGATGGCAGATGAGATTCTGCCGAAACGTCGTTCAGACAACCACGGTCCCTCTCGAGGCCTATCACCTACGCGGGAGTACACCCGGAAAACGAAAAAACGAATTTAATATATATATATATATGTATATATATATGTATATATATATGTATATATATATATGTATATATGTATATATATATGTATATATATATGTATATATATATGTATATATATATATGTATATATATATATAATGTATATATATATGTATATATATATATATATATGTATATATATATGTATATATATATGTATATATATATATATATATATATATATATATATATATATATATTTTTTATATTTTTATATATTTATATATATATATATATATATATATATATATATATATATATATATATATATATATATATATATATATATATATATATATATATATATATATATATATATATATATATATATATTACTTACCAGAGCCTTATTGAACCGCAAGCAAGCCTCCTGGAGCTTCTTTCTGCAATCTTTTTCCATCATATCTAGTTCTATAGCCCTTTGATCACGAGCTATTACTGCTGCTTTGTAGGCTTCATCAGCTGCTTTTTGTTCTTTATCAGCCATATTTTTCTCCCTAACCTGTTGATCTAACCAAGCTCTTATTTCTTCACGTTGTATTTTTGCACGTTGTTCATTTTGTAAATCTTCCCCTTCAAACCTATATATTTTATGGAAATGGTAGAAGCTGTGATGTCATGTTGATTACAGAAACAATTCTTTAAATTTTTAGTGGTTATTCTCATAAGGAAATGGACAACTATAAAGTGTAAAACGTTCCCACTAAATTACATACAAAACTGATTAATACTGATGCAGATATATTACTAATAAGTCTCCAATAACCTCTATAATTATTTTAATTTTAAGCCTCCAAATCCAATTCAGACAAACCATGCTTCTATTTGTATTCGAAAATAAAGAAACCAATTGCGTATGCATAGCATATGAAACCTATAATTTATTGTTTACTTGAGGAATAAATCCAATACAAATTACAAACATGGGCATGTAGGTACAACAATGATATTAGTCATAAATGAAAACATATTACCCAAAATAATAATTAGTTTACCCAAAATTAAATAACTTACAATGTAACAATGAATAAAAGTATAATATTGTTACGTGTTTGCTATCCACACAAACACCTATACTCGTAGATTCGTTGATTGAAAGTTCAGGTAACACTTGCTCACTACTTTATTAACTATTTAATAATTAACAACAATAGATTATTGATTTAAAAAATTATAAAACACTTTTTATTACTTGTCTAATTTTCACTATATTTGTTATTTTTACAAATAGTTTCATCCTATTAGGACATTTTCAAGTAGACTAAATTATACACTGATTTGTCTTTCATTTAAATACTCAACTGAATAGAAGGATGGGTCACTTTATGGTTGATCATATAATTCAAATTTGTACAGATGTTATGTCTAAATGTAGGGGTTTTTCAAGATAGTAAATTATTTATGGTGTGATTTTTATTAACAGCATTAGGTTATCTGAACAAGTTTAATATAATCACATGAGCATTATATATTCAGTATCATACACGCGTGTGTACCTTCCCAGTGTTTTGACTTTTTATACGGCTAAAGTACATGAAAAATTTTCTTTTTTTCTGTATTCTCAACAAACAAATAATTGTGTAATAAAGTAATTAGTGGATAAAAAAGGAACTTGAAATAACCTAAAAAAAGTATTTAATGTTTGAAATAAAGCAGTGAACAAAAAGAAAAAAACATTACCAGTGACTAAAAAATAGTGTTGAAAAGAAATTAACTGAAACGAAAAAAAAAAAAAAAAACTACTTCAGTTTTTATCTGTTTTGTTGTAAATTCTTATCCAGGTCAGGATTAAGAATACAAATGTCTTCAATGACATATAAATGCTGCAAAAACAAAGAATTACAAAATTATTGCTGTATAACATGTAACAGTATTTTTCATAAAAGCTGCATTGAAAGAAAAAATGTAACTATAATTGAAAAGCACAAAATACTCTGTTCAAAAAAAGTGTGCGGTACAGAATTATGATCAGGAAAATGATATAAGTTCATTAAAATTGACAATAGATCAGTTAAATCTTGAAATAAAGTAAAGGGATAACTATATTAAAACTCAAAGACGCACTTCTCAGGTATTTGAAGACGATGTTATTGAAACAGAAAATCACTATAACTTAGAAATTAAGAATCAAGAAGAAAAAATTAAATTACTTGAAGCAAAATTATTGAAGGAAAGAAATATGAAACTGGAAGAAAATATTGCAGCATGTTTAAACTGCAACAATATAATAAAAGATTTTGAAGAATGTAAAAATAAACTTAAAAAACTAAATTCCTTAAATAATAGACTTCAGAAGAAATTGGAAATATATGAAATAAAAAATAACCAATTACATGATAAAATAAAAGAATTAAAGAAGGTAGAAAGAAGCACATGCAGAGACGACAAAAAAATAAAATCAATGACAATGTTGCACAAGCAGAGCTTCAAACAAAAATTGATGTAGAAATAATAGACGTGATACATATAGATACAGAGAATGATACAGAAGTAAATACCAATGACAATGTTGTACAAACTAAGAAACAAACAAAATTAAATGAAGAAATAATACATATAAAGGCAGTGAATTGTATAGTAGAAAGTTTACAGCCAATGCGAAATACATCAAAGGATACTGAAAACTCAATAAAAATGAAGACGAAAAACACAAACTGCACTATCCCGTGAAATGTTGTTTCTATGCGATGAATATGGTCATGACTTAGGAAGAAAGCTTATTAATTACTTTAATAGAAACATGTTTACTATGGAATCAATAGTAAAACCAGGTGCCAGTTTTAGTGGTGTTATAGAGGACATTAAAAACTTAACAAAAAATTACACATTAACGGACTATGTAACAATAGCAGCAGGGTCAAATGACTTTGCAAATAGAAGATACCCAGTTTTTCAAATAAATCAAAAAATTACACAGTGCACTCATACAAACATTATATTCTTATCTGTTCCCTTCAATAGAAATAAAAAAATAAACAATTACATCTATAAATTTAATACCAAGTTGAGTGAATATGTATTTAGGTTAAATAAGTATTCTGAAGGAAACATGCAAATAGTTGATATAAATAATAGAAATGGTTTTAAGAAAAGTAATTATGAGGTCTTGCAAGATATAGAAAATATTGTATTGCAAAATTACAACAAAAACAAGAACCTGTTGTTTATAAAAACAAAGGATCAGGATGTAAGTGTAAACATTCAAATTCTAAGAAATATTTTTTTTAAAAATACAACAAACTCGGGATGTAAACCAAAGAGAAACTTAAAATTTAATAGGTTCATCCAACAGAACTCGGACATATTAGTAAACTGATGCATTTGAATATACAGTGCTTGCGGAATAAGTTAACTCATTGGAACAAGCCATACTGGAATACAATTTTATCGGTATCCTAATAACTGAACATTGGTTAAAGGAGGAAGAGAGTGATTTATATCAATTACAAAATTATTACATGGCAGCATCTTACTGCAGAAATGAAGAGATTCATGGAGATGTTTGTACCTTTATTAGGAATGATATATCTTCCATTCCCGTTGTTGTCATAAACTCCATTAGTGTTGATAAACATTTTGAGGTGTGTTGTATTTATATTTCTAGTTATAATATTAATATTGTTACCATATACCGGTCTCCCTGTGGAGACTTAAACCTATTTAAAAACAAACTAAATCAAGTACTTGAAACTTAAACACTCATATCAGTGTCAAGATATATCAAATATATTTTTATCTTATGGCTCTCAACAAAGGATTTTTGATTATACTAGAATACAAGGCCTATCAAAAAGTTGTATCGATAATATATTTACAAACTTTGAAATTGAAAGTTCAAGTGTTCATGATTTCAATTTGTCCAATCACAAAGCATAATTTTTAGAATTCAAACTTAGTAACAATACTGTTGTAAAAAAGTCTAAATCAATACATAACAAAAATACTGCAAATAGGTTAAAATTTAGTAATTTCCTTAGATATGAGAAGTGGTCCGACTTGTAAGAGGAAAAGAACCCAATTATAGCATTGAACACTTTTTATAACATCATAAACTATTACCATGATTTAAGTTTCCCTAAAATCTTAGTAAATAACAATATAAAAAAAAGAAAATATGTTTATAATAATGAATTCACACAAGTAAAAAAAGAAATAGATGCTTTACATATTATTCTTGACCAAAATCTGCCAAACAGTAATGACATAAAGAACATTCTAAAAATAAAAAAATATGAATATGAACAACTACTCTTAAATATAAAGAAAGAAAAGGTTTGTAATGAAATATCAAATTCAGATAATAAACATAAGACTATATGGAAATTTGTAAATGAAAGTAGGGAAAAAATAAAATGTTCAATATCACCAGATTATTTTAATCACTTTCTTACTGAAGTAGCAGAAAATATATTAAAGAGAATACCACCCTCAAAAAAATAATTACCAACAATACTTACATAATTTTAAAATTAATAACAGAAATTCATTCTTTTTCTATCCTGCTACAGAAGCTGAAGTAACGCATATAGTCAGAAGTTTAAAAAAATTCAAAATCCGCTGGTATATATAACCATTCGGTTAGTATGTTTAAAGATAATATAGCCTCACTCATTGCCCAATTACGTACATGGTTAATTTAATAATAGAATGTGAACAATTTCCTGACAAATTAAAAATAGCAAAGATTATTCCATTGCAAAAATCTGGGAATGTAAATAATGCCTCAAATTACAGACCAATTGCATTGCTTCACATTTTAGCAAAAATTGTAGAGAAAATTATTGTAATTAGAATGACAAATTACCTTGTGTCAAATGATTATTTTTCCCCAAGGCAGTATAGGTTCAGACAAAATCGAAGCACGCTGATGCCATACTTCAGCTAGTAAATGGTTTCGAAGAAAACAAACATACCCTAGCCATATTCATTGACTTAAGTAAGGCATTCGATTGTGTATCACATGAAGTATTACTAACTAAACTGACCTACTACGGTTTTAGAGGAACTGCACTAGATTTGATGCGCTCTTATCTTTCAAATAGATACCAGTCCGTTCTATTCAACGATGAGTTAAGTTCAAGTTTAGAAATTAAACATGGAGTTTCACAGGGAAGTGTTCTTGGGCCATTACTTTTTTTAAATTTATATAAATGACTTTTCTACATCAAACAGTTTCTTTAATGTGCTTTCTGCTGTTGATACTACATATAACCAAAAATGTAAATCTAAATACTATCAGTGAGGAAAATACTGAGATTGCCTCAGACTGGTACAATGCAAATTACTTATGTCTAAACAGAGATAAGACACACTCACTAGAATTTCAACTAAAGTCAGAAACATCTGAAGTAGTAAAATATTTAGGTCTTAACATCGACACAAATTTAAATTGGCAAAATCATATTATTACACTGTCTAAAAAATTGTCATCTATTATATATGCAATAAAGAATATTAAGTACAACGTTAATATGGAAGCAGCTCTAATTAGTTATCACGCTTTATTCCACGGCACCATGCATTATGGCATAATAAACTGGGGAACTTCTTGGCATTCCCAAAAAATTTTCATAATTCAAAAAAGAGCTATTAGAACATTATCTGGTATTACACATCATGATAGTTGTAAACCATGGTTTATACACTTCAAAATATTAACCCTTCCATCAGTAATTATATATTCCAATCTAGTTCATGTTAGAAGTAACCTTGATAAGTTCATCATAAATATGGAATATCATAATCACTTGACTCGTTCTAGATCAAATTTAGTCATACCACCTCACAGATTAACTAATACAAACAAAACATATATTGGTATAAGGTTATTCAATAAATTACCAAGAACTGTGAGAGAGGCACCATTGATAAAATATAAATCGATTATAAAAAAGCATTTAACTGAAAAAGCCTACTATGATATAAATGATTTTAGTTTTTAATTAACTTTTAAACTATTTCTTCTTTTTTAAATATGTATGTAAATGTAAATTTTTAAGCTTTACTTAAAAAGTATGTATACAAGTAAAAAAGGTTATGTAATCTGTCTTTATTTATATTGTGTGCTATTGAGGACATGTCTAAGCACTACGGTGTATTTAAGACTAATAAATGATAGTGTTGTTGGTTGATGTTGTTGTTGTTGTTGATACTGTTGTTGGCATTAACTCACGACATGTACATCAGTTCAGAATAAAGTTTATTACACTATAAAGTCTGTAAAATGTTGTTATCACGTCTATTTTAATAATGTAATGTTCCAGAAAAATCTCGAAACAGCACTAAAAAGTCTTAGAGTATATTTTACTTTCCTGTTGACGAAATTCACTTATCTCCAATAACTGCAATGGAATGTTCTAGAACTTTCACGAAATGTCACTATTAAGTCTTGTTTTTAATTCTATAACACGTTCCCGTCGACACAATTCACGTATCTCCTCCTGTAGTTTCCAAATAGAATGTTCTAGAATTTTCCAGAAATTGCACTAATAGTCCTTTTTCTCAATTCACAACACGTTAATGCTAGCGGCACTCGCGTATTTGCAACTATTTATAAATCGAATGTTCTAGAAAATCAACTTTAAAGTCACTACTCAGTGCAAAAATTGTCTTCCAAACACTGTCCAGTAGCTTCATTCTCCATGTTACCACTAATTCCTGGGAAGAACACTGTCGAACCTTTTCGAATATTTCAGAAATTTCTCTTCCAATCCACTTCCGACACCAAATTGTTATGTGTTTGCTATCCACACAAACACCTATATTCGTAGATTCATTGATTGAAAGTCAAGGTAACACTAACTCACTACTTTATTAACTAATTGTAGTTAATAATTAACAACAATAGATTAATGAATGTCAACTATAATCACAATTAAACACTTATAAGTATCTTTCTTATTTCTTATTTACTCGTTCACTTTCAACTTAAGACTGAGTCTCGACCCACCTTGCGTCTTATTTATACATTCATTCACACGGTCTGGAACAATCCAGAACAATCCCAACTGTTCTCGTACAATTCCAGTTTCATCTAACCAGCCTACACAGTCCAGTGGCGTAACAATATAATAATATAATGAATGATTACACAAGTATAAAAAAATAATAATAAGAAATGGGCAAATATACAAAAGAATTCTGCAAAAGTAACCCAAATACTAAAATAAATTTATGAGCAGCTAAGTAAATAATTAAAAGAAAAATATTAACAACAATAATCATAAAATACAGACACAGATAAATATAACCTTAACACTAGGGCTACCGCTACCCTAAGACAAGACTTGGCAAAAATGGACGCGGTCATTGATGAGGAACTTACGAAAGATCCAGACATCTGGCAGATCAATTGTGCCGTGTATAACACAGCCAAGCAAATCGTTCCATGCTAGGGGGTAACTAACACCTCAAGCGACATCGAGAAAACCAAGCAGAGTGTACAAAAGATCGACGGCAAGATACAGTCGACCAGACAGCATGATTTTGGAATCCAGAGTGTGGTGGAATATATATATCGAGTAAGGGTATATACACAAAGAGTCCGGCATATAGCAGCTGGACTAAGACGTCACATCACATTCTAAACAGTGTTATATATCATCAAGCAACACTGTCTAGATAGGATTCTACCACAGACATTTTGAAGGGTTAGAAGAAGTGTGTCCAGCAATTAGTATGGAAGTGTCACAATTACGGCAAAGCTTTGTGTGAATTTCTTTTGGAAATACTTGTTTGTTTATCGATTTCTCCCTAGCTGGGTTATCTTTTTCTATTAAGTTGGGCACCACGTGACTTGCTGCCAGGCAAATACATTTTAGTTTTGTTGCCTTGGTATTTGATCGTAGGAATGGAATTTTCTCAAGGTAGATTTTGTTTATACAGAGAGGTAAGGTAGCTTGTTCTTAACCTCGTTGAATTTCTGTGTGCTGTAATACTTTAGCAACTCCTCTTCGGCAGTCCTGGCTTGAGGGACTTGTTTCTACCTCAGACTTTGTAGCTGAAGGATTTAATCAAGCGGCTTATGTTTTATTTATTTACTAGGGCTTAAAAAAATGTGCACAGCGAGTTCCTCACAATTTGACTTTTTTCTATCCAGAAAATAACTTTGTGGAATACTGAAAATATTTTTTCAGTCAGATTTTGTCTAAAAATGTCTTTTTACTTTCCTGCAAATGCTTTCAAAAATACATTTTAAAATATTAGTTGTTGCCACTACTAAATTAGAAGATAAATCATTGCGGTTTTCAGAAGCATTATCAATAATTGGTGACGTTGAGGCCAGTTTAACGAAATTATCAAACAATAAAAGTAAAGCAATAGCAGAAAACTTCAAATATGTTTTAAAAAGAAATGATGGTTACGAAAAGATGTGCGAACTTTTTGATCAAATTATGGATGGTGCGGAACTTCCTGCCAATTTGACGTATTTACAATTTGCGCCGCCGTTGACATCAGTAGACGTAGAACGATCATTTTCTCTATATAAACAAATGTATAGGCCACACAGCGATCAAATTTGACGGCACTTAATGCAGAACATATATTGGTAATGTGTATGCTCACACTTTATTGGACCTTCCTCGCTCACCTGAATAAAGGTATGTATTTCGTTATTTGTATAGATATATTTGTTTCGCCTGTCTCTATACCTATATGCATAAATGGTAACATATTTCGTATGTCGGTCCTAGAATATGTCAGTGTTCCCTGTGCTTAATACGCACTAATAAAATATGTTTAACTTGTATACAAATTATGAATTTTAGTGAACATGTTTAATCAATAAAATAAAAAGTCAATGAATGTAAGATATTTCTTACTTAAAAAAAAACTTACTTCTGAGCTGACGAAGGCCCCAATCTAGGATCCTCATCATAGAATCTTGGTGGCAGTTCCTTTTTAATTAAATTTGGATCATTCAAATCATATTCTCGCCTATCCTCGGGTTTCTGGTAATTTTTTCGAAAATTATTTATTTCAAATTGAAGTTTAGCTCGTTCCTGTACAAAAAAAGTTGTCACCTTATGAAATTATGTATTAGTATATCAGGAGGCAAAAAATAATCAGTCATATGTATAGGCATAAAAAACAGCTACTTTGCTTAATAGTTAACTTCTTATTTTAATACCAGTGTAGATAATTTTTACCACAAATAAAAAATTTACATATTATGTGATGAAAATTATCCAAACTGATATTTATTTTTATTAAATAAAAGAAAATATCTAGCATTTAAAATCGATGGTGAGTACCCTGTAGGAGGAATTGATAATAACTACCGGACTGAAAGGTTTATTAGCCTAGATATAAGAATGAAATGCGCTTCATTGTCTCTATTATATGAGTTATCGCATAACAATGTCTGTCCTGACATGCTGGCTCAAATTAACTTTTACATAGGTACCTGGACTAAAATCTAGACAACATACTACATGCAAAACCTAAAATAACGACTACAGAAAATAAATTAGAAGAAATTCATATACATAGGAATAAAATTAACTAAACTAAAATAGTTAAAAAAATAGAAACAAAACAACAAAATAGACAAAACTGTTAAAATGGAACACACGATACTAAGAAAACCACAAATATTAATACTAGCTGAGCCAAATGGAGTAGACTGTGGAAAAATATTTAAAAAGACCACTGGGAA
The DNA here is from genome assembly GCA_029963845.1 of Rhamnusium bicolor. Lineage (NCBI taxonomy): Eukaryota > Metazoa > Arthropoda > Insecta > Coleoptera > Cerambycidae > Rhamnusium > Rhamnusium bicolor. The sequence goes on from JANEYF010004436.1 coordinate 21,327, forward strand.
TTGGTTACAATTTTTATTACAATTTTTCAAACTGAAATAATTTTTTATTTATTATAGAAAGTGGTACCAATTTGGTCATTATTTTTACTTATGATCTGATACTTCGCTATAATACTATGATCATTTATTCGAACTCGGGTTTATTATAACTGTTTAATTTATTAGAAATAAATTAATGTGACAGCATATGCAATTTATGATATGTTTCACTGGGGTTGGGTGAATCATTTTATTCATTATATTTTTTTACATCTAATCTGAATCTGACACTTTGATCAGTTATTCAAACTTAATATTATTTAATATTATTTTTGATATTATCACTGGGGCTAGATGAATTGGGTGGTCCTAAATTAAAATATTTTTTTTGTCCGTTTAAACCGGAAGTACTTTTACTTAAAATTTTTTTTTGTAACCAATACAAAAATTTCATGAAAGATAATTGTCAACCATATATATTTATTGGATTTTGTACCTAATTAAAGTTAACTTATTAATATGTGGTGTTTAATTTTCTATTTTTAATATTTCAGCAGATATTTGGTGAGCTTTAATTAACTGATAATTGTACGTTAGTATTGTTTTCCGTAGCTTTTACAATACTTAAAATATCTTTATCAAGCTACAGTGGCGCCCTGAGCAAGTTTTATCTTAGCTTTATTTCGGCCAATCAATTTCAAAATTAAAACCTTTTCCAAATTATAAATAATTTTTTTTATTACAAAAAAAATAGTTCAAATTCATTTCGACCCTCCACCCTGCTCTCCCATAACAAAGGAGCTGCCGTCTGCATTGATACCTTTCTGGTTATAAATATTAATTTTAACCAAATAGGTGCCACAACTTATTTGCAAAAAATCTGTTTAAATCTGATTGTCATAAATTTATTTTAATGGATAAGAATTCAATGAATGGTTCACCAATAGAGGGAAGACATATTGACTTATCCAACCAATATAGTTATCGTCAGTTCCCATATCGCGGACAAATATAATAAAATATATGTACACAGAAAATGTTTTTCATGATAAGTACTACTGAACTATGCTAGCTTGATACATGAGTCTGGATGCGCAATGGTCTAAACCCGCCCTTTCAATGTAAAGCAGTTTGGCTCGTCTCTGTCCCGCACTGGCAATATTTCTTCTCTGCGCCGCCAAAGTAACAGGCTAGGATCGTTGAGTAATATATATGAAATTAACTTAAACTAATGACATTAATATTGAACTTAAAGATAGGACAATTACTGTAAATACACTAGAGAACACAGTAGCATCTGTCGAACTTGAGGATACACCGGAGAATGTTTTATTAACAGATGGTAGTTAATAAAATAGGACCGTAACTGAATTTACAAACATACAACAATCAAATGAAATCAGACCATCTCATCTATTGAATAAAATGACAATAATTTCTAGTTCTGTAGCTATAACATCTATGAACAAATTACTGACAAATATTCCAACATCAAAAACAGAATACGGAAACGCAAAAACGGACAGAAAAACGCCTCAGTCGTCCATAGAAACTTCTAGCAATGAAAAAATAACGTCCTTTTCAAATAGTCAAAATGAAGAAGAAGACTCAATTTACCCAAGGCTCTATCAAATAACATTTTTAACTTAGTTTTAGATAACTTTATAAAACAAAATTTGCACATTGTAAATAGTTTTGTTGATGACATGCGAGTGCATTTGAGTGCCCTAGATGCAAAACTCGCTAATCTACAAAAATTTAAAATATCAGTTATTTACACCATCGTGTTTATCTGGTTAATATCTACAACATAGGTGAATATTTCGTACAAAAGCCGTTTAACACAGAAAATCAGTACCAAAAACCACGACTCGATGCAAAACGCGCGTTATGCTTAACAAAACGGGATGCAAAACTCGCTTTTCACGACACAGCCAATCATCATTAAACAAATAGTCAGTAATCCAAACTGAGGATCCAATAGCAAGCGACGCAATTATTAAAATGTATGTTTTCCTGCCATTGGTTTTGTTGTGTTAGTTGTTTGATAATAATTGTTTTATTTTGTTCTTATTATTTATTAAAATTAAAGTTATTAATAGTAATTAAAATGGAAAGAGCCGTTGAAATATTAAAGGCCGCCGGCGACATAAAGCTCATCAATACAGCCTTATATGTAGGAAAAAGTCCAAGAGAAAGTAAACAGCAAACGGCAAAAACCCTAAGAGATTAAGGTAAATAAATATTTTTAATATTACATTAAAATAATTTACACAAGAATATTGTAATATTTTAGGCATACGCCTAAATAATTACCGAATTCCCAATTTATGGGCATAAAGGCCAGCTGGGAAAACCGTATTACTGTCCCACTTTAACCATGTGTCAAATACAAGTTTTTCATGAAAAAAATTATACAAAACTATCTTTTGAAAACGTTTGGTGCAAAACACCAAAGGCATTTTTTTTTAAATTACACAAAATTAATTAATTACGTAAAATATAATATAGTTTCAATAAAGAAATTACGCACGTCGTGGTTAGTGCTACTTCAGTGAATTAGTCACCTAATTTTATATTTATATTCCTTTACCCTTTTCCAAATATTTTAAGGGATAAATACATTTCATGCAGTACAAGATGAGAAATATGAATGTCTAATAGTGAAACCTCTTTCAGGGGCCCTTTCACTCCTGTATTATTATTGACTTTCTCCCAACCGTTTGGATGTGATTTTTTGTTGAAATTATACCATTTACAAGTGTATATTAAAAATATCGCTACAATCACAACTATCGATTTTAAGAAAAAAATATGTTAGTACCAGTTATGAGACATCTGCATGTTGACACTCAGCCATTTTCACTTCCTAAAAGTATACAGGGTGGCCAAAAAGGATTTTTAAATTTACAACTTTTTGAACTGAATTTTCTCAATTTTTTTCAAATGTAACAGCCTGTATATTTTTTGACGATATGTGTGTAGGATTGAAACACGAACATTTTTTTGTACGTACATTCTTATGGCTATTTGTGACCATTTTCAATTTATTGAACCATAACTGCAAAACTCAGCAATAAAAATTGAAAATGAGGGTTTTTTCAAATAATTCAAGAGAAGATATTGTAATAAGCGTGTTATATAATGCCCATAAAAATATCACACCAACAACAATCTAAACTTTGAAGGTAAGGATAACAAATGCTTTTAGAAGCATCACTCGGACAATTTTATGAACAATAGAAATCTCAATCCAAAGACGCATAGAAAAGTGTCTCAATCAAAATGGGCAACATGTTGAGCACTTTTTATAATATCTTCTCTTGAATTACAAAAAAAAAATTATATTTTTATTTTTATTGCTCAATTTTGCAGTCATTGTTCAATAAATCGAAAATTGTTACAAATAGCCATAGTTCGTTTTTCAATTCTACATCACATCGTCCAAAAATATATAGGGTGTTCCGTTTGAAAAAATTAAGAAAATTCAGTAGTTGAAAATTAAAAAAAATATATTTTTGACCACCCTGTATACTTTTAGGAAATGAAAATGGCTGTGTCTCATCATCACACAGATGTCTCATAACTGGTACTAACATAATTTTTCTTAAAATCGATAGTTGTGGCTGTAGTGATTTTTTTAATATACACATTAAATGGCATAATTTCAACAAAAAAAAAATCATTACATCCAAGTGGTTGGGAATGAGTCAATAATAAAATAGGTGTGGAAGGAGGCCACAAAGTGGTTTCAAAAAAATGTTCTGATGTACATGGCATTCTATTTAAAAAAATGTTAGTTTACCCTGTAGAATCGTCTTGGCTCACCCTGTATATTCGAAAATAATTTCCGGTTAAGTATAGATTTATTTGTCTAGTTTATATATGTTTTTAAATCAAGTTTCTAGCTATCATAGAACTCAACTATTGAAGTCGGACATATTATTACCCTACCCTGTATATTATCCCGTAAATGTACACAATTTTCTGCTCAGTTGGTAAATGTAGAAATAATCCACTTTAACCAATATTTTATGCACATTCAGCATGTGACATTAACCAGCAAGCCCCGGTAAAAGTACAAAGTTTTGTTGTATAGTGAGGTTGAATATAAGCAAAATTGCCACTAACATCTACGACCTGCCCCCTCAACTTTAAATCCCGCGCCGTAAATCAATTAAATGAAATACATTTTGTGATGTAACTAATTTTCCTAGCCCCAAAATGTCCTTTTCTTTTTTGTAATTTAGAATATTATGAAGGTTACAGTTAAAGATCAGCGATCGAAAATAAAATTATGGGCAAGGGAAATGAAACGGAATAGTAACATTTTAAAGGTCATTTTAGACCTTCATAACATTCAAAATTAAAAAAAAAGGACATTTTAGGGCAAGGAAAATTAGTTACAAAAATGTATTTCATTTAATTGAATACGGCGCAGGATTGAAAGTGAGAGGGCAGGTTGTGTATGCTGATGAAATTGTCGGGATACAATCCATAACTGGGGGGTCCAGGATATCTACAAAAGATATTCCTACAAGGGAAAATGTGGTACATTTGTTTTTTATTATTATTATATTATTAATAAGCTGTTTTAGTTATGTACTATATTAAATAAACATATATGATATGTTATAAATTATGGCTATGCTATTTTCATACTTTGTTTACTTTTTCTGAAACGCATAGGTAATTGTACACATTTACCGGTTAAAATGGGAAGAACACATAATTTTTATATTTCTTTCTACATTAACCATCCAACATGGTAAATGTAGACATTCACTGGAAAATGTATACATTTACCAATTACGTACTTTGACTGTAACTTATACGCCACAATCTGTTTTTCAATATCAATATATGAATGTGCATATTGACAACCTCGTTTCAATACAATATCGATATATTGTATAAAATTAATAACACCTCTAGACAACAATATATCGGCCTCGTTTACCTCTTTTCTTTTCGGTCTAGGGCTATAGCAATTTCATCAGCTTTTTTTAACTGTTCCTCAAATATGCTGTCGATTCTTTTTTGTTCAGATACTCTTTGTGTTTTCTCTTCAACTTGACGTTCTAAAGTAGCAGTATCAATCTATAACCAATTAAATATACTTTAGAAAATCACCGATGCACCGAAGTATGTATATTTTATACCCCAATAAGTCTAGCACGAGGATTAAAAATTCTTTTTTTCGTTCTTCCTCAAACTGTCTACGCTTTTCTATTGCTGCAGCCTCCCTTCGATCTCTTTCTGTCATCAGTTGAAAATTTAACATTTTTTTAATATAAATACAAGTTTTTTTGTGTCGAATAGATATTAAACGTCAAAATGAACCAGAATGTTTGGTTATTCTGATTTATAAATACGTGTAACCATAGTTACAAAACAACCAGGCAGCACGTTCGACAATAAAACTTTTTATCATGTGAAAATATCACACATCTGGCAACACTGTGTTCATCTAAACATTTCAAAATTGATTCGTCTTCAATGTCGTTATGGGTTTGTTCCTACATCACCTCTGATTGTCAAATGGACGTCAGACGCATTATCGTTTTAAATATAACGTTCCAACAGTCCACTGACAATCCCAGGGACTGTCCGAAAAGCGTCGTAACTATGGAGTGTAGAGAAGGAGGAACGTCTCTTATGGACGGTACGTTCAAAATGTGGCCTGAATTCTGTAAGGTATGAGATGTGGCGCTGATCGTATTATGGGATTGAGTCTGAAGTTAAACACTCTGAAACTAGATTCAGATTCTATAAACTAACGAAAACATAATATTATGTAGGTGTTGAAAAGAATTATACAACGTAAAAAAAATAATAAAAATAGTAAAAACAAAATCACGTAGAATACGTCCTGTAAATCAGCGCCACCTATTCTTCCATCGAAAATCCGATCACATTTTTTTAACACGGAGACGTTTCTCCTTCTCTACACTCTATAGTCCTAACAATCTTACGGACGCATACATGAACTAATCGGCGGCTCGTCAAATCTATCCCTCTTTTTCTGTTCTGTGCTGACAACCATAAAACTATTTTGACAAATGACAGACTAGTGGTTCTATGTTCTATAATGTTCAGTTGAACTATTGATAAATTTTACAAATCTCTAATTTGAACTACTAATGACAAAAATTAAATCTATAACCGCTGTCAGTTATATTCAAGTCACCCCCATTGGCGGTTATTATAAAATGAATGGCGTAGAGTTCATACCATAAGAAGGATATCTACATTATTTACTAGCACTATAACAGCAATATACATATTTTATTATATCACGAACAGTGTCTATTGACCCTGTTTATATGTATGACACTGACACCGATAGGAGCTACGAATATCCTTATACCTGTCAGAAGTTACCCGCCAAACTAGACAATTTTATCCGAAACTATTTTCGAAGCAACCAAAAATCTCTGTGCTTTAGCAAAAGTCTATACTTCAGCAATATTGTGTTCTTTATTGATTTCTTGATGAAAAAAGGGAGGTTTTTCGAAACTCACTGGCTATTTAAAGCCAACAAGGTTAACAAAAAATAACATGACTAACGGAGGGCTACCGCGCTTGAATTCGCCACGAGAGGCGCCAGTGTAGAGTAAGGTCCATGTCAATGAACGTTAATGTTTACTATGGCTTTTTAACGCGAGTTTTTAGTAATTTTTATAAAAATTAGTTGAAAAACATTTAACACAATGATAGCAAAAGGGAAAAGTAGTAATTTACTTGCTCAATAGGGAAATTATTATATCTATCAGAGGTGTCATATATGTCAATAAAGTTAGGTTATGTCAAGCATGAGCATGATGAAAACAACGAATGAGTGTGTAATAATCATTATTACTTACGATATTCTGTAGTAGACCCCTTTGGTAACACATAATCGTCAGGATTAAAATCTTCCTTACAAACACAAGAATGTTTCGAAGGAGTAAAGTTATCCCTACGAATCACTATCAACCATTGTTTTAGGCATAGACATGGTTTTAGGCGAGTTTTATCTCTCGGAAGAATATGTCCGCCTTTTGAACAAAATCGACCTACACAACACTGAGGCATAATTAACAAGTTTTTTTATTTACTGGTGTACGAAATAATTATAATAAAACCCTATAAACTTGTTCCACGCTTAACAATAACTTTTGACAGCGACCTTACTCGCCAGTGGCGCCAACTGGTGAGCCTAAAAACGGTAGCCCTCATTCAACAACGCTAAAATTACTAGATCTTTGGATCTTAAATCACAGAATTAAAGAACTAGAATTGATAAACATTACACCTAATTTACAAGAGATTGAACCACATACCTTCCTAGGTTTGTGGATGGAACCATAAATGGTCGAAAATGGAACTCCTAACATGGCTGCGAAAAACCGACGCATGCACCGAGGTCCGTAAAGCTACGGTTTCCTAGGACAGTGCGCGACGTAAAACATAAAGCAGACGCAACCCCGCTGACAAACGTCCAGAGAACGTCGCGCATCGGCCTGGTTTGCTAGAAAGCCAATTACGGTCTATTGTTCACGCAAAATGGCGCGTCTGGACGAAATAGTGGTAATGTTATTGTTAGAAGAGGAAGCCGACGAGGAAGAGTTATTACTAATGCACAATCTTTGCACAATTTTTGACTACGGCGTCTTTGTAACTGCAACTGCGAATTTTGCAATTATATATGGGTGGATGTTGTTTAACCAAGTCAATTAAAAGTTCGTCTTCCTGGAGAGACAATTTTTGACTCATTTTCGTCGCCAGAAAAGTAAAAAATCGTATAAAATAAAGATCTTTATTTTTTAAATTCTTCTACCATCAGCACAAACTATAATCCGCTCCGAGTTCCGCTGAAATCTAACACGAGTAGGTTACGACGTAAATCCAAACCGACAACGCCATGCGCAATGTGTACGTAGAATAAAGCGCACTCTAGGAATCCGCTTGCATTGAATACATTAGATTCGGACGTATGTCGACGTCGGTCAGTTTTACGTCGCGCACTGTCCTAGGCATAGACTTATAAGAATTAAAGACACCAATATACCATATCAATCTAACTACGACTGTGTCCGGACAACCAGCAAAATGCCGTTTTTGGTTCCTCTCCTTTCGTGTCATTTGTTTCGTATTTACCTCACTCTCTCTCGATTCAGGGTCGATGAACTTCTTGAACTTGCTCATAAGAAATTTTAGCGTATGTCGTCTCTCGCTTCGTAATCGTCGCCACTCGCCTGCCGCAGCCATTTGATTGTTTAGAGTGTTTATAAGAGAATCGAGTTTTTAAATATAATTTTTGTGATTTTATGTAATATCTTTTCACGTTAGTTATAGATTTAAAAGACAATTGTGGTATATATTGGATTGTGCCAAGGACCAATTTTATTCTTCGTCATGACTCATACATATTATGTATTTTTCTATTTTTTTTTATCATTATTATGGTGCCTTTTTATTATAAACAATTTAAGTTTATAAACTCTTTTATTACCCACGCACAAATATTAATTTTTGATATTTACAGTGATGTATTTATGTTTATAATAAATATAAATGTATTGCATTTTTTTTTAATTAAAATAAACGTTATTATAATGTAACATGTAACCCGCCCCTTCCCTGGTTCTCCATTTTTTTGATAATTTTTTTCATATCTTAAACCATGGGAGATACGATAAAAGTTTATACCAATAATTTTGTAGGGAATTAAATTCCTATAGTAATCAAATGCCAAAACTTTGCGCCTCAAAAACTGCAATTTTCCTTATTGGAATCTGATATTAAATTTATAAAAAGCAAAAGTAAAAAAAAAAGTGGCTGGGTCGAGGAACTGAACCTGGGACCTTCAATCCAAAAACAAAAACCCTAAAACATGATCCATCAGCTCCTACTTGTTATTGGAAATAAACTTGTTACATATACTAAAATACTATTTCTTCCAGTGCATTGACCGAGAATTGAGAGAGAGATAAAGCTAACCCTGAAATCATACAATAGAAAGAGATCAGCAAAATAAATGTGTCGTGGATATGTCTCGGACACCATTATTCCATTGTCACTTGGTCTATATATCCGAGGTCTGTGGTCCTAGGAAACCGTAGCTTTAAAGGAGTTTACGGACCTCGCGCATGCATAATGTATTTTTGACAGCGACAATAAATACGATACGGTAAAAACAGCACTGGATTCCATAAAGTGCGCATGCGTGTCGTCGCGCGCCACGATTTTCAAATTTGAATGCAGCTCGTACAATCGGTTTGGTTATATGATCGTCTGTGATTCTGTTTTAATACTAGAATACATTTAGGCACCGTAACGTCCGTATTATGTTAGTGAATTAAATAAACAACATGTTAAGTTTTTACTATGTTGTTAATTGTGGAAGTGTAGCAACACTTCGGGCAAGAAAGTTAAATAAACAACATGCTAAGTTTTTAGTATATTTGTTAACTGTGGAAGTGTAGCAACACTACAGACAACAAAGTTGTATAAAATACCCTCAATATTTTATACTCTGTACATACTTAATATAATAAATCTGTAAAATACAAACTCGAACAATGAAAATGATTTTAGATTTTAAATAATCCATTGGTGCTTTGAAACACTAGATAAACAAAATTCACTTAAAACAACAAATTTAGACGATTGTTGTTCTCTTTATCAATGTAGGTCAATGTAATAAACGATATTTATAATTTTATAAATACCTTTGTTTTTTATATTATTATGGCGTGTAGACTCTTGGTTTGTATCAGCCATTTCTAATAAGAGTTGTTTTACTTCTTATGTTTCGGTTTATTAGCTAACCATTGTCAGAGAAAATCACAGTGTTTTATTACTTTTTTGGCATAAAATATTGTAGTCTTTTAAAGCATTGGTTAGAAATAAACTGGAACTTAAGAAATATTTTTTTTTATTAACACTGACTGATATAACCCAAGAGTCTAAAATCCATTGAATATCAGGAAAATAAACACAGTAATAATAATAAAGGATTTTATTAAGGAGAACACGCAATATATACACTATAGGGTGAAGTTATAGATAGATATATTATCTATTCTTACACTTTTAAGACTAAGGCAATACCTACTTTGCATACTTTTTACCATCTAGATCACAAAAAATGTAATGTAAAAAAATTATAAAGTTTCTCATGTATTACTCACTTTTTGTAAACCGATATACTTAAACACTAATAACATTTGAATTTTCTTATTAGGCAACTAACTATATTAAAATCGATAATAAAAATAAATATAATATGAATTCTATTGATATAATTATATATATGAATGATCATTAGCACTTTCACTTGACACAACCATTACTTTATCACCAACAAGGAGACGGTTCAATTCTGTTATTTCTTCTTTATTTGGTTTTTCTTGCTTTTTATTCCTTTTTTTCTTTTCGACATGAAATGCTCTTACTTGTGGTTCAATTTTTCTTTTGTTTGTGTCATTTTTACTGTTAAAAGAACGTTCAGATGCAGATTTTTTCATTTTCAATAAACTATCGACTGTTTTTAAATGGTTTAATATTTGGGAACCAAAATCCATTTCATCGAAGTTCAAATCACTACTTTGTAGTTTTGTGTTTATTGAAGACATTTTCTCAAGGATTTTTTTTGCTTTTAAATTGCTTTTATTCAATAAGGCATTATGGTTTTGTTTAGTTAAGCACATCATGTTTGTTCTTATTTTTTTCAGACGTTGATTGTGAAGTACATGGTTGAACATTGTCATTTGATAAATTTTGTTGAATGCCTTTTGATAAATTTTTCATTGCAAGAAAATGAATATGTTTGCATATTGTGGCTTTTATGTAATAATCAGTGCAGGTGCATGTATAACAAAGGAATACATATGGCACATAAATCACATATTAGGTTATTACAGTAATAAATATTATTATCACTTTCCAGTTTCCATTTTTTTATATTATCACCTTCACTGTTTTCAATACTCTCGGCACTAAACTGACTTGATATGGCTGTCGTATGTCGTTGAAGAATATTTTTTTTATGAATTGAGCTTTTCCCTTTTGTCTCTTTAATAAGATGTTCCACCATTGTATCCCTAGAATATTGTAAAACAGCATGCAATCCTTTGTCCAAACGTTTAACTGGTGTTCCATGTAAATAGAAATATTTTGTTTATGCATACTTTCTAAATAAATATTTGTGTTAATGCCGCAATGTTTATGGTAACAATAAGCCCACAATTTGCAATTTTCATAATAATATTTTTTTAAAATAACTTCCAAATTTTTCTGTATCTGCATCTTCAAATAAAAAATTTATCATATTATCCAATTGCTTTCTAAAAGAAGTTTCGCCGACATTTTGATGTAATACTTTTAAAGTTTTGTAAACCTCTTTCCTTTTTTCAATATTTGGAATCTTATTCAAGTTGTTTCTCCATGCACGATCTATGTGCCAAGTACAATACAGCTGGAATGGAACCACACCCATCACAGATGACCAAGCTTGGTAAAAGACTCCAGTTATATCTGACATGAAAGTGTTTGGGGATATTTTATTACCGACTTTGGACTCAATAACTTCAAAGAAAATTTGGTGGATCAACGTGTCTTTTCTGTTGGTGAACATAAATGCACCAGGAAACCCTTCATTAAAATTATCAACAACCATTAAAGTTGTAAGTTTAAAGTCATAATTGTTGAGACCATATGTTCCATCAACAGCTATAATATTATTTCCATATTTCACTAACATATGCTGTTGATATTGACTCATGATGATCAGGCAAAAGTCATTTTCTTCAAGTGGAAAACTTTCTAAAATGTCTCCTCTTTTATAAAGTAGAACTGAGTTAAATTCAGACCTTTTATGTTAATAATTTTCAGAATTCTGAAAATTATTAACATAAGTACTTAGGTATTTATTTGATCTATGTAAAATATAGAATTATAATATAAAATTAATCTTACATTTCACCTTTCTTTAGGTACACCTGCAGCTAATTTTGAGGCGACGGCATTACGATCGGCTCGACTAAGGCGAATATGCTGAATCTCATAGTGCGTCTTCTGCCATACTGCAACGATTTCCTTTCCATTCTCCTTGACCAATTTTATGTAACTTACACAGGACTTATTCAATTTGCATGACTTAGGCAGTTTTTTATTGGCAATTTTATTTTTTCCCTTTTTACTACATGGAAGTTTTCCTATAAATTACGATTTTGTAATTAGTTCTTTATATGACTAATGGTCTATGATTAAATTATACCTGTTCTATTGCAATTGTAATAAAAGGTTTGTCTACCAGATGAAGCAGACGTTTTTTTTGCCTCGCAAACGCACATAATTACAGATGGTCGCTTTCTCTGTCTCCTTTTCATTCTCGGAAATCTTAAAAAAAATAATTCATTTTACATCAAATTAATTTTGTTTTAAAAACAGGCGGTAAACTAAATAACAGAACAACAGAAAGTTTTATATTCTTGTCATCTAAATTTAAATGCAATTTAAAATATAGATTCCTATTCCTAATTATATCAGTATATCTACCTACATACCTTGTAACGTCTTAAATTGTCTAGTCTCACTTTCAACTTCATGTTATGACACATGAGTAAATGATCAATAAGCCCTTGATTACGATAAAAAGACGAATTGCACTAAGGTTCTTCACATTTGTAACTCCAAACTGACTTCTTGTAAGATACAGCAACAGGTTTAGTTTTATGTACATTTTTCAAATGCTTATTTAAATTGAATTCAGAGGAGAACTCCTTTTCGCAAATTTTACACATTGCACTCATTATATTTGTACCAAAATATGGGCGTTTCAACAAGAATAAATAAATCAGTATTCACAAAAGATAAAAGGTTGGAAAGGAATGATACACTATTTTGAATTTAAAACCACAAACGACAAATGACAACACGGAAAGTGTGAGAACGGCGGCCATGACACTGTGAGCGGCACATGCGCACTTTATGGAATTCAGTGCTGTTTTTACCGTATCGTCAATAAATAGGCATTGGCCATAAATCTTGAGCATTGGCGTCGAAAAGGAGGGACAGGGAGGGGCGGCCGCTTTTGGCAGGTAATGAATATATTTCATTGAGATATGGATAGGTAGGTCCCATACTGAAAACCAATCAATTACATGGTAAATAATTAAAAAAAAAAAATGCTAAATTAATAATCACAAATAAATTTTATTGCAATTTTATCGATATACAACAAAATTCATCATTTAAGTTACAATTCGGTACCTTTGATATTGTTTGAAGAATCACCGCCAGCTATAAAAAAGGTGTCAAAACAACGCCTCGTTAATTTGGACAAGACTCGTATTAATAGGGCCGCCGCTGGGGTGCATGCTGCCCGTCTACAGATTTATTTTTACCGCCCTCTAAATATACCTTTCATATCCATACTTTGTCACAGTTTAATGTTATAATTAAAAATTAATACAGACTGTGATCAACAATAATTATTATTATTATAAATAGTTGTAGCAAAACAAAAGTTTCAACATTATTATAACCTCAAATGCATAACACAGAACAACAAATTGTAAAGAATAGGAATGCATAACAATAATTTACTAGTTAATTTGACATATAACTTAGGCAACTGAGTAAACAGATTTTAGTAATGTGGGTTGCATATACTAATAACTATCATTCTGCTATTTACCAAAAACTCCTCTCTTTCTGTTTTTTTGCTTTATTACTGATAAGGGTAACCGCGTCGGAGGCTTCACTTTCGTACTGCTAACCAGAACAAGATCTGAAATTAGCAGTAAACCTGCGTATACGCAGAATCTATGAAATCTTAGGCGAGGGTTGTATCGGTGATATACCATCCTTCGGAAGGGATGTAAAGTAGTTGGTCCCTTGTCTATTAAATGTTAGTCAAGTAAAAAATCCCTACTTTTCGGCAGTGAAAAGGTCCGGCAAAATTTCCAGGTTCGGGGTAGCTCGTCTGCTGGCGTCGCGTCGGTGATTGGCCCTGGTAGCGGAAATAGGCCGACGGTAAATAAATGATGAAAAAATAACATTCCTCAAATTAATTGCTTCACACATTTCATGTTCTGTAGATAGAATAACTCATGGAAAATTGTCCTAAGCCGTTTTTTTATCAAAATGAAGTAAGCGCAGGAGATATTAAGAGAATACCTATTATTAAATTAAAAACACCTATACTGCCGGACACCGAAAAAGGAAATAAACCAACGCATACAAAGGGTAAGCAACAAAACAATTATCTTATGTCTATTGGGTATTAAATCAATGCCAATGCAAATACATTGTATCTGTACTAATAAAACAAATATTTTTGTATTACGCAATTTTCAGATAATTTGTTGTTTTTATCCTACAGAAAGAAAAATATTTGCTAATATTCACTGTGAAGAAACATTCAGATGCATTTCTAAAAAATTGCCCCTCTGAAAATTTTGGGGTCGACGCCCAAGAATTCATTACTGCGGAAATTTAAATTCGTTTCTTTAAGGGATATTTTTGCGCTACAACGTCTTGAAACAAGTTTACTAAAAATTAATGCTGCTTGGTTCTTGGTTGAATATAAATTTTCTGTTTGGTGATTGGTTATAAAAGTAAACTGTTTGCTTACGAATAGGGCACGAAAATTTGGCTTTAAATAAATTCGCACTATACAAACTCACTGCAGGCTTTTACGTAATTTCCGGCCTTTAAAAAGCACTTCTAGTTTTTTTATTCTGTTTGGATATTTCGAGTACATACACAAATTATTATTATTCTTGTACTGATTCTTAGGCTGTAATAGCAAAGATATTACAAATATTTAATCTTTGGTAATGGCGTCGTAATAGTATAGTATATTTGAAAAAGAATATACCAAAATCGTTTATTCATATGTGTTACGCATATATTTTAGCATGTCTTGTGCTATGTGGGGTATATTTTTATTATCTTCTCAGTAACAGCCAAATATGTCGGGAGTAAAATACTTAGGTACTTATGTTCTGTGGTGTTAAAGAAGTGAAGAAACTTTCAGGCCTATTGACACAAATTGTTCATGTGCCTCACTTGATCATTATAATTCTTATACAATCAAAAACCGCCTTTTTGAAAAATCTTTCCGATTGGCAATAATAAAATAACTCTTAGCTGCCTCGTTATATTAACATACCTAAGAGGATTATTCTGAACAAACAACATTCACGCTTTTAATAAATAATACTAAATACAAAATTAAAAATTTTTTCAATGTTATGTAATATGTACCTATACTGTTCCTGACTGGTTAACATAAGTAAAGAATACTTAATAGAAACACTAAAATTTCAGTTTTTAATTTTTTAGCTTTCAGTTTCTTAATAACAAACACATTTACTGAATATATGAAAAAATGAACAATACGAGACGTCACAGACAAACATTTTTTATCAAAAAACCGCATTAACGCAGATTATTTGAAATATTTACCTTCTATTTGATATAGCATAGTAATATTTATGAACAAATACACTGAATATATGCACATTAATTTGCATTTCCGACGATCAGGCGCAAATGAATATATTCTAGCAGAGACTGGTTTTATTTCAATCATATTTGCAACGGCTTTCAAACTCTGCTATAATGACTTGAGGCACTTTTTTTTTAAAAGTACACTGCCCAGCTCAGTATGACATACATTATATTTGATAAATGTGGTAGCACTACGAGTGGTGTACAGGGTTATCCGACGAAAAGGTCCAACTCGATATTTTGTTTATTTTTTGTTAGAAAAAAAATTTTTCAAACGAAAGTTGTAGTGAATCAAATAAACTCTTTTAGAACTCCTGCAAAGAATATACAGGTGGTCCCATAAAATCGAGACAAATCAAACTTACATTTTTTCATATTTTTGAAATCTGTTTTTTTTGTGATTTCAAACATATACATATATGTTGTATCCTATCTTTTACTATTATTGCAAATTTTATACTCCCAGCATCTACGTGGCTATCAGACCAGCCATGGACTAAAAACAATGAGGGTCGACGAGCTTGAATTTACCACGAGAGGTGCTAGTGTAGGGAAAGGTCAATGTCACTGAACGTTAATGTTTACTATGGCTTTTTAACGCTAGTTTTTAGTAATTTTTATAAAAATTAGCTGAAAAACATTTAACACCATGATGGCAGAAGGGGAAAGTAGTAGTTTATTTGCTCAGTAGGGAAATTATTGTACTTATCAGAAATGTCTTATGTCATTAAAGTTAGGTTAATATAAAGAATGAGTATGATGAAAAAACGAATGTACATGATTATTACTCATGATTTTCTGTAGTAGACTCCTTTGGTAACACATAACCGTCAGGATTAAAATGTTTCTTACAAACACACGAATGTTTCGAAGGAGTAAAGTTATCTCTATCAACCACTGTGTTAGGCGAGTTTTGTCTCTCGGAAGCATATGTCAACCTTTTGTTTTTGAACAAAATGGAACTGCACAACACTGAGGCACAATTAACAAGGTTTTTTATTTGCTGGTGTATGAAATAATTATAATAAAACACTATAAACTTTTCCCATGCCTAACAGTAACTTTTGAAAGCTACCTTACTCGCCAGTGGCGCCAACTGGTGAGCTTGAAATCGTTAGCCCTCATTAATTTGACACTTATGCCCTACAGAATGATTTAATAAATTCAAAAAGCAAATTCCTGACTTTCTATGTTATATTTGTAAAAACGTTTACTTTATCAGAGCGATATGATATGTTGTCATTACTCATAAAAAATAACAGGAATGTTTCAACAGGTAACATTTTATTTGGTAGTAAGTATAATAGTAGTTAATAATTATTATGCAGTTTGCTTTTTGAATTTATTAAATTATTCTGTAAGGCATGTGTGAAATTAATTGTTTTTCATCCATGACTAACCTGATGATAACCATGCAGATGCTAGCAGCATAAAACTTGCAATAAATAAAAAACAGTAAAAGATAAGATACAACATATACATACATTTAAAATCGCAAAAAACAGTTTTCATAAATGTAAAAGAATATAGGGTGTTCAATTAAAAAAAAAAAATGCAATTTTGATTTGTCCCGTTTTTATGGGATAACCTGTATAAACATTCCAAGGGTTTTCAAATAGTTTATTTGATTCACTACAACTATTAGGTGAAAATTTTGTTCTATCTCGAAAAATAAACAAAATATAGAGGTGGACCTTTTCATTATATAACCCTGTACTTCATTAGTGGTTTTTTTTATTTTTTTTTTTCAATATCTTGAAAAGTAATAAATAGTATAGTAGATTTAGTATAAAAAGGAAATAGGTAAGCTACGTGTGAGAAGAAAGAATCATCAGGAAAAACACTTAAAACAAAATTATTTATTTATTTTTTTTCAATCCAGAAACTGCATATAATAATTTGTACAGCTTTATGTACAGGGGCGGTTTTACGTTCTACGGGGGTCCTCACGGGCCCACGCCCCCCAACTTCTTGAGCTGCATTTATAAATTAAATGAGTAAATTGCATTAGCAATGAGAAATTGCCAGGGGCAAGACATACGAACGCGACGATTTTATATATAGTAAAATTCAAAGTAAACGGTTAAAAAAATATATATTTTTTTTGAGATCAATTAGATACACTTGTGCATATTATTACGTCACTTCGAAATTTGTCACTGTTACCTTAAAAGATATGGGGTCAAAGTCATTATTTTTCTAATGGCGAAAGGGGTAGTTTTTGAAATTTTCTGAAAAGAAGTATATTTTGGGTTACAAAAACATATCATATGTGTGTGGGTGTTACGTTAGAAAAATTTTGTGAAAATAATTATTGCAATTTTACTTTGAACCAAAAAATTTAATTCAAATGAAAAATGTGGCTCGTCGTGACCGTAAACTCTGTCCGCAGAATAACAAAATTATGATGAAAGGAAAATAAATTAAAAATAATTATTGAAAATCTACAAACGAGGTTACTAACAAAAATTTTAAAAATTTGGTGTTATTTTTTGGACCCTTCGTTTTTTGAGGCCTAGAACCGCCCCCATTCATGTATTCATGAAATTTTAAAATTACACAAAAATACTTGCTCTTTTATGATAACAACAGATGGTAATATCATAGGTGTCGGATGGTACTGAGAATATATTTTACATTTTTTATACATTGTTTAATTTATAAAGATAATACCCAACAGTAAAAATATAACCTGATTTTTACAATATGTTGATTAATAATATAATTTTAATTAATAGTAGACAACGTACATAAAATACTGTATGGTAAACGTGTCACATACTAGATTAATCAATAATCACTAAACACAACATAGGGTGACACAAACATTAATACAAAATTGTTACTATAAGTCTATAGCATTTCTTTGTTATCTGTACTGAAGAGTTACTGTATCTAATAGTTTATTGCTGACATGGATTAAAAATAAACTTGTGCTCATGAGATTACAATGGCTAGCAGCAATTTCCAAATATTTATTTTTGAGGATATATTTTTCATTAAATTAAATGGATAGTTATTAGAGAAAAAAAAAGTATCTTTTCAGAAACTAAATAGATTGTAGCTAAAGTTCATATCACGAATGTTGGCATTCATGTCATCAATTTGTGAATTATAGAAATATAAATAGTCTTTTTCGTATTTCGTTTTTCATTAAAAAATACTTTATTGTCTTCTGCAAACATTTTACAGCTGTGTCGAACCTCTTTTCATTGATAAGCCATTGTGTGACCTGATTTGGAAATTTAAAACTATCGACGTGAACGCCAACATTCGAGATATGAAGTATGGTTATACTTTACAATCCTGCATGATGAACTAAATCAATGGTGGGTGACTGGGTGAAATTTTGAAATTTAGCATTAGAACATAGGACTCAAGTGATACTTTAAGGCCTAACTCCTATCAAAACTAAATGGTTTTGCAGAAAAAAAATTGAGATTGAAAAAAAAAAGTTGCAAAAATTGTGTGCGCCCCATATTATTTTTTAGACAATTTGTAAAATATTTGCAACATATTTCTTTTTAGAATCAGATGGAATATATATCGACAGGTTTCAAAATTCATAAAAAAAATATCATTTTTTTATAAAGTTACAGCTTTTTAAAAATTACACAGTGAAAAATGGATCTCTGTTGGCACTAACCGAAACAGCCTAGTTGATTTAATTTGAAACGGTAATAGTTTGTACATGCATTTCATTAGGTTCTTTAGATAAGTTATGTTTTTTTTGGGTAAAATATAAAGAGAAAAACTAATCTAAACATAATTTGCAACCCTTGTCATTACCATTTTTCCAATTTCTAACCAGAAATATAAACATATTTTTATTTTTTATTGTTCATATTGATTGCACAACAATTCAGTTTGCGTCTGCATTGGTCCACCATTAAATAATTATTTCTGAAAATATACCTGTTAACTTTTTCTTCTATTTATACAAATGTAAATTACTTTTTACATTGTAAGATATTTCTTATATACTTTCTTAGATGACTACACGTGATGTTTTTGTATTAAACGACTACACGTGATGTTTTTGTTCTTTAATGTTTATATTTTTTCATATACATATTTTTAAAGCATTAAAAAAAAATCTATATTTAAAAAGAAAATATGATTTATTTTCGATTTTTGTAAAATTTATGACGGATTCTTCAAGGCATTTTATTTTCCAAGAATTCATTTCTTTTTAAATCATTTATTATAATTTTTCATAAAAAAACTATCTCTTTTATATTATTTAATTTACATTTTTTATAAGCCAATGGGTGGATCTTTAATGGGATTTTAACTAAACTGTTTTCAAAATCGTATTAGCCGGATTTGGAGGCTTCTTTGGAAAAAAAATTTCAACCGACTGGAGACTGCTATCCCTCTTCATAGGAGAGCGCCAGGTTCAAACCTCTGAAATTAGCCAGTCTGTCTATGATGTCTTGGTGAATACAAGGAAAGTGTTCCTTATTCCTTCATTATTCTCAAGTTCTAGTGGAAGTACTGAATTGAACTAGCAAAACTCTAGATATATTATTTGTTCTGTATTCCTTAAACCATAACTGACATAGTATGTAGCATACAAAATAAAATTAAAATAGTGTTTGATAACGTATGTACCCACTCACTACATATAAAAAATATGTAGCGAGACCCTTATCTATTAATACATTGACCCATCAAAGGGACATCAGCGATATCACACATCCTTTTACATATCCTTACCGCTTATTGCTCAAAATAATTCACTTACAAAGGAATTTATCCTTACACAAGATAGTATTTAGTAACTAAACTTACATAATAAAAATTACAAAAACCAGCGGAATATTTGGTTATATCACTTAACTGTTCACTATATTTAGAAACAAACTTCAAATACAAAAACTGTTTGCTTTGAATGATAACATACTGCAAATATTTTTTTCTTTCTACAGGATTTTCCATTTAGCCTAGGAAGAACACAACTTAGTTGTTTCAATAAAACATATGTATTTAAGATATTTTTAATACACTTTTATAACATTCTGCTAAAAATGTTGTTCAGTCATGACAATAATTGCAGATGATGTTCACAATTCTTATTTGATTTCTTAATAAATATGTCTTTTTTTTTTTTTTCAATTTCCTTATAATCCACAAGCCATTATAAACTCATTCAAACTGTCTGAATACACCTCACGAATGCAAGTAAGATTATATGGATAAGTACAGCAAATTATAATAACAACTTTGTATTTGATTTGACCTAATCGTAAAAACTCATCCTGCAGCTTCAGTGTTTTGTAACAAATTTGTTTAATCTACAAAGTGAATTGACAATTCCAAGACAATAATATGTCAACTAAGCTACAATATACAATACAAAATACTTTTCCTTTTCAAGGATCAGGTTTACTAATTTAATTTATACGCAGTTATTTTATAAAATCAAAATATTAATCAAGGAAATATTGTTCATCAAATCAGAAAGTGGCTTAAAAGTATATAAAACTTATACAGATTGTGTAATGCACCGATCTGCATACTATAGTGCCTAAGTTGAGGTATGTTCTACAATATCCTATTGGCTATTAACATCATTTATTCGCGATTTCATTCTAACACTATCATATTCAAATGTAATTCACATATTTGGACAAGTCCTTAATTACTTTTGAATTAATATGAGATCACTTTTGAATAGTGTGCTATTAGACCGAATACATTCATTGAGAGGATTTTAAACATTTTTATTCTGATTTGATTACAATAATATGAACGGCTAAGACTTAAATTATGTCATAAGGCAAAATATATAAGGCTTACAAAGGAAACTTTCACTTTGTCATGAATCACTCTCACTAATTAATTTAAACCTAATGAGAAGAATTCATATAATATTTCACAAAAATATAGTTGACAAACTTCCACTTTTTTGAAATTTTCCAGGAATTTGACACAAAACTGTATGTAATTAAAAATTCTGATTACATAAAAAAACACTATGAACCAGACTAGCAGATCTCAAAACAGTCACTTCACATAACAATATTCATAGTTTTTATTTTCTTTTAGAATAACAAAAAACCTCCACATACAAAATTTCCAGACAATATTCAATTGATATTTTTTTTAATTTTAGAATTTTTGTTTTATAGTTGTATTTTGTATTTAATGTGACCAAAATTAAAACGTTAGTGGGGATTCATTAGAAATAATAAATAATTGAATTCTTTCAGGAACCTGGGGATATTTTGCATTAAACAACTTTTCCAAATAACTTTTTGCTCTATCTTCACGCTAACACTACTTCACTCTTATTGGCCACTTTATTTTGCACTGAGCACATAATAGTTTGTTGGCAGAAAAATAAGAATACCATTAGCAGACATTTGATTTTATGTACAGGTTGTTCATAAAATTCTATGATGACCCAAGAGTGAAGTATTTTTATTTGTAATTTTTCAAAGAAATACCATTTAAAACAATTGTTTATAAACACAAGATAAAAAAAACATTTTTATATTTTGCATAAAATACTTAAGCCTCAAAATTATTGATTATTTTATTAACAAATTATCTATTAAATATAAAAACTTTAACTTTAATCGGTTGAGATATTCTGAAATAGATAATTCATGATGGAGAATATCAGTGGCGGCTCGTGGTTAATTTTATAGGGGGGAACACATTTGACATTTTGAAATTGTATATTAAAATTAACTTAACGTCATTACTCGGGAAATTATCCAATTGGTGAATTTCTAAATCATTAAAAATATTTGAATTTTGAAACTTTTTTAAAACACTACACAATTTTAATTTTTAGCTTCAAATCTATTTGAATATTTTTTTTCAATTTTAAAATGTCTTAAATGTTTTTCTGTTTCCTTACATATTTGTATGACATCAGATGACGGATAAATAAGACCACCGCGGTCTTTTACAAATATTAGTTCATGGAAATTTTCCCTGTTTATTGAAAATAAAGCGTTTATACATTCTTCACATTTTAACGATTTTAAAATTGATTTTACCACAAAGCCACTATACACCATAATATATTCGTTGTACTCCGACAACTCCAAAGAAAAATTAAAGTTATATTCAGTTTCAGATATGTCATGGGCTCTAAATTTATTGCAAGTTAAATTTATTTTGTCTATTGCAAAACTACAATTTAAAATAGAAATATTTTCCAAAGGAATGCAATTTCCAGAGAATGTTTCTTTAATTTGCATATGAATCAACAATTTTTTATATGCAGATTTAAATTGGCGGCTAGTTGGATTATTATTCCATCCCCCATGCTGTCTGATATTACAGAAAAAAAGAGAGACTATTTAAAAGAAGTTACTTTACACATAAGATTAAATATTCTTCCTAATAAAATATTAAGTAAGTATTTTAATTTTTATTATGTAATAAAATAAATATAATAAAATCCGTATGAAAATATTCGAGGTATTTTTTTAAATCAAATGTATTATAATAACATGCATAAAAATAAATATAATAAAATTCGTATAGGTAAAAAAAAATGGCATTAAAATACCATTTTATACAAATGTCGACTTAGTTTTATGTTTGTAAACCACCGAGTTGTAAACTAAATAATTTGACACAATTTACTACTCCAGTCCTGCAAACATGCTGGAGCGCAGGTACACATGGCGTAGGCAGATTGCTTAAAATTTAAATTAAATAACAAATAACTCGTAATTACTACTTACTGAAAAAAAGGAAAAAATTTTCATTTACACTGGTACCGGTGTCACTTCGGTTAGGACACACTTCAACAACACATTTACCCTCTATTACATACAAATATCTCATTAACAATAGATCCTTACAGCTCGATTGCATAAATCATACTGATCGCCATGCGACTGCTAGGCACCGGCCAGGCTCCGCGATGGTTTCATGCCTTGGTTCCTTGCAACAAGTCTATGTGGTCTGTGGGTGTACACAAGTGAACTGTGCCCACATTAGAGCATAAGGGGGGGGGTCGTTGCCATAGCAATGCCGGAAACAAAATCTAGCCTGATGCAGAAACATGACGCGGTCTCCGTACACGACTCATCTTGTGCCCTTTGGGAAGTAGATATTGGCAAACTCAAGTTGTAACGCAGCGATAGCGTCGGAAATTAGTTTTGGGGTTTATTATGTTGATAAAAATGTTAAAATGGATAAAAATAAATAGAAATTAGAAATTGACTAACTAACTAGCTAAGCTGAATTTGCTTTGGGGGCACGTGCTCCTGTGCCACTTAGGAGCAGCCGCCACTGGAGAATATAAAACTAGGCTATAGTTGAGCTGGTGCCACTTTCTTCTTAAAGATTCAAAGACATTAAATAATTTGATTTCTTTCAATTGTCAGCAGACCAGTTGTTCATAGGTACACGTATAAATGATTTATTTACAATTACTTTGTTGGATTATTGTAGTGTATGATTGGTGAACAGTGAATCTCAAACAGTATATTTGTGCTTTTATTTTGAAATTCATTTCAACTGTTTATTTTGTGTTTTCTATTATTCCGAAAATTAATATTACCAATTAGAATCATGTAACGATATTATAATTACCTATTTTCAACTGGAACAGATAAAATTTTGTGCCCCTGATATAGATAATCTATTTACATAAACTGAACAAGATCTAAAAGTTCTGAGAAAATAATACATTCTTGCCGAAAAACAAATAAATTCTTCATATTACGTTTTTCTTACAAGTTTACTTAGAGTAGTCAAAATGGTAATACGTATGTTAACCGTGAATTTGTTTATTTCAAAATATTCATATTAAAACAATCACGATTCGATTAAATCGAACGGAAAGCGTTTAAATCAAGATGAACGTCAGTTTATACTGAAGGTGGAAATTTACTTCACCCCCGAAAAAGGAAATGGTGGACCCTTTACCTGTTCGATCAGTACAATGGCAAACAGCTGTAACAAAACCATACACTCTACTTTATTTAAGTCTGTAAACAGACAAAGTAAAATACAACCTAACCTCACAATATTGTATTAATTTACTTATTTCTAGCGCCTCTGCATACAACCCTGTGTTTACAGTTGTTGCCAGAGGGGGCGCAATCTTCTTCTTAAATTAAATTTGATAGCAACCTAAAAACTGTTTTTTTTTATTACTTTTTATTTTGCAAAAGAAAGGTTCTCTCTGATAATTAAGTGGTCAACTTAGTTAGGGAATGCCTAAAGCTGCTATAAAACCCTATAGTTAAAGGAGAACAAAATAATATAATTGCTTATGTTAATATTATTGCGGCCTCTGTGCCATATCTAGTTGTATTTGCTTCAGTAACATGTTTTGGAAAAAATGTTAATAGTTGTAGTAGTTTTTAGAGATTTCAATAGACAACCCACTTTTCCATCTGAGTTTTATTACTGGCTAACCCCAGCCCTGAGAACCACAAAAGTTTCATTTCACAGCTGACCTGATTAAAATTTTGAAGAGTACTATAAATTGTATCATATTGTTTGAGTACCACTGATAATTGACCGAATAACATTCTTTATGGCTTTGACTCTTTAAGACGAAAGTTGCAATCTACAACGACCCGACTATATTATATTAATCAAAAGTACCTAATTTCAGTTTTTTTGATTTTTCTTAAAAACTTTTTCAATAGGTACATTTTCTTTGTATATATTTATTCCTTACAAAAAGGCAAAAAAATTAAAAAAATTTACCTTACCTCTAGTGTTGAGATAAACAGATAAGTGAGATTTCAATTGCCAACTTCAAATTTAAAACATCTTATTCGAGAAAAAAATCTGTTAATTACAACATAGCATCATCAGAAGATAAGCTGTATATGAATATGATTTTTTTTACTACAAAAAGAGTATTATTCATTTAAAAATTTCTTATATTTTCATTGAAATTGAATAGTTGGGCATTTCTAAATATCAAAAACTTAAAAATCTTAAATTACAACAGTTTTGTGAACTTTATTTCCATTATATTTTATCAGCGCATTAATTTATACATAATCTATAGAAATGTTGGGCAATAATAATTAACATGCAGTAATTAGAATGCTAATTTTATAAATGACTTTTTATATTATTACTATTTAAAGGAAACCTTAATTCCAGGTAGAATATTTACGAAATATAGTCTGCTGAATTTAATAGTACTAGAATGCACTAATAGTTATTTTCCACATTAGGTACAAACTTTTGCCTAATGTGATCAAATCTGTGATTTTCAATTTTAAAAGTAAACTTCTGATCGATTGAGATATGCAGGAACAGTTTGTAACAATCACCACAAAATACTATAAGAACAGAGGGCTGTGGTCTTCATGTCTGCAATTGTGACAGTCATATGGTTAAGATTTCTTTGGAAACTTTTCAATATTGCCAAACTTTAGTAACTTTTATTCATTTAACGGGCGATAAAAGACGTAGGTATAAAAATAAATACTCCTCAGTTTATGATTTCAATGGTTAACGAAAAACATTAATTGTAGCAAATAGTTACCATAATTCTAATTTGGACAATATGGATATTAATTTTATGGCACTATCTTTCATTCAATACTG
Organism: Rhamnusium bicolor; assembly: GCA_029963845.1. Lineage (NCBI taxonomy): Eukaryota > Metazoa > Arthropoda > Insecta > Coleoptera > Cerambycidae > Rhamnusium > Rhamnusium bicolor. The sequence goes on from JANEYF010004436.1 coordinate 47,364, forward strand.
AAATTTCCTAGCCAGAAAGATGCACAAAAATATTTACAATAGGTTGTAATAAAAATCTCTGTTTTGAGCAAAATGTTGCTTAGAACCTTACGATTCTCATGCGACGATTTGAGACAATTTGAAACATATTTTTTAAATAACTTTTTTTGGTCTAACATGAAACTCCAACTTTTTCACTCTTTTTTTTCGCTGTAGGACAGTTGTCTTTTGTAGAAAAATGTGATTTATTATGACCATTTTGAGCTATTTTTTTAAACAGGTTTAAAAAAAATAACTACTTTTTGGATGAATACGTAATGTAATATTCTACCTTGCATTCACTTTTTTTTATAATTATTATTACCCACTTATAAAAGCATACAGAAATTGTGTTGAATAAACTTAAACATCCTAGAAATATTTTGATTGGTGCAAAAATAACATTAATATATAATACGTGAACGTAATGTTTACTTAAATACAATTTGAACACAAACAGAGGCAATAATTTATTTTCGTTAACATTTCTAGGCATCATATTATTTTAATAATAAAAACTTAAAACCTATAAAATCGACTAGAAAAACTTCATATGCTGGAATGTTATTTTAAAAATAAAATCTTATCCTTGTATGTATGCGGCATTTTGCTTAATAATGAAAATGATTCAAATACCTCACAATTTTTTTATACACAGGTGTTCCAGAGAATTTCATGAAAACAAAGTTAAGTGCTAAATGATTCAAAAAACTTTAAAAACATTTACTTTGAAGGAACTGACATGGCTCCTATTCAATTAATTTTTACTTTTATTTACGAACACTGAACGCAGAGTAATTATGAAAAATTTTAACTTCTAGATTTTAGTGGAAATAGGTTTTGGGGTGCCTGGGGGGTAAAAAGAGCCGTTTGTCTGTCGGCCTGTCTGTATTCGATCACACTCTTTTGCTCCGAACTATTAAAGATATCAACTTAAAATTTCATATCTAGGTTTTCGGCATTAAATAGAAGAGCTCAGTCGATGCTGATTGAAATTGGTTAACGGGAAGTTAAAATTAACCACGTTTTGGTTATTTTTGAGTTAAAATTAAAAATTATTATTTCTAGAAAAAATGAATTAATTGAGTATTACATAAGCATCCTTTCAAAAGTAATATTAAATAAACAATAAACTACCTATAGTTTATCATATTTTGCACTGTCATTCTTATCCCAGAAATGATGCAGAAAATCCGACGACATTTTGACCAAAGGTTTTATTATCGTATGGACGTTTGTAGGGGATATTTTGAATATTTAATCAATTTAATCAATCTATTTTATTTCAAACAGAATTCCTCGGAAACTAAAAAATCAAATTTTTAATCATCATTCTAAAAGAGGCCCAAACCTCATTTGTATCAGTTCCATTATGGCATTTTTATTACTGTTAATAAATCTTTTGTGTAATAAATTGTATTCTCTGTAAAGTGTTATGGTGATAACAACTTTTAGTCTAGTCTGAACTATAAAATAATAAGGGTTAAAATTGCCATACCCTATATTTCTCAACATGTAATTCGAGAATAAAATATCAAGACAGTAATGATTAGAGATCGGGAGGTAGCAATAAATGATGTCAATTCCAGGGTTGATTCTAGATGATGTCACCGCGTAAATCTGTTCATGCATATATGACACAATTATCTTACCTTATGGTTATTTTGGCTAGTTTGGTAACATCCAAAGCTACTAAGAAAAGGTTGAAAGTATTGGTGAATGTAACAATAACACGCATGTATTTTTAACTAGCGATGGCAAGAGTAAAAGTATATTATTAATATTTGTTGTAAATGTTCCCGAGTCAATCTCCGGCGCCACTCATTAAATATCCATTTGTATTGTGAGAAGGTTCATTCAACATCGAGAGATGTATTTGTCAAATACTTAAAGCATGAACTTTTTCAGAGATTCCACATTTGTGTCTTGTGTAGAAAAGTCTACCTCTATGCTATTTAACAGGTCATCTCAGGTGTGACATCTGCCAACCCGCAGACCGATGCCCCAGAAATTCAAACAAAAAAAAAAAAAAAAAAAAATGAAAAAAATCTTTAAACGGTCGAATAGATGTTAAATATGTAAGCAGAAACTGACGAAACCAAAAAATCCTTATAACTCGTGAAAGGATGCAGATATCGAAAAAAGAAATGAAAGGACACCCCAGTCAACTTTGGCAGCCTACTACCATGTACAAAAGTTTCGAGGCCTTTGAACAAAAAAAGTTTTGAAAAAAATCGTCGGGAGATTGATGTTAAAAACACCAAACATACAAACACACACCACGCTAATGGGCTATTTGTTCGGAAATGTTTCATTAGGTGTTCAAAATATAATATTATAACTACGTGAAAGTCATCTCTGGAATTTATCGCTGCTTCCCGATCTTCAGTAATGACCAGTCACGGCTTTATTATTTGATTCTAAGTGCTATCTTCCTAATTTTGAAATTTCACACAAACAAACTATAAAACATATCGTATTTATAGACTTAAACTTTGTTTTGTTTGTATAGAGTATAGACAATAAAATATATAACAAATTCTAAATTTTGCAGAAACTGTTCCTTCGCCTTTCACAATAAATTTATCTCTCTAGGAACCCTGTGTAAAAGAGAATACATTTACAATTATATATTTCATAAATCTGGTACAAAATTAAAGTACCTATTTATTTGTCCAATAAATGTATAAAAATATATTCGATGTCCAATGTTAAATCACATTTTAAAAACAAGAAGAAAAATGCATTAAATTATTTCAGATTCATTTCTGTTTAGAAAAATTTAAAATTAATATTATATCACAGTAATGCCGCAAGATACCACACAAAAAGGAAACAACATTTTACATATATATATTATTTGTATATGATATAAAACTCTTATCAAATAAGTACAATTAACTGATTAAGCTCAAAGATTTTTCGAGAGGCACATTTGAAAAATTCGGTAGTTATTCACAGGCCAATTTACTATCAAAACTACTTAATGCAATTGCAAATGCTTGTAAAGCACATAATGGGTACCTGTAATCCATTGTAAAAACATCTTCTGCGACTCGACCAAATTGCATCACGACATAATCTGTGTCACTATCATGTACAATTTGAAAATTTTTTACAGAAGCTTGCGTCACCCTACCATGAAAATTAAGTACATATGATTGAGTATCATCATTCCAAACTGGTGTTTTATTATGTAGTTCAATAAGGTTATCCATATTTTTGGCTTTCCACGATTCAATTAGACCTTCACTGTCATCTTGTGGATAAATAGTGACTCTTTGATCATCTGCCATGCCAGGAATAATCACAGTCATTTTACGGGGGCCCTTAAAACCTAATACATTGGTGTCATAGATAACGGACGCAAGTTCTTGTCGAGGAATAACTCCTTCTTTAAAATTAGCTTTCCGAGGAGATATACCATTGTCGTACACAGTAAATTGAGTGCCAAGAAGGTTTGACCTTAGTTTACCTGACAACAAAATTATTTTGGTTACAACATTAAATATTACAAATTATAAATCTTAATTAACAATAATCTTTTCAAAATTACCAGATTTCCTAATGGAATTCGTCAACAGATATAGTCAGATAGATATTTCATTGGTATTATCGTACATAGGTACTTAACAAGTCAAATGTTACAATATTATTATGTATATGGTCAAGATATTACAAAAAATATATAGATATGTATCCATAGCATTTGTCACTTAAAAAAATCCAGCTTAAAATATACATTAATCTTAATTGATGTTATTAGAATGTGATATATGTATATACTGGTACTTGTTTTATCCAATTTGATAGATATTGTTTAGTTGAGTTAAGGAGTCTGTATGAAATCTTGGGTGTATTCTAGGTTTAATAAAGTACGATTAATTTGATTATTGAGAATTTTTTACAGAGAGAACAATAACATAGAACTATTATTGGGAAGATTAAATATAAAAATACTTTATATTTTTTACAACTTATACCTGCAATCAGCGGTAGCTGTCCAAATGTTTCCTTAAAAGCCGCTTTGAAAATGCTGCAGTGATGTACTACTAAACAGATGGAAATAAATAACACATTTATATAATTATGATTTTTTTTTTTACAATTTCACGATTTTATATAATATTATTTATAGAAATAAAAATTTACCATAACTAAGTTTTCATTATTCTTTTATCTGTTTAGATGTAATGCAGCTATGTGCAGCTCTGCGGCAATTATTGACTAGCTACCGCTGCCTATATTAGGAAATAAAGAGCTAAGAAAAATTTTAAAACTAAAGAAAGAAAAGTAATTTTCTAAAGCATTTGAAAAAAAAATCTTGTCAGCAAATTGAGAACCAAATAGCCTTTAAAGTTTTAAAAATATTATTATACAGAGTATACCAAAAAGTCAGCATCAGAAGGGAATAATCCAACACATCTACCTGCCTTAAATAAATATTTTGTTATCACATTTTATCGTTTATTTAAACACCATCAAATGATCAAAACTGAATAATTGACATTAATATAAACTGCCACAAGTACATAATTACAGACATACTTGTATACATATATTATCACTTAACACTTACCCACAAAAGATTCAGCATTTCTAGATAAATCTGTAGGGTCGGTGGATATTAAATAATTGCTAGTGGCACTTTTTTTTCCTTTTTCGAGCTGCAAGTAAGAAAACTTTTTTACCATAATCTTTTTCCAGATGAAGGAAATATGTGGGATACAAGCCTCTATCCATTCCTTTTCTGTCTCTAGTTATTCTACACTTATATAATACTTTTAGCTGAGCGGCTTGTAGTACAAATTTGTCTACATTACCTTCTATATCACCCTCAGATTCGGTTACCTAAAAAATATTTAACACTACCTTATCATAGTTCTGCAGATAAGGTTAGACAGGAGTTATGAATTTTGGCCTCCACTGAGGAAATTCAAAAGCTTTATGAAATAATAATATACAATCATAACAAAAATGTCACATCTACAATAGAACGGTCTTCCAATGAACATTTTTTGTTTTATAATGGTAGATGCATTGTTTGGTGAATTATATAAGAATTACGTATTACTCAAATCTGGTGAAGTGCCAGAAATAATCATTATGTTACCCTTATGTAATCCTTACATACCAAGTCTAATACATCAATATTTACAGAGAAGCCTTCTTTTTCAAAGTACAGGCATCTAAACCAATGACACATTTTTCACGTACCTAACCTATACAACACGAGACAATTCTGTAAAATACAAACTCATCTCTGTCTCGAGTGCCCAAAATTAACGAATTAAACCAACAACAATTCTTTTAGACGTTAAACAACCAATAGTCTCAAAAGCTGTGACACCAACGCATGCGACCTTTACAGTTTTAACGTTTACTACAGCATTTCCTAACTCTCTTATATCTCATCATTTCTAATCAATTTATTTCTTTTGTGTTTTATTACTTTTTTATAAATATTATGCAAACAAATTAGGTATCCTCTTCTTGGTAAAAGTTTAAAATATAGAGTGGAATGAAAAATAATAACGCTGAAATTTTTTTTGCTAATTATTATTTACTAACTTTTACAAAACTTATCACATATAAATATAGCATATATCTTTTTAAACAATTATTTTCCCGGCTATTTGCCAAAACGCTAAAACGTGGATTACAAAAATGATAATATGCACATTATGTTCAGTGTGACTGACTCAATAATGTTATTTTTAATTCCAACTATTTGAATGAGCTACCTTGACAAAGCTAAAAGCGGAAACACGTGTCGGTGGATGTCTTAAATATTATGCTATATGTCACAATAATCAAAGAATATTTTTCTGTATTTTACATATACATATAATGTAGAGTAGAAAAAGCTCGTCTTGACTAGAAGTTATTAGTTTCTTAAATTTTATATTTTAAGCAATTTGTCTCCTTCAAATATATAGCTTCCTTCCAGCATATTTATCATATACTCACCCCATTTCCTTGATTAGTTATAAAATTTGCTTTTTCATTAATAGGGTTAATAGGTATATTTCCATTTTCATTTGGTGTCGAAGCTACTGGTGAAGATTCATCATCCTCTATATCCATCAATTCACTCGAGGCATTATTTGTCAGATCTTCAATAATGGTACCTAGGAATGTATATAGGTATTTAATTCAATTTATCTACAACCTAATTAGATGATTATGTACCACTGTCAATTGTAAGGCCATATCAAATTTTCTTTTAAAATAAAAATATTTGTATACATATAGTGTACCACCAAAAACTTTATCTGAAATAATATTTGAACAGAAAATAACACTGAAATTTTGAATTGCTGTTTGAGGAAAAAGAGTTAATTATTAAGTTGTAACTCCTCCTTCCAGTCCTTCCCAGCCAAGTCAGCTTTGAAATTTTAAATGGCAATACCTAATATACCCAAAGAAACATTGATATTAAAATATATTCCTAAAAACAGAATTTAATCATTTCTATTTGGTGGGGAGGTATACTGTGGTAATGCAAAAACGAATTAAAGTTTAATAGTAATTATTTAAATTACACGAAATATTCAAATACCTACAATTCACTGTCAAGCAATTTACTTTCAAATTCGAATCTTACTTTTTTTTAAAACTCGTATGCATTATCCTTACCAAAGTTATACTATGGAGGAATAATATCAGCTTGTATATGGAGTTCTCTGAGAAAATCTCTTATACTATGTACAAAAAAATTAATAGTTTTGATTTGCAGTGAAGGAATTCTGTGCATACTGATACAGATTTAATAAGGTCATTCTTGATGGAAATGTATCTTATGTGTATATCCGATAACTTCTCAATTTTGAAAATAGTGGTTTCATTCTTAATAAAAAAAAAACAGAACAAATCAAAATTAATGAAACAGATCAAACGAAATCAAATCTGATTCAGAAGCAATCATAGACCCTTCAATTTGTCAAGTTGCTAATGATTTAAGCATCTCTCGTATTACAGTACAACATTAAAATCGCACAAATTTCATACCACTCATATAAATTTCAATTCCATGAGACCGAGTATGAGACACTCACTAAGACTGAATTTTGTGAATGAATAACCCAGTGTATTAACGAGAGCCAGAATTTGATGAAATATTTATATTGTTTAGCAATGGATAATTTCTACAATCTCTTTCCCAAACAGAATTGTCAGTAACAAAATTGCAGGTTTGTGTAGCCCAAAGTTCAAAACCAAAATACTGAGTGTCAAGCCATGCTATTTTAAAATAGGTTATCGATTCATATTATCAGAAAATATTTTTTAGGATACTGGAGTATTGACAATTCTCTCAACATAATATTTAAGTAGGACTACTTAACAACTTCGTTGTTGGTAGCATATACTTTGAAGAAATCCTGAGAGGAGCGTCGCCAGATAGATCTTCAAATTTTATTCCACTGAACTTCTTATGGGGACATTTGACATCTATGATGCATAAAATAAAGGCAGTCAATATTTAAGACAGAATAATATTGGAGTGTACAAGGATAATACAAATCTAAAAATCTATTATACTATTATTTGATGGAGAATGATGGGCATGACAAATGACAAACTTTTAAATTTAAAATTTTGGTCTTTTCCTGAGCATTCTTTATCAAAAATTATTTCAGATACAAATTTTCAATGAGACACATTTTATAATATAGTTATCAATAAAGTAATATATATAGACGATGCAAAAGTTGTTCGATAAGAGCAACTACATATTTATTTTTATTTCATTTACGTTTTGGAAAGCTATAACAGCAAATTAACTAAAAATAGTTATTTAATTTTGTAATAAATTTTAAAAACATAAATTAAAATTAATTCCCAAAACAGTTATGTTAAAATAATATTAGCTGGGTTGTGCCATTTAATAAATTTTATTTTATTTTAATCAATTAAAGATCAGATTCTACAAAATTTAAGGTCCTTACAATTCTGCTAATGCGTGAATAAAGTAGCTCTGTCAACATTGGATAAATTATATTATGATATTGGGATTAGGCAAGTGCAAGTTGCAGTAGATTTTCCCATGATCGAAAAACTTGTGGGTTATTTGTATACATATAATTTTACTTTTTTAAAATTAATAAAAAAAGTATTAATTCTAAGAAATTTACTTTTCTACATGTACAACGTGGTCCAAGAAGTTTAAAACAAAACCGATGCCTTTTTTTCTGCAAGAAAGTTATTTGGGCAAATAATCACCATTAAAATTATAACAAAGTAAACTGTTACATGTTTTTTTTAGTAAATGCTGTTGATTTAAAAATATTTCCCTCAAGAGAATGACAACAGTAATCAATTTAGTTTTGTAACAAAAAGCAAAAAAAGACGAAATTTTAATATTTGGGCATAACTTGAAAATAGAAATAATTTTTTATCATAATTAAATTTTTCGGTATCTTAAATACTGTATAAATAAAGGTAGTTTACTCTTGAGTCAATTTCAAACAATTTAATTTTTTTGGCATAAATACATGGACTAATACAAATTTGTGTAAATAGTATTTAATAATTTAAGACCACGCATCAACTTTTCTCAAGAAAAATTTTTTCTGAAAAATCGTGAATGAAAGTTTTCCATTTGTCTCAAACTTTTTGGACCACATTGTACATACCGTGCTTTTATCTCAAAACACTACATAGAGAAGCATTCGGTCAATCTCGTGCACTTTGCTAGATACAAATTGTGACTGGAATTTGCCACGGCAATAGAGTCCATGCTCTCTCTCTTTCTCTCTCTCTGCATTCTTTATGCTGTGCACTTTATCTGTTCTGCGGCTGTGCCTCTACTCCGAATGTACGAGTTCGACAATGCTGCCTCCCTATGTAGTGTAGAAACATGAAAATATGGTATATATTCTGCAAGTGTATTAATTTAAACATGAGGAAAAGGAGCTACTTTCTACTTACCATCTACACTATCTGAGGTGGGTAATATTGATATAACTTGATCAGGGTTATTGTCTTTGCCCATAGCATACTGCAAGGGTCCATCATAACCTGAATTTAAATGAAAACAAAATTATTTTAAATCATTTGAACCTGTTAAATTATGTACCATGTAGTTCCTTCCTATTTGCACTATTATTTCTATTCTTTGCAGAATTGCTTCGTACATCAGATGCCTGTATCATACCAGATGTAAGGCGTTTTTGTTTCATTTTCTGTTCCATTATTTGTCTCTATAAATTATTAATAGATAAATTGATCGTACGGAATACTTAATTCGGGTAGTATTATGTAAAATGTAAGCATCTTTACATAATTACTTACTTGTTGTTCCAACTTTTGACTTCTTACATCCATTTCCAACATTTCTCTTAAAAATACAATAAATCTTAAAATTAACTACTTTTATGTTTCTTGATGTACGTATACTGAATATGAAATCAATCGATTAATAACGAAAGCATTAAAAAAACAGCGGAACTTTAAATTGTTTACGATTCTATTTGCTTTGTGGATTCGTTGCGGTTGACAGTTGACAGATGAAAAAAGGCCGCATTTTTTCGAAATAGTGTTGGTCTGTGGTTTTACCAAGTTTTGTCGGTTGTTCCCACGGTTCATAACAAAAAACCGCGGGTTGCTCCACAGTCAGCTAAAACCACAGAATTAGAGAACTATGCAAGCTAAAACCTTCGACCATATAAGTTATGCTTTATTTTCGAAAGTTAAAACCAAAAACCAACAGAGAATCTGCATTTGTCATGTGACCCTTTCAATTGGGAGTATAAACAATAAATATAATCTATTTAAATGCAAAATATTAAACCCACAGCAACTTTTAGATTGTGCATATTTGTAATATTTTAAAAACTAATATCAGCATACCCTAGAAAAATTTGTTTCAAATTGATTTGAAAGGAATAATATACCATAAAAAATGTAAATGAATGAAATATGCGTTACTTCGCATTAGCTTGCGCATTAATAAGTAAGAAATGTTTGACTTTCCGTGTAATAAGATCGTTAAATGTTATACTAAGAATTTTGAGTGTTCAAAAGGCTTTGTCTCTATCGGGCAGCAAAAGTGGGGATGTAAACAATACACTAAAATATGTTTTACAGAGGAACCTGAGATAAAAAACAAATGTGCGTAAAATTCGTGAAAATTATCTGCACAGTTTGTCAGTGCCTGCAATATGAACAATTTAAATTTGCACAATTAACATCAGTAGATGTGGAACGTTCATATTCCTGGTACAAACGTAAGTACAGGCTAAAACACTCATATTTAACAGCCAAGAATGCGCAGAATGAGTATTAGTTGTAATGTGACCATGTATGCAATGCGATGGACGACTTCATAGTCATTCTGAATAATACATTGTATCAAGCGGTATGTGTTTCATTATTCATTTTATACTTTTGATTTTATTTGTCTACATATTATGTCCTTTTGTCAACTATATGTATATATGACGCAATAGTAGCTACTGATCCAGGGACGTCGAATCGTCATCGTGCACAAGAATCTGCGTAATCGTAAAACAACTTAGCTTAGCTATAAGACTGTTGGTAGAAAAAAAACACCTAATATTCTCACTTATTCGGTAGGTAGGCATAACTATTTTTATTGGCTTACTGGTAAGAGCTCAATTTTCTTATTAGTTCGCGAAGGAACTAGTTCATTTTAGTGACCTAGTTCGCGAGAACTAGTTCACGGAAACGAACTAGAAAGCCCATCTCTACTGGTAACCTGAGTTCTTTAAATCTCTTCATTTGTTCTTCCGCGTCATCTGTTTTCTAATAGAGGAGTTAACAAATTGAGTATGACATACCCGTTTTGTTAATTTTTCTATTAGGAAATAGATGGCTATACTAAACTAAAAGTTCAGTTTCTCAGTTCTCAGTCTTTTTTTCACTTTAAATAAATCAATTTTGCTTATATTAAATTACAATACCATACATTAAATCCAAGGATGGTTTCATCCACATGGTTCCATCCTTGCATTAAATCAACTAATTCTGCGCCATCTAGTTAACGACTCCAAAACTTTGAAAACAGTAAATATAGAAAACATATCAACCAACTATTGATTTTGTATAGTTCACACAATAAATCCATAGAGGCACACCTAACCTAAAATTGTTATCTTTTATTTAATCTATAACAATATCTAGTACAATTTGTGCGATCAGCCTTTTTTTCTGTGGTGGCGATCAGTCCGCATCAGTCCCTCAACGCCATGAAACTTTAAATCACTGTTAAAATTTTTGGTCATTTTCTATTGACGAGAATGAAAAATGAAAACACATAATTCATCTCAAATACCATAAGTCTAAAGAACAGCGTTCACCACAGAACAGAAAAAGACGTTCACTGAACAGGGGGCTATACCAGAGACAACCTCTGGCTATACCTGTTCAGAGGAATCGGTTCAGTTTTTTTGTACCAGTTTCTAGTTCTGTGGTTGTTCGTCTTTTTCTGTTCTGTGGTTGTCTCTGTCTGATATAATTCTTTTTCTGTTCTGTGGATATAATAAAGAAATTCGTGGGTTGTTGGTTCGAGAGGGTCTAGTTTTTAATTTTTAGTTGGGAAACATTTTTCACAAATAAGTGACATGGCACAACAAAAAATAAAAAAGAACTTTTTGCCTTGGATTCAGTGCCACAAATGCTTGGCAAGTCTTTTGAACAAAGATATAGATTTTCATTCAAAAGATTGTCCGCCTAACCTACAAAAAATTGCATATAATTTTGTGAAAGATGAAGTGTTATATGGCACATTGGATGTAAAAAACAACGAGGACATAAAAAACTTAAGTTCCAGTGAAAAAGACAATTTAGTTTTTTTAAGCCAGTCTGTGATCCAGTTATGTTCATTGTCTATAAGCGAGTGGGCGATAGTACAATTATTGGATAATACTGTACCACCAGTTGCTAAAATTGTTTGGCCTACTATTGAAAAAAGTTTAACTTCAGTAATGTTTACTAAAAATGGTAGAATATAACATAATTTTTTATTTTACGTATTTCTTATTGTATACATTTTAGGATTAGATTTGAGTTTTACAGAAATAAATAAAACAGTATTAGTGTCAAAAATACCTAGCGAAATATTTTTGGCAAATTACATTACACTTGTGATATTAAATGGACCAAAATCATTGGAAATTACGTCTGAACTATATAACAGAATCAGTAAATCATATATGAATCGAATATTAACAGTGGGAAACAAAATAAGCATGATGTTTTATGGAAAAAATTTAAAATTTGAGGTAAAATCTATAGAGACAAGAGAAAGTAAATCTAATTTATCAAATAATTTTAGTAAATTAACTGTTCAAGACAAATATGAATTTTACATGACTAGTGAAAGTACAAAATGGAGATTATTCAGGTATAACTTATAACGTTATGTTTCTACAATATATAAAATCTATAAATTATATTGTTAAAATTTTTTTGCACTAATTCTAATACGGAAATAAATGTTGATGAAACTAAAAGTTAATAAAAGCCACTGTTGTTTTAGAGATGAAGATCATTATAAAATAGAAGTCAAAGATGAGAATCTGATGTCTAGGATAGCAGGAGTGGACGAGGAAATGAATGAAATTTGTGATATAATGAAAGCTGCCTTTCGAAAAACAAAAATATCCCAACTAGCTCAGTGTAGAGCCATTCTACTATATGGTAACTCTGGAACTGGAAAAACAACAATAGCAACTAATATAGCAAAGCAGTCAATGTACAACATTGTTTCTATAAGTGCTCCTGATCTTTATAGCAAATACTCTGGTTCAGTGGAAGAGGCAATAAAAGAACTGTTTCAGGATGCTATCGACCATTCACCTAGTATAGTGATACTAGATGAAATTGATATTTTATGTCCATTACGGAATAGTCGAATGACGGACACTGAAAAACGAATAATATCCACTCTGTTATTGATGTTTGATAAATTAAACCAACAAGATAACATTGAAGTCTTCATTATTGCAACGACTAATAAACCTGACAATATCGACCCTGCTTTTCGAAGATGCGGTCGGTTAGATAGGGAAATAGAAATTCCAACTCCAAATCCAACCAGCAGAAAAGCTATATTGTTGAAATTATTGGAGAATGTACCCAATAATTTAAATCATAATGAACTGCAAGAAATATCGACAAACACTCATGGTTTTGTTGGAGCCGACTTAGTTTCTCTCTGTTCACAGGCTGGTTTACATGCCTTTAAAAGATGTAGGGAACAGATAACCTTTGAAGATTTTAACTTTTCTCTTAAAAGAGTCAAACCAAGTGCAATGAGGGAAGTCCAGATTGAGGTAAGTTCAAATAAGAGTATGAAATTGTTAGATAATTCGTATGCATTTTATTTAATAAAAAGAGATAAACTGTATTGTTTTTCAAAAAACCAGACGATCAATTCAAACTAGATTCAAGGAGCATATTATGGCTCATGTCAAATATAGTAGAACAGATAAGTCTAGTGTTGCACAACATACGCTTGAGAACAACCTTATGGTTGTTCTCAAGTAGATAGCAGCAATTTAAGATTAATTAGGAGTATAACGAATACTAGACAGCTGGATGCAGGGGTGAATTTACGTATTGTCCATGCGGCTGAGGCCTAGGGGCGCTAAACTTAAAGGGGTGCCACTGAACTGCAGAAATATAAAATAAATGTACCAAAAATTTTGTTTTTTCAGCAAATAAAATTGTCGCACTCTAATAATATCAGAATGCCTCTGTTTTGATTTTAATTTATTCTCTTTAGTAATGACAATGCTTGTAATTTTTTAACTTTTTCAAGTTAACTACGATGTCGAAAGAGAAATACACAAGAAAAGAAAATATTTATAGAAACTATCATTACCAAATTTGCAAATTCTAAAGAAAGAAAGAAGTGTTTTAATTAATTTTAGTTTTATTTAAATGATTGTCTATGATGGTTGTTAATGAGTTTGTAATAATATAATATAGTATAATATAATATAATTAACGAGTAACAAAGAGTTACAAAAATTAAACACGCAATAAATATGTTTAAATGTATGTACATATAAATGACCGAGAAAAATTATTTATTAATAGGGCACCGTAGATGAATGTGCCTATGGCGCAATTGTACATGAATCCGCCTCATGCTGGATGCATTTGAAAGCTTGGAAATTACAAAGTGTAAAAATAGTATAAATAGTGACAGAGGGCCAATTACATATAGTTTGCTCTATTGTTTAGTGAGTCATGGTGCACCGAACCATAATGATAGTTTAGGTATAAATAGAATATGTTGTTAGCACAAGATTAGTTTTAGTCATCTCCAGATGATGCCAAATAGGTTGGCTAAAAGCGCGTCGAGTGCAGTACATGATGTTTTGTGGCAAATCATGTCAGTGTTACTTTGAAGGTGAAACAGTATAGTCAATTCTGCGATCTGTTATAGGAATAGGCTGTGTAATAAATTGTAGCAATTTGTATCTGTCTAGACAATTTTAACGTGATTAATATTTTGTTATTATTCTTGTTTAAAAAATCCACATTTAAATAAAAGAGAAAGCCATGTGAGTTTGTCTAAATTTTGGCTCTAAAATGACTGTGGTATATGTAATTACTAGAGTTGGCTAAAATGCGCCGTAGGATATAGGCGTAGGCATCATAATAAGTGTAATAAAAGCAATAAACTGTTACAATTATTTATAACAATGTATGCACAACTTTCCTTCTTAACTCGCTTGGTTATCACAAACTGGAAGAGATCTGTAAAAACTTTACAGCAACCTGTATGCTATGAAATGCACGAAGACGTTTAGGAGATTTAAGGAACACTTTTTTTGTACTTGCTATTAATGCATCTACCTCTGGAAAACCATGTCGGACAATTTCTGCACAAGGTGTAACGTATGCACTTTACACGTAACATGTACCAACCTACAATCATGTTCTTGAAGAGAACGGCCTACCAAACGCATGGTCACGGTACCATCGGTCACAAACTCAACACTTGACTTTTTGACAGGTAAAATTTTTCTAATATTTCCTCCAACACCACTCGTGTAATTGTTTGGCCAGTACACTCAGTTAGTCTTCTGCTAGCTAGTAACAGTGAAAATGTCGGTTTAAGCGGGTGCAGTACACGTACTATAACATTTAAAATAGAATTTTTTTTACAATCTATTGTCTCGTCAACACATAACCACAGCCGTGTATTTTTTAGTACACATTTGATATAATGTCTTCGCTTACAATTGGTACATAGTTACGCAACGTTGTGAGACTTGGTATCGTCACCTTGGGATTGTATTTATTCCAGAGCTCCTGAAATGGTTGTTTATCGAGTATGTGCAATGGAACATCACAGGCAATCAGCATTAAGAGTAAATCGACCATAAACTGTGTTGTCAAAGGCGTCATTTTTTTTCAGTTTTATGTTGCACAGAATTTACGGGTTTTTAATGTTTGTGCAGTCAGGTGTATATATTTAATTTTTTAACATTTTATATGGTTAAAATAAAAAATCTGTAGATTATCTAGATAAATGAAATAAAATACACAATAGGCATATTGTACCCGTTTACTAGGTGGTGCAAAAAAAAAATTTTGGACAAGCTGATATTTTCAGGGTTGTTCACGGGCAGTCTTCCAAGTATCCAACCAAAAGATCAAACTCGAACTCCCATAATGAAGGGAGTAATAGGGGTGGTTTCTTATTTATTTATTTTTTTTACAAAAAAAATAACCCTAATAAAAGTTGTAGATAATTACATTGTCTACAACTTTGCTTTATGACATTTTTTTTAACTTTGATATTTTAGCCTGTACAGTTAATTATAATATGAGTGGAGGAGTGGTTTCTTTTTTTTTTTCCAAAAAGTGACCTTAATGAAACTTGTAGATAATGAAATAATTTTGTATTTATTCTATTTCCTATTTTATTTATACTTTCAATTTATATTCTTAAAATTACTTCATTAATAGTTCTTGTTTTTGCAAAACAATCCTATACTAAATTCAATATGTTTTATGCTTGCATAATATAACCATTTTTACTTGCTTATACCTAATATAAGGAAGTATAGTAATCTTGATTTTTTTCGACCTCAAAATTTTGATTGAGTTATACATTTTAAACCCTCCCGAATCCATTCTGACTATTTTCCGAATGATGATTAAAACTTTAATCATCTCCAGATGATGCCAACTTGCTTGGCAAAACGCGCGTCGAGTGCAGTATATAGTGTTTTGGTGTTTCGTGGAAAATTACATCAGTGTTTTTTTTGTATTTGACTACATAAGAATATATTCTTGATGATCGATTATAAATCATGTCTACTATATCAAGCGAATAAAATATATTTTCCAAGTACTTAAATAAAGCTGATGTAAACTGAAATTTTGTATGCATTTGACCTCATAAAATGGGGTTAGGATAAACTTGGCAGGTTGACATTTGAAATGTCTAATTTAGTCACAAAATGTCAATGTCAATAAGAAGAAATTATTAAAATATATGACATGAAAATTAATTATTAAAAAATTTGTACAAAACATTTCAAGGTACGTTTTTAAAATTTAATTGAGATAAGTGAAGAATTAAACAGAATGATTCCCCCTCTTTTTTTTTTATCGTTCCCCATTTTAAAATAAAATAAAATACATACAATTGTCACAGTAAACCAATTACGCGTTAAACACTTACACCACGTTATTTTTTATCTCGCTGATAACATACACGCCGCTCTGGGGGCCACTACTACACTGATGCTTTTCAGAATAATGGGTCAGAATAACGGCTCTTGAAGGTTCCCGGCGGCGAGGCCTAGCAACAAGGAGAAATAAGCTACTGGTTATACTGTGATCAGGTTATGTGTATTAAATTATAATACCTATTTATTTAGAAGAATTTTGATTTTTCCACTGTAATTTTTTATTGAATTGCTAAGTATGGGTATCACTATAATAGTAAAAAGATGTATTTTCTAAATATCATTATAAGCCACCATTTTGAGATTTGACAAGTATGCATTTTTTAGAAAAACCGATTTTCTCACTTTTGAAGTCTCCTATGTAAGAGAGTATTTATCATAAAACAATAATTCAATTTTTGCAATACCTAGTAAGAAACCCCGTCAGAAACATTTTTTTTTGTAAATCGCAACACTGATTATTTATTTATTTTTTTTTTAACGAAAATTTTAATTGCTGATTTTTCTTTGATTTTTTTATTTATTTGTTTTTTTAACGAAAATTTTAATTACTGATATAAAGAAAAATATGTATTGTTATATTCACTCTTCACCATAGATTCCAAAAATGTAAAAATATACAGGTGTTCCATTTAAAATAAGAACGTTGGGCGAAACCGGACCTGCGTAAAATTGAAAATACTGTCTTCTAATGTAATTTTATGTGTATAACAACATATTAAAATTATAACAATATATTAAAATTTCATCAATTTATTCCTATAAACAATGAAAATAGAGGGGTTGAGTTACGTTTCATTTACACTCGGTATAGATATAGTATAATATATAATATAATAAGCATCACCCTGAAGGTCCTAATTTAAAATTATAATATTTAAAGCTAGATTTAAATGGACAGTTATTATGGTAAATTTTTTTAGGTACCAAATGTTAAGTGGTCTGATATTGGTGGCCAGGAAAACTTAAAATTAATACTCAAACAAGCTGTAGAATGGCCACTAAAGTATTCTGAAAGTTTTCTAAGACTTGGTATAACTCCTCCGAGGGGTGTGTTAATGTTTGGCCCTCCAGGTTGCTCTAAAACTATGATAGCTAAAGCTTTAGCCACAGAAAGTTGCTTAAATTTTTTGTCAATTAAAGGTATGTATATCAAGTATTATTTAATTACAAGGAATTCCCAGGAGTATCTTTAGGAATATAGTATGGTGTTATTATAATTTCATATGCTATGGAATCGAGTGTTGTGCTAGTAAATGACATGTCGACATTAGTAGCCCAGACATGACTGTTAGCCAGAATCCATCCTACTGTATACAGTATGGGTATTGAATTATTAGACATGGGTTTCTTAAATGGCAACGTTGAAATGTAAACCAGAGGCAGACAAGTCGTCGCTGGTCAGCGTTACAGTACTGACATGCCGAAAATGTCTTGCGACTGTGGTCGCTACATCTATATCAAATACAAATATTGAGATGGCTGACAATAAGAACACAAGTTATATTTGTGTCAAGTGTTGTGGAATATGTCATAAAAGATGTTTACTTTGTAATAAGCAAATAATGTTGTTCCCACAAGAAAAAGAATAATATGCTGTAAAGAAAACAATTTTTTAAGTGAACAGCAGCAGAATGCAGCATTATTTTAGAAAGAACAATAAATGAACTCAATAAAGAGAGAGATTTAAAAGACAATTACATACAATAATTGAGAAGAGAAAACCTAATAATAGAGGAAGACAGAAATGGAAGATGTTTTAAATAAACAGTTAAAAGATCAACAAATACTTATATGAACTTAAAAAACAGAGAAATATTTTGGAACAAATTCTTACAGAAAAAAGTAAAGCAACAACAACAGCAAATACACAAACTAATAAAGCAATCAATCAAAAAAAAAAAAAAAAACAAAGTTACAAATAGATCATCTCTGGGACACATAGAAATATTTTTGTACAAATTAAACATTGCAATAAGTCTTGTTACAAACAGATATAGCGGAGAAAAAATAGACCTAGTTGGAGATTATAATGTCAACTTTTTGGTGGATTCAAATATAAAAACTAGTCTTGAAAATTTATCATCATTTAACCTCCACAAAACTTTTCAAGAACCATCAAGGATTACAAATGCATCAGAGAGTTGTATTGACAACACTTTCACTAACATAGATGTAACTGTAAAACAAATACTCTGAATCTGTATATGTCCGACCATCTGGGACAACACCTTGAAATACCATGTGAAATCAGTAATACTAAAAAAACATAAAGACGTTAGATATCGAGAAATAAATGATTTAAATATTTACCTATTTAAAACCAAAATGGCAGCTATTGACTGGAAAATTTTAGAAATAAGAATGCTTCTCTAGCATATAATTGTTAACATGACATCTTCATAGAACATTTTGAAACTGAAACTCTCATGCCTGAAACGAGGACGAAAGGCCACTACTAACAAATCTCAAAGCTTTGCCGCGATGCTCCTAAGGGTAGAGCGGGGCATGCTTTATTTTTCTACAACATATTAAATAATAAATATAATGTATTACTTAATGCATAAAAAAATCATTATTCTCATGTAAAGTATGTTCTGGCATGATTGAAATAAGAAATTAATGGAAACACGCCTGTATCAATTATAATTTCAAATTATTTTGATATAATTATGCAACTCCTTGGTAAAATACTGAGTCGCATGTAATTACGCCGGCTTTGAACCTTTTATGGCCGGTTTGTATGACCTTTTTTTATGTGTCTCTTACCTTAGATCATAAAATATTTTAGGATGGAGTTGCGTAATTATATCAAAATAATTTGAAATTATAATTGACACATTATTTTTATTTAATCACTGTGGTAAATTTGAGCATAACTGAGTATGTGATTATAGTTAAGTTGTGTTTGTGAAGGGAGTGAAATAATTAGAAATGTTTAGTAATTTATTTGAAATATATGTACATATACGATTAACTCAATTTTTATTGACAAAACAAAAAAAAATACAAATAAAAAATATGGTGTAGATTCCAAATTAATGTATTTTGTAATTTTGTTATAAGAAAATAAGTATCTAATTGTAAATTGAATAAAATTTTGACATAATAAGTTAGTTAAATTTGATTTATTAACTCCAGAATAACGTTTGGTAAATTATAAAATGTATGTATGTTGTAATTCAAGGTCCTGAATTATTTAGTAAATGGGTTGGTGAATCCGAAAAAGCAGTACGTGACGTGTTCAGGAAAGCACGCCAAGTTTCCCCTTCTATAATATTTTTTGATGAAATAGATGCACTAGGTGGAGAAAGAAGTTCTGGATCAAGTACTAGTGTACAGGAAAGAGTTTTAGCACAATTGCTAACAGAATTGGACGGCATTAGCCCTCTTGGTGATGTAACAATTTTAGCTGCTACTAACAGACCTGATAGAATAGATAAAGCTCTGTTGCGGCCTGGGAGATTAGACAGAATTGTTTATGTTCCCTTGCCTGACAGAGAAACTAGAAGGGAGATATTTCGAATAAAACTTTCTAAAATGCCCGTAAGTTATTTTATTTTATTTTAAGTTATATTCGATCTATTCTTGGTGCTAGATCAACTTGGGCATAATATTTGAATATATTAAGTAGAACTGGATTAAACTAATCCATTTTCGAATTTTCCAGTAGTTATGGAAGTTATGTAGGCAGTTTTATTTAAGGCGGCGTTTTCAGTGCATTGAGCTCTGTTCAGAATTCCCATTTTTTTAACTGAGTCTTGAAAATAACAATTGAAATTATTCATATTTATTATTGTCAAACGTACCTGCAGGAATACCATTCTATATTATTTCTGTATAATGTGACGAATAATATTATCAAAAAATCGACCTTCTAATAAGACATTCGAATCATACCACTAAATTTGCCCATAAACAGTAGATTTTAAAAACTTGTACAAAAATAAACATTTAAATACTGTATATACCTTTTAAATTATATAAAAGCACATAAGCTCTTATAAAGGGAAAGAAAATAAATGTATTTTGTGACATGCTTCTGGTCTACAAGAGGGGAAGTGTCATTTTGGCACTCTAGAATCCGGCGCGGTATGGTGAACTTTAATTACGGTCGGTGTCGAGCGCCAGTTCTTGTTTTAGGGTGTAAGAACACCACTTTACTCCATTAGCGGGAAATAGAGGCCAGGTAACTACAGTGAAGACACTAAAATATCCAGGGGTCTAGAGAAGTTGACCCGGGCTCGGAGATAAAATAGTAGTAATAATAAAAACACTGCTTTCACTATATCGAAGTTTATTATTTCAAAGTTCTATATATCCGATTTATGTACACTTAAATTACACTAAAATACATACAGGGTGATAGTAGCAAACAGGTATGCAACAGTTAGCACGGAATGTAACAGCAAAACGGTATAAGTAGCGGGCGGTTAAACGGTCAGAAGCAACATAACAAATTGTTTACAGCGATCAATCAATGTACAAATATCAAAACGAGGAAGCAAACACCAATTACATACAAGCAAACTATATTTACATTTACAGATACTTGGTTATTGATTGGTACTTAGCGAGTAGTATACCTGTAATAAAATATATAGATTAGCAACAAGGTACCTTAAGGATCGAACAACAGAAGGTAGTTAATACGGCGCTACCTTGAGGATCGAACAACAGAAGGTCGCCAGCAGGACTTCAAACATAGTTGATCTGTTAGGAAGAAAATATATATTAATACTCAACCTAGGAGAGAAAATAGCAAATTAGTAATACGGTAACGGAGCCCCGACAATAACCAAGTTAGCTGCTTTGTCCGAACTTCTATTTACTGCTACATCCTGATTTGGGGGTGACGGTGTGGTTGACGGATCGGTATTTACACGGTTGGTAAGACAGAACGGTAGAGCACAACTGCTGCCCACGGTGTTTGGAGAACGACTGATTCCATGGTTTAAATTTTCTATATTAATAATAACAGAGTGGACGCAAAGCAGAAAATCGATGCACTAGATATTTCCTACGTCACATTGACATGTATCCTTTTTCAGCCAGTTTGCAATAATGACGGAAAATATTACAAGTCCCTATATAAGGGACCTTGTGCTTACATTTTCGAATTTATGGTTTTGTTGGTTTCAATATATATGAACCCCCTACTTTTATATGTTATTCACTGGAGTTTGAAATATGTATTAATTTTTTGTGAAAATATATACCATGTGTAAAGCGGCTGATGTGGCCAACTGTTAACAAAGACCAATTGAACAAGTGAGATGGAGTAACACGCTGAGTGTTTTGTAGCTGGCTGCTGAGGCATAGAGTGAGCCTGTCACTATGTTTGCGGGGTGTGTCTTATTCCATCTCATTTCATCCTAGTTCGTAGCCATCGTTCGTATTCTTTTTCTAACTGGCCACTCATAGTGCTATACATATGGTAGAAGTTTGAACAGAAAATGTAGAACAAAACAGTGTTGTAAAACATTAAATGCATGTTTCTTGTAAAGTGAATTTTAGGCATAAAGGCGCTTTCTGTGGAACCGGTCACATAGGAATTATTTCAAAAATTAATTATTGTTATTGATTTACATCATCTGTATCTAATTAGTTGTTTATTATGTTTTAGGTGTTAAATGTAACCATAAATGACTTGGTTAATAAAACTGAGAGTTACTCAGGGGCTGAAGTAAATGCTGTTTGTCATGAAGCTGCCATGATGGCACTAGAAGAAAATATAGAAATACAATACGTGGAAAATAAACATTTTGAAAAGGCACTGAAGTTGATAACGCCTAGAACTCCACAAAGTTTAATTAAATTATATGAAGATTATGTGCAAATAAAAATTTAAGAATCTTTTGAGTAAATGAATTGTTACCCAAGTATACAGGGTAATTCCGAAATACACCAACTAAAAAAAAAAACCTAGAATCTGATAGGTTATATAAATAGTTTTCTTATATTTTTGATAACTTTCAGGCAAGCAAAGAAAGTAATAAAAGTATCCTTAAAACCACTCAATTGTGGACGCCCATAATAACAGTAAATAAGTGCATTATTTGTCCAATAAATAAGCGATCGTAACTTACATAATCCAAACAATACAACAGAGCAACAAAAAATTATCGCATGTTTCTGAATAATATTACAATGTAATAATTTTTACATATGTGTACTGACGTTCACTGATCTCATTTTATAGCAATGTTTTGATTAAGACGCTTATAACAATCAGCATCACTACCTATTCACCTTAGTAGAAAAAATTCTCAGTTAGAAATGAAAGATGTTTTGTTCGTTATTCATACCATTCAACTAAACGTCAATTAAACCATCACTCAAACAAAAATTAAAAAAAAAACTACCTAACGCCTCTCCATACACCAGCACGATATCTGTTTTTTTACTTGAAATAAAAGCCATTTTATTACTTTCCATCATTGACTTAATAGGTAATATGGAGGGAGCCTAGAGAGAGAGGGTGCATGCCAAAATAAAGAAAGAGATGAAATAATACCCAGGTGCTTTCCTATTTGTAGTGCTGAAGTCGTATGTCTTTCCATTTTCTTTTTTATGGATTATGGCATGTCTTTCTCTTTTCTTATGTTGAATCTATTCAGCTCATTTAAACTGTTTCCAAGACTCCCTACATTACCTATTCTTAGGTCAATGCTTTTCATTATTTAACACCGAATTATTATCAACACAAGATCAACAAAGCGATAATGTCGACAATGTATAAATCACAGCAGAAATACATCTAGTAGTCGTAATAGCTGCTTATTTTACTGGGCAAGTTTGGCCCTTTTTACCTAAGGACCTACATTTTATTGTGGACTCTAAATCACAGTCCTCTGCTGTCAACTAACCCATCGCCTGGGCCTGCCTCTTGCACCGCTAGCAGAATGGCAAGCCTCCTGGGTAGGTCTCTGACCCTTTACCTTGATTCACCTCTCGGCCTGCATCAGGCTAGCGGCCTTTCCGGACAACCAATTGCCGAACCGATCAGTGTTGCTTAACTTCACTGATTGAATATTGGAAATTAAACGGATGACCGTACGTCATCCCCAGAAATACACCTAATTATGCAATTGCACAATTACACAGATAAGATTTTTGTTGCATATAAAGGTTTTGCGATTAATTTCAATCAGTTAAATTATAAATAGTATATAAATTTGTTTTAATAAACCATAGATGGGTATGGATTTTAGCCTTCAAACAATTTTTTTCTCAAAATTTAGCATGCCGATTTTTTTATATTTTGGGAAATTCGTTGGTATATTTTATTTATTTTATTTATTCAATACAAAACCCAACAGACACAGTCCATTTATAGGGTTGAAAGCGATATAACATTGCATATAAAGAAAAAAGAAAATACAGAGTATAGAATACATATAAATAATATACAAACATAAAAGTAAATATAATAAATTCAACGCAATATCAGTAGGATAACAATTATTTCAATGATGATCATACAATGTTTATGAATTTATTAAATGAAAAACCAAAATCATTTATTTGACAAAAGGAATTGTAGGCCGAACATAATTTATAAATTGGAGTAGTGTATAATTAGTGTTTGTTTGACTTAAGTAAAAGTAAGAACTGTTTACTAGCCAACTGAGGTACTAAAAAATTTAATTTACCCAACAACATTTAATTTTATTGTTAATTAAATTATATAAGAAAATACCTATTTACTGTTCTCCTGCTATATAAAGATATATTGAACCGGTTTAGTAGAACCTACCCCTCAATGCCTTGGGGAGGGTACTCACCGTCTAGCTTGAAAATGAGATACTTCGAAAACACTCTTGGTACTTCTTCAATTGAATTTATTTTTTTCTTAACATAAGATCATATTAGGGAAGCTTATTTTAGCTTATTTCGTACCAAGGAGAATTATATCATTTTTAAAGCCTTCGTGCTCTTGAACAGTTTACAATTTCTAAAAATAAATCTTAGCATTTACATGGCCGATGAAACAATATTTTGATTATGAATATTAAAATCCAATTTGGGATCTAATGTGATTTCCAGGTCCTTGACAATTTATGGCTGATTTAAAGAAACATCTATTTGATAGTTGTAATAAGTTGGGTTCAATTTTCGAGTAAAAGTCAGTGCTGAATATTTTGATATATTGAGAAGCAAATTGTTTATGTCACACCAACTTTGTATATTGTATATTGAACCTTATTAGGAGTTTTTTTTTTCGGTTTATTTCTGAATCACCCTGTATAAGGAGTGGGCCAGATTTTAATCGATAGACTTAATAGATAAAACACGCCAAAATAATATTTTCGGATGTTCTTTAATGAATGTGTATTTATTTCTGGACTCAAACTTTTAGTATCTTATCACGCGGTTTTTTCACGCGAGCTCTCGGTCTATTAGGGATATTTAAATTTTGTTTGTTTAACTCTTCGAACAAATAACAATCCCCTTATCAAATTTAAATTTCATCGTATAGGTAAATATTAAAAGCAAGTTTTTAAATTAATACTATTGCTTAACAATCTAATAAACTAAATGAACTGATGGTATTTTAAATATAAAATTGTGTGGAAAACGCAAAACGTAGTAATTTTTCTATACGATTCTCAATTAACACTTAATTGATTGATATACCACTGACCTAAACTATCGTTTCTTTCGTTTTCGACATCTACTATCATCAATGCATAAAAAGTCTTCTAATAATTTTTTGATAGGATGCCATATCCCCTTTCAAAATTATTCATCCCCTGCTTATCAATTAACTATTAATTGAGAATCGTTTAAAAAATTTACATGGTTTCGCATTTTTTCAATAATATAATTTGGAATGGAGAGATGAAAATTATGGTTTGACGTGTACGCAATTTGCACCTTCTGAATTTCATATCTCAATTATTTCAAGAGAAATGCGCCCTCTATCTCGAAAATTAAGCATTTTTAGCTAAAAGGTTACATGCCAGTCCATATTATTTTGGCATATTTTATCAATTCTCTAAGTTTGCCATTTAAAATCTGACCCATCCTGTATATATGAGGAGCTCAAATTCAAAACGCAGTTTTCAACAAAATGTGATAATTCAGAAATTTGCAATTAAGTATTCACTTTTAAGAAAATTTTGTTGGCGAATTTATGAAATTATAATGATAAAATTAAGGTAGGTAATTATAATAATAAGATTAAGGTCCGTAATAAAAATTGAAATATTGCGTCACTTTTTGCTTTAATCAGATGCCATTTGAAAAAAATTGCATTCTGAAAACTGCATTTTGAACTGATTAAATAAAGAATAATTCAATAGGTTTGTTAATTAGTGCTGATTCTAGCAAATTTGAGCTGTGAAAGGGGAGGGGCGGAGCGGAGAGAGATTTAACATAAGTAGACTGGGCTAAATTTCGAGTAGTTCAGCGGCATCATATAGAACGAACCCATATTACGTATTTTAAGTACCTACACGTGAAACATATGAACGGATATTAAATTGCATCAATTAAGTGAAGGACGACCGCACGTCGAAAATTAACCCCATTCGGAGCGATACTAAAAAATATATTGGAGGCAGTTCTCTATTGTCACCGGTATTTTAATGACGTAAAAACCGTTGTACTTTAGTTCAATCCTGGTAACTCGCAAGTCATCTCTGAGGCTCGGTAGTTATTTAACGATCAAGATGAGGATGATATGTATATACGCATTATTTATAACAACCATATTGTAGTATTGGACAGTATCCACAAATTAGAAAGTTCTTCTTTGTCTCTAACATACTCTTTTGAACTACTTGATTGTATACAGAATTTAACAAAAAAATATCCCCGGTATATATGTTTGCAAATATCATCTTCGTTGATGTTGAACGATCATTTTTGCTGTACACAAATGTGTTTGCACAAGGAACGCCTCCTGTTTCTTGGAAGAAAATATAGAAACTTTGTTACCCATGAAAATGTTCTTATGTGTTCTCTCTGAGCCCTTGTCATCTGTACAGGACAGTAAGCACTATTCATAACACTATGTAACATTCACAATTATTGTCATATTAACCACTACAACCAAATAAGTACGCCGTAATTGAAAAATAAATGCATTATCGGTTATCACACGTATACGCTGCCTCACGTCTGTCGCCACTGAATTACTATGGAATTTGTCCCAGTCTAAATATAAGTCGAAGAGAGATAAAATTGCTTGAACCTGCGGAAAGTACAAATCAATGCGAGAAGAGTAGTGCGATTATGTTGCACAAGAGGAACCAGACTCCGAGCGACAGGACATGCTACCATGAATGGCGAGCCGATCCAGTGCCGAAACACCGCCAAGTACCTAGGCGTCGTCCTGGATAAAAGGCTGACATGGAAATAGCACACCGACGAGGTGGTCAGAAAGCCAGGGCGGTGAGAACCAAGCTCTATCCAATGATGGGACAGAAGCAATCAACTCAACCTGCGAATGAGTTCACGCTTATCAGAACCGTACTCGGGCTACAACTGATGTACGCATTAGTTGCCTGGGGGTACGCCGCAAAATCGCACAGGCCGTGGAGAAAGTAGCGATAAGAAGCGCTGTGGACTACGATCCCGCTGACGCTCTTAGGTACAAGCGATCGAAGTTACAGATCCTGGACAACGGGTAAGTAAACTAATAAGAAATTTCATTTCAGATCAACAGGAAGAACACCTCCAGAAGAAGCAGACTGTCACCTCCTACCCCCCTCCCTACGACGCAGCACCGAACTGGCCAAATCGCCGGATCGGAGCCGTGCTCCTTAGCCCTGTGCGAGCCCAAAGCGCTTCAGGAAGCGCTTAGGCTCTGCGTCCTCCATACCGACGGCCGGTGCATGATTGCAGTTGCGTCCTGTATCCGACACTTAATATCCCAACCCGATAAAACCTTGAGCAAGGACGGCAACAGTCGCGCTTGCCCTCGACACCACGACAGCTGACGAAGAACAAAAACTAAGAAAGAAGAACGTCAGTCAGCGAGGTTTAACAAGTCAGGACTTCGGGAGGCCTGTCAAAAGGACTACACCGTTCGCATTTCTGGGCGGGGTTGCCGGTGGAACAGGCCCACCTCTTACGGGAATAATCCAAGCCTACAACGATGAGATAGGAGTAAAGAGGGATAGTACCCCTTCATTTCAAATCGACAGGAAGAACACCTCCAGAACAAACAGACTGTCACCCTCCTACCCCCTTCCTACCACTGAACTGGCCAAATAGCCGGATCGGAGCCGTGCTCCTTAGCCCTGTGTGGGCCCAAAGCGCTTTAGGCAGTGCTTAGGTTCTGCGTCCTCCATACCGACGGCCGGTGCATGATTGCAGTTGGGTCCTGTATCCGGCACTTAATATCCCAACCCGATTAAAACCCTGAGCAAGGACGGCAACAGTCGTGCTTGCTCTCGAAACGACGACAGCTGACGAAGAACGAACACTAAGAAAAAAGAGCGTCAGTCAGCGGGGTCTAACAAGCCAGGACCTCGGGAGGCCTGTCAAAAGGACTACACCGTTCGCATTTGTGGGCGGGGTTGCCGGTGGAGCAGGCCCTTACGGGATTGATCCAGGCCTACAACGATGAAATAGGTGTAAATAGGGATAGTACCCCTCGGCTCCTGCCATTATTAAATCCATTAGCGCACGCTAAATTCAACCGATGAACAGACCAGAACATTTAGCTTCATTCTATAGAACTTATACATAAAACTACACTATGTTACAAACATAAATAATAATGTGTCAAAAATTGCACTTTGAACTTAATTTTAAATGTGAAATATTACTTATTTCTTCAATAAAAAACAGAAAAACTTATTTCTTATTTTTATTACTAGAGGTCTTCCAGCCAAGTATATGAACAATTTGTCCTACGTTTCGTCGGACGAAACGTAGGACAAATTGTTCATATACTTGGCTGGAAGTCCTCTAGTAATAAAAATAAGAAATAAGTTTTTCTGTTTTTTATTGAAGAAATAATTTCTACCTTAACAGCCAACAACTTGTGTAAAATATCATCTGTGAAATATTACGTTTTGACTTAATCCATTTTCAAGTACCGAACGTCATCTTTAAGTCAAAAGGCAAAGTTTGGTCGAAAACTGTATTTTGGCTTGAAGCTCTTTATGTAGGCTCTTCTAAAGAGTGCCACTTCAAAATATCTCAATTAATATTAACTGTGCGCTGTCGCGTCGAACAAAAGTTTTGAATATCATACGTTCTGTTCGTTAGGGCCTACATGCCAGTGACATCAAAATTAATGTTCATGTCCAACTTTCTAGTTGTAGCCAAATACCGAAAAAAATGCAAAATCTTCGAAAATAAGCGATAATGAGTTATGCAAAAGAACTTTTGGACTTAATTTATTCAAAAACTATAAAAAAATATCGAAAATTTACTAAATACATGTTTTTCTAATAAGTAGAGCTCGAACGGAGGTATTGGTTTTCAGGGACGGCTTTTATGCAGACCATGATAAAGAGTATTTTATTTCATTTTAAAATGTTAATACGTAAACTAGTTTTATCGGATACGTATGACAAAAAACAAGAAAGATATTTTTACACTAGCCAAATTTGGGGGTGACGTCATACCATGTTTTCCTTATAACTCGTGAACGGCTGGAGATATCTAAATTCTATAGAGACTTTTGAATGTATTGGTGAATGTAACACTAACACACACGTATTTTTAATTAGCGATCACAAGAGTAAAAGTATATTACCCAGTTAACATGTTACTTCTATAAGTATTGTCAAAGAAGTTTTTTTGACAGATACAAATTCTTTTGTGACTTCTCGTGTGAGGATTATTAACTTTCGTAGATTTATGAATGTCAGCCACAAAATAACTTAGATATGACCTTCAGAAGTAACTGTTAATTTCTAAAATAATGGTGTTATATCACTACACTTAAGCATTTTTTAAGAGGCTGAATATTACCTCATAGATTTATGGTGGTGTACAGTATATGCAGTGTATTTCTTGATAATCTGTTGTAGGCCGTATGGATAACAGGCCTTGCTTCTTATGTTGTCCTGATAATCCTTTTAGCGCGGGTAGTTTTGCTATCTGCCGACGGCATGGTTTTTTAATTTTCGTGCACTTTGCAACGTGTGATATAATATTTATACAAAGTATAGAGGGCAGACTTTCACACTTTACTTCTTTTAATATTGTGATATTTCAATGAATTTTAGGAGCATTGTGGTACCAAAATTTGTCAACGCAGACCAGTTCATGGTAAAGTATGGACATTGTAGGCCGAAAAAACAAGCACGCCCCAAAAATGATGAATTTTTAGAGAAAAAAAACTTTTTTCTTAGATACACAAATTTGAGAGATTTAACTTGTCAAACATCACTCGTTTTAAATTTAAAGTAACATAATTAGATTGACCAAAATCTCCTAAATTCACATTTTTATTCACTTTTTATTTATGGTAGTATCACAATGACGGCTACAGTAAGTACGTTTGCCTTCCGTTGTCAGATGGCCAAAAAGGATTAAATACAGAGTTTACAAAAGACATTTACTTTGATGTTTATGAAACTAAATAACCTGATATCATGTTCATAGAGCAATAAAAACAATTTATAGATTTTCTGCACTAGTTGTACGATTTTTGTGACATATAAATATCTCATCAGTTATTTAATTTTTTCGAAACAGTAAAACCTTCTTTTTCAACTTTTGACAGCGTTCGATAAAACTTTTCATAAGTACTGTCATTTATGCAAATTATATTACAAGTAGTTTTATAAACCTCTACGTCCCTTCGTCCTTTGTAAATTATATCTTTAGCCTTTTTTTTGGTCATCTGACATCGGAAAATAACGCCTTGTAGAGAAATCATATACGTGTACATAGTGTTCTTATGCCGATTTATTTTAGAATTGTCCATAACGTTTGTATTTACCTCGCATTATTAATATTTGTTGTAATTGTTCCGGAATCAATCTCCGGCGCCTCTCATTAATAAACCATTTGTATTGTGAGAAGGACCATTCAACGTCGACAGATATTAATTTGCTCATACTTAAAATATGTTTTCAGAAACAAAACCAAAAAGTTCTTATAACTCGTGAGGGCAAAAAAATAAATGAAAAAAAACACTCCCTCAAACCGACCGTTGACTTTGGCAGCCTACTATCCTGTGCAAAAGTTTCAGTTCCCTTTGGACGAAAAACAAAAAAGTTTTGAAAAAAAAATTCTTTAAAAGATCGATTAGATTTTTTTGGCTGGCCACAGGCGCATTAATTGCTATTTACGCCTTTGCTGTAAAGACTTTTGATTGGTTCTTTGTTAAGGTCTACTCAGCGGTTGGGATATCAACCCCGTACCTAATGCCCTTCTAGTTCTTAAATTTTTGTTTATAGATAGAATACCTCCAGTCCGTTTCGAGTCAGTGTTTATAATAAATCGACTTTATCAACTTTAGATATTACGGAATTCGCTAAAAAAAAATTACAAATTAAGATATATTGTCTCATACATGCATGAACATATTTACGCGTTCACATATGACCTACACTTTATCCTGGTTTTAACGTCATCCATACCTAAATTCCGAACTCTACTAATAAGACTGAAAAGTCCAAAAATGATATATTTTTTGTCGAAAATCGATGGATGTTGAGTATTTACGCTACTGGGAAATATTTTTTACCAATTTTTTTTTTATCATTTGTTAGCTCTAACATTAAATAACCAACCCCTAAATATCAAATAAATTTTATGGAAAGTGCGAAAACGTATGGAAACATCCCCATTCGAGTGAAAATCTGAGAAAATGTTCCCTCTACTTTCAGTGATCCTAAAATGTTAAAAATGTATTCAGAAAAAGTTCAGTCATTTTATAGAATGTATAAAGAAAACTGACTCATTAAAAAATGTATCCTGCAATTGTGAGAGGAATGTTAGGATACAAGCTATATAATGTCCTGAACTTTTTTCTTGCTAATATCCAAACTGGTGTATTTGTACATAGAGATGTATTTCAATTAAAATACAGCGAATATCAATGTCGATTCTTATTTAAGTTTAATAACACCCTATAATAAATTTTGAAAATTTAAAAACTAATTATTTACATAAATTCTGAAAGGTATTCTGCGACTTTATAAAAATGCCGCAAATTATCAGTAGGTAACAGATGAAAATAGAGCATTCGGCAATCTGTGACGAGTCACAACCAGTGGCGGTTCGTGGGTCAAGAGATAGGGAGGTCAATTAGACAATTTACTGTATTACCTACCTTTTAAAGTGATTTAAATTCCAAGTCGATCCTCCGGTCTTTTTGAGATGCAAAGTGGTCAATTACTTTTTCATTAAAGTCTTTTATCTTCTTTATTAATGCCCTTTCTATGGTAAGCATAGCTAAAGAACCTTTCCTGACCCATGGTATTTCTTAAAAATGTCTTTATTCTTTTTAAGGTGGAGAAACAACGTTCACTTTCGACGGTAGTCATAAGGAAAGTACACAAGATTTTTAACAGTTTGACACTTTCAGAAAAATTATTGCACAAATTATTGTTAATAAAAAGTTGTAACAAAGCAACTGCAACTTCACTATTGGAAAAATCTTCTCGGCTATATAATACTTCTAATTCAGTTTTAAGTTTCAAATGATTTATGACTGGATACTCCGTTTTAACTAATTTAAACATATCTTGAGGAAAGCTTTTTTTATAATCTTTAAATCGATCTGCGTGAAATAACTGAGACACTGCTAAATGATTACTGAAGCCAAACCTGTTTTTGATCTCAGATGTAATTACATCACAAACTTCTAATGAAATTCTCCTTTTTGACTCTTCCATTTTACACCTCTGGGCAGACTGCATGGATGTCTTCTCCAAATAGTTATTAAAAATTTTATTTCTGACGTCTTCAATTTTACTATTAAAAACGCCAATACACTTATTTACTGTTATGACATCGATATTACATTTTTGTAATTGATTGAACAATATATCACAATGATGCATAACTAAATGAAAAAAATTTAACCAGTAAAGAAAATGTTCATTTTGTAAGTAGTTTTTTAAACCAATAGCTTGGTTTAGAGTGTTGTTTTCTGATTCATTATCAATGATTTTTTCTAAACAATCTAATAATTCTGTTCGGTAGGTATAAACAGTCTCTATGCACTTTCTATTAAAATTCCATCGTGTTGGAGCCGCTTTAGGTAATCTCACCTTAACAACATTATCTAACACAGCTGTTCTTTTTGGCGATTTTCCAAAGAATGAAGAAAAGCTATGTAAATTAGCAAAAAAAATTTGTATGCTTTTATCCTGACTTGATGCTTTTTGTAAAATTAAATTTAGTTGATGAGCGTAACAATGAATAAAATTTGCTGAAGGATAACTTTTTTTAATTTTGGCTTGTACACCTCCAAAAGTACCACTCATTACTGATGCTCCATCGTAACTTTGTGCTATCAATTTTTCAGGACTTTCATTAATTTTCAGACATTCTAACTCTTTTAAAATTACATCTGTCAAATTCTGCGATGTCGTTCCTTGAGGCTGAATAAATTTCCAAAATCTCTCGCATACAACACCGTCTAAAACGTATCTAAACACAAAAACTACTTGTACTTTATTATGTCCATCTTTCAGTTTTAATATATTTTGTACAACACTCATATTTAATAGTAAACACCAAAAACACTGTTTTACTTAATTTCACGACAAGTAGAGATTTACTAATAAAATGTTCACAAATAAAAACATTAAAAACAACGCGACACAATTTATCGACCAACGCGTACCTTGTCAGCATTAAGACTGCTAGTGCTCGACTGAACTTCGTGCGTTACCGTTTACGTAAAATGTGTCAGGGACATTCTCCCCGCCAGTGTTTTCTGTCTCTTTTGCTTTCTGACGATTCGCGCATAAGTCTATTTCACTTTAATTCGTTGTAAATTCGGTCCGTAGCTAGCTTTAAGGACAAGTTGTGGATTGACCCAAGATTTTTAAATTCTATAAATGAATAATGTAATGAATATGAAATCCTGCGATCTAGATATTTGAATAGTATTGTGCATAGAATGAACTAGAAACTTTAATATATTTTTTAAGAATATTAAAAATATAAATTATATATTTTTAAACTTCAGAAAATGAATAGCTTATTTTTTATTTGTATGTGGGAGGTCATTGACCAAATGACCCTATAGAAGAACCGCCACTGTCGCAAAGTTCCTTCCTGGGGCTTTTTTCTCCTAAACTAGGTTTAATGAAAAAAAAAAACAAGTCATTTTGGATATATTTTAAAGTGGTTTTTGTTTTTCGAGTCGAGCGGCGCTCAGCGTTGCGACGTCATTTATACTTTTTTTTCCCAGAAACACACATATTTCAATATGGCATTTGAAAGGAAATTAAATTTCAAGAAAATACCTCAAATACAGTTTTATTTGATTTACAACCGTTAATAAGTTATAACAAAAACAGTATCAAAAAATCTATAACGGAAATCCCTATTTAAACATAGTAAATAAATATTAATAAAAGAAATCGTAAAAAAAACAATTACAAAAATTGTTCTGCTTGTCTGCCATCATTATTATATAAGCACCAATTAAATCGTTTTACAAGTTCGCGACTTGTGGTTTTTTTGGAACATTTCCTTAATTATTGTTATTTTATTTTGGATTCATTTTTCACTGTGCAAATTTCAAAAAGTTGCAGTTTTCTAAAAAATCAATATTTTTTTATGAAATTTTAAATCTGTCGATATTTTCCACCTGATTCTGAAAAAAAAAACATTCTTGAGCCTTCCCCGACAGAAAATAGTCTAATGGACTTAGGTCGGGTGATCTGGGAGGACACTGAATTGGACCATTTGGTTCTATCCAACAATTTGGCCATTATCGATTTAATTAGTTTCTTATAACTAGGGAATTATGAGCAGGTGCGCCATCTAACTGAAACCATAAATTTCTTAATGGCATTAACTCCAACAAATCTGCAAGTTCTCCATCTAAAAACTGTAAGAAGACTTGGTCCGTCAGAGGTTCTTCAAAAAATAAAAATAAAATAAGGTCCTAACAAACACCATCCAATTACTCTGCACTACATATTTGTTCCGAAATAACCTTGATTTTGAACTTGACTTATTTCATGGGGATTTTCATCGGCCCATTTTGTGGATGTTCTTCAAAATAGTTAATTATATCGGCAACATTGTCACCACTTGCTCATGTTAATTCTTTTACCTTTTCTTGATGAAAAGGCGTATTCATTATTTCACAAATTTCTTTCCAATTGTGAAAAATGTTCTATGATCTGCGATGTTACCCCTGCAGCGTAAAGTCGTCTTGCTAGGCGTGCATTTTTTTTTGCTTTCCTAAATATTAGTAATATTTCCACTTTTTCATTGTGAGTATACATTTTAAACTATTAGCACGTTAAAAGTCGAGTAATAAAGACAACTTTACAAACAAAAAATGTAAAATGTCATTTTATTTGATATACGCCTTCTGGATTCAAAAAAAGGACCTCGTTATAGATTTTTTAATATTTTTGTTATGTCAACGGTTGTATAAATAACAATAAAAATAAATATCTTCAACATACCACGCGGCAATGTCGCTTCTGGTTATCTCTACTATTCCATATCTATTTTTAATTTACACTTAGTTCCTATTATACTTTACCGTATCTTACTTAGGGTAATTTAATGACAATGACGCATACCTCAAATATTGCGCCAAGTTAAGATTGTACTGATACCTATATAAAAACATATAACTTTTATTAGGCCATTTAAAAGCCACAGGTGTAGTGTTCTTGGATGGAGGTTACGAAAATGTTTCTTAAGGGAAATGTCTGTTTTCTTTGTGGTACGTACATATTACTTTTGCTACTTTTCACTCGTAGAATGATACGTTAATAAAATGTGCCTGTAAAATTAGCGTATGTAATTTAACCTACTTTCAAGACATATTAAAGACATTGTTGGGATATTTAATTTTTAAGATATTTTAATAACTGAAATGAAGAATTAGTTAACATTATCTGGTTTAATTTTAATGTAATAATAATATAAATATAAAATTAAAAATAGCTATGTACTCGTAATGTAAAAGTATGCATTATTTACTTTTTATCTAAAAGGTGATACAAAGATTTTAAATCTCACATTTCTTTTATATTGGGACTAGTTTCGGACCCTAATGTTAGTTTTCGTATTGTTTTTGTATATACAGTGTGTCTCACTTAAAATGGAACCACTTCAATATCTCTGTAATTATCAATCTAATTGAATGGCGTTTTTTTTGCATTAAAAAACTTGCAGATGTATTTGTGAAATATCTCAAATTGGTTGTAGCACAAATACCCAGTCTAATATTAAAAAAAAGAGGGTGAAAATACAGAAAAATATTTGGCCATTTTTTTAGTGATAAAAGTTATTTAGAAAATTTGTTTAGAATCACCTCAACTACTCAAATTCAAATTTTGGTTGCAATGTCATATACGGGGTGTTTTTTTGTAGATGTCCAAAATAAAACAATTTGATTTAAAAAAATTTGAACATTCTCACGTTTTTTGGTATAATTTGTCTTAAATTAAGCCCCGAGATAGTGAGTAAGAATTTTTTCATTTGAATATACAGGGTGGTGAACTAAAGCCGTCAAAACGAAATTAGTTTCACGATGTCCTCTTTTCGTTTTCATATGTGTTACTATATTTCTTATTAATTAAAAAAATCGATTTTTTCATGTTGAAGTACAACTGTCAACACAGAATTTTAACAGTTTGTCAGATTACTAGATAAAAGACCCCAACGGCGCTTAAAATTAGAAAGCTAAAATCTAGAAAAATACAAAGGGAAATTATTGTATTATTTATTTGTTATTTTTTAAACTTTTTAAAATAAAAATGGCTCACAAAAGATATGTATGTCTTCTTTGACATAAAGTAAAACATTTTCAAACCAAAATTTCAAGTAACCGCAATTTCTTAAAAAATATGTTTACGCCTAACGGTGTTGTATCGTTCCAAAATTGCCGTTATTGGGCAACAGAAAATTCCCAATAGGTAAATGAAAGTATTAATTCCCAGAAAATAAATGTGTGATGTGGTATTATTAATGAAACAATAGTTGGACCTTCTTTTTTTCAACCAAATTTAAATAAAATAATTTTTTTGGGAATTTTTAAATGGGATGCAATATGTACATAATTTACGTATAGAATTGTGGAATAATGTACTTTCATCAGGAAGGTTGTTTCATACACAATGCTTGATTTGTGAGGGAATGGGTAAATGAAATATTTACAGATAGGACAAAATAGCCTTTTAATTGAATTTCAGCCAAGATCGACTCATCTTACGCCCCTCGATTTTTATCTGTGGAGGCATATAAAAAATAGTCAATAAAACTAGGCCCAGCATTGAAAAATATATCAGAATTGTGGGCAATATCATCTAAAATACGGTTATTTAATGTTTATTTTTACTATTTTTCTAATAATTTAAGAGATTGTTGTTTGACATTTGTTTTCTTTAAAATTCTCCACCTTAAGGCTTGATAAAGATAAATCTACCAGAAAACGAATGGCCCTTATTACAGAAGGCAATAAAACTTATCTGGATAGTTTTAATATAAATTTTGTGTATTAATAATAATTGCTGTGTATTAAAAGTACTATTAGGTCTTTGACCTAAAGTACTGACAAATTT
This sequence comes from Rhamnusium bicolor, assembly GCA_029963845.1. Taxonomy (NCBI): domain Eukaryota; kingdom Metazoa; phylum Arthropoda; class Insecta; order Coleoptera; family Cerambycidae; genus Rhamnusium; species Rhamnusium bicolor. Next base: position 84,751 of record JANEYF010004436.1, read on the forward strand.
AAACACCGCTGCTCTGGCTAATGGAATACGAGTAAATGCAATGCCAAAAAAAAAAAAAAATACCGCTGCGACCACTGTATGCAAAACTGAGCTTTACTGCAATCGGCAATGAGGACCAACTATTAGATTTTCAAATAGTCACAGCAGCAGCACTAATAAAATATTAGAGAATTTTTTATTAAACTCAATTTTTTAGAGTACTACACTAACGTGTGTTTTTATGAGAAATATATTTATTTTCTCAGCGAGTTGCTGTGGCTACGATATTGTGACGTCACTACTAGTGCTCTATTGATACAGCAGGACATGAATGTTCAGGGGGTGCCCTCTCTTGCCCCTCAAACGGCACCCTTGCATAAGACATGCCACTTAAATATAAGTCGGCTCCTTTTAAAGTGGTTGAGACATAAACTTTTCTATGCATGGAATAAAACTTGACATTATGAGAAAAGAAAATTGTTATGAAAAGAAAGTATTTAAATATAATTATTGAAAATTTTAACTACGAACGAGGTTGCAACGAAATGTTTAAAAATTTTGTTTTATTTTTTGGGCTCCTCATTTTGTGGGGTTTAAAACTGCCCATGTTTATGATATTTTATGAAGGTAAATGTGGAGTACGAATCTTATTATTTATTATATTTGTTTGTAGTAAAAAATTGCACGAAATTACAAAATAGCGTAATAAATATCAGTATAACTTATCAATCAATTAAAGCATGAAAACATTGTAAATCTAAGACTCAAATACTAAAAAAAATCAACACCAAATAAAGTAGGTATTTAAACAATTTTTCTCTCAACATGGATTCACAGACAGATCTGCACAAACGCGATTTTAAAATTATTTTTTTTATTTGATTACAAACCAACATGTACCTACTCTTACGAGAAATACGTATTTGACCAGTGATGATGATTGATCAGTGATAAGCTGTTCGGATGGCCATAATGTGACGCCACTGCTACTACTCTATTATCTTTGTAATGCCAAATCCAAATATTGTGGTGTCAACTGACATATTTCAAAAACCTATGTTGAAAATGACAAAATAAATTGCAGGACATGAAAAAATTATGAATTTTGTTGTAACAGATTATTTAAAAGGATTATAATGGTGTGTTTTGAATTGCTTGGGTATTTTCCTTGTTCAAGGGAAGCGGTTATAATTAGAGCTAAAGACGCAGATACATATTTTACGTTTGTTTAATAAAAACAATAAATCATCATCACCCGAACATTTTTTGTTTTCAAACATTTTCGCCATTAAGCATAGTCCTTTTAATTAGTGTAAGATAAATTATTAATAATAATAAACACGTCTTCATTTCTCTTAGAAAGGAATAGCAAATTACAGATTACAAGGCTAATTTTAGCCGAGCGGTTACTTGACTTAATAAACCTAAAGTATAAAATAATAACTAATTAAAATCTACCAATACTTAATTTAATTGGTTACTATAATCCATAGATAAACGAGAACAGCAAGCAAACGTTTATGTAATATTAAAAAATAATAATAACATTAATATAAGTAATAATATAACACTTGAGAATTTAATAAGTGATTCTTTATTTTTTCCGGAAAATAAATTAATACTAATAAATATTTGTTTAAATTATGAGTTATTGTGTAAATTACTGACTATTTTTGTTTCTTATTCATAGTGTGTACATTGTCTGCTTATCTTTATTTTTTTATTGCACTTTGTTTAATTTATTTTACACGATTTTACATTAATTGCATTTAAAGATAATATCTGCTAGTATTTGTACTTGGGAATGTCCATAAAGATAATATCTCTTATAACTCTTATTTTCTTATATCATCGATATGGACAACATGAAGATGAGATTATTGTCTCATAATAAAACCAAAGGAGAATTATATTTATATAATACGCTTAGTTCTGAATTATACTTGAATACATATTATGATTATGATATCATTACGTCTGCTTTTCGTAGGCATAAAAGATAAAAAGCGTACTGCATATTACATTCTCTATATTTTATATAATAAACATTATTTTTTTTGTTATTTGAATTCATTGTCTTTGTAGTCAATACTAATAAAAATAAATGCTGACCGATAATCCACAACTCATTTTTCGAACGAATTGAGATGAAAATGGATACAACAAAAACAAGGTGACATTTTTATCAAATATTCTACTTTGGATGAGTTTGTCATAGACTCCTAGATAAAAATGGTGTCGCGAGTCGTGATTCCTATCCACTCTAAAACTGTAAATAGAAAAGGGAGTCGAGATATACATTTCATTATCTGGTGTTCCAATTTTAAAACTTAAACAATTCATATTGAAAATACAGGGTCACAAACAAATACCCCAAGATGAACAAAATCGTTTCTTCTTAAAATTTTTATGGTACAGATGTTACTTAGATTACATCAAATATTTAAAATGATACTGAATTTCTGGCATTTTATAAGGTTTAGCTGATTAGCTGCGGGTGGTGTAACGGACATTGGCGGGTTTTTCCACCCGGACGACCCGGGTTCAAATCTAGGCCGGACCAAGTTGATGATGTATATACAGTGTGACCACGGATGAATTTCACAATACTTGTAAATTTTTTAAATTTTCAGTTTTTTTTGAAAAAAGTCATTCTTTATAAAAAGTTTTGCTTATTTTGAAAATTCAAGAGCCGCAATCAAATGTTTGAAAACTTATACGGAATGATCAAAAACTTGAAAATGTAAAATTTGTTCGAGTAAAATACCAATATTTTTCATTTTAGAGAAAAATGTCATGAACAATAATTATTGTTGTTCGTAATTAGAAAACGTAAAATCGTAAATTTCTCCTACAAGCATTTCAGAATTAACTTGAAAATATTGGTCTTCCATGACATTCGATATTTTCAACGAAATTCTAAATTTAAGTCGATTTTATGATTACGAACAACGATTATTGCTCATGACATTTTTCTCTAAAAATAAAAATATTGCTAGTTTATTCTTGAAAAAATTTCACATTTTTTAAATTTTTGATCACCCTGTACAATGTTTCGAATACTCGATAACGGATTTTCAAAATAAGCAAAACTTTTTTATAAAGAAAGAATTTTTTTCGAAAAATTGAAAATTAAAAAAATTTACAACGATTGTGATCTCTATCCGGGGACACATTGTACATGAGCGGACCGGACCCGCTCCCATCGCCTTTTGAAAGCGATGTAAAACTGTAGGTGCCAAGTATCTATGATATGAGTATATTAAGAACCCTACCCAAGGACAAATTGCCATGTTAGGGGTCCTTAGTGTTTACACAAGCATCGATGAGGTTTATAATTGGCCTTGGTAGCGAAAATAGGCCGACGTTAAATAAGTGATAAAAAAAAAATAAGAAAAAAGGTGTGGCTGTGATTTTTTCACAAGCCTAGGGTAGGTGATTCATCTTCCAAATCCAGCAAAAGTTCTGAAAAGTTCCTGTAAAGGTTATAATTTTAAATGACTACAAAGAAAGGAATCCAGTGGTGTCAATTCATGTGGACAAACTGATCATCAAGTTTTTAATCCCAGCGTCCAATCCATCTCTATACGATGATATTTTCGGCTGTTTTGAATCCCTCCTCCGGCCGTGACGCGACTGGCTAGATAGCGATCCTCCCTCCAAAATGTAGGAATGGTAATGTTATTCAGTTTTTTTTTAAATGTTATTTTCAAAATTTCAGATATCATTCTGATTGTTTTAGATTCATTTGATTGTTACCAATAATATGTTTTGAATGTTTTTGTTAATTCCGATAAATACTTTCGGCAGATACTTAGAATCCTGAGTACAACGGTATAACAGTTGAATAGATTAACTGCTTCATGGTAGTTAGTTTTCATGGATTTCATACAAAAATTTAACAGTTTTCATCCTATCACGCCAAATATGCATTATTAACTGAAATCTTTTCTTTTTTGAGTTTTTTTTATAATCCACGTTTTTGACTGAAAAAAAAACACCGAAAATCTTTAAAGAATCGACAAAAAAATTGTCAAGAGGAACGAATTCACTTCAATGCTTTTATTATCAATTTGAATTAAAAAAGACACGAAAAGTAGATCAAAGAATAGTGTCGTTTAAAATTGTGGAGGTGAAAGACGTCATGATGACATTTTTATCCAGGACTCGATATCACACTCACCAAAAGTAGTACCTATACAAGGTGCTCCATTTTTAATACCGAAAACTTGAACAGTTGATAGATCTTGATGAAATAAGGTTATTTTGCGGTATAAAATTTTGTCTTCTAAACTATGTGAGATATTGATTTCATAATTGGTACGAGGTATTGATATGTTGGGTTGCATTGATTTTACAAAAAACAGTTGATTGGTTCAATCAGAGGTGTCCGAGTGGAGCAACTGCGTCCTCTTTTTAAGTCAGAATTTCTATAGTATAGGCATTGTAAATAAAAAATGTTTCTTGCAAATTTTTTTATAGGAGGAGCCAGTTTTGAGAAAAATCGCATATTTTAATTTCAATACAGGATATTGGTCGCGGGACAATAGAAATTCTGAGTATAGTTATATAAAATCAACACAGCCTAATATACCAACACCTCGTACTAAATATAAAATAAATATCTTGCATAGTTTAAGAGAAAAAAAATAAATACTGAAAAAAGAAAATCTTTTTCCAACGCCCTATATCTCGAAAACAAAGGCCCTGCAGAAAAAAGTTTATTGCACAAGATAACCTTATTTCTTCGAGATCTATCGACTGTTAAAATTCTCGGTATTAAGTTGAATCACCCTGTACATATTTTTTAACAATTTTACCTCGCTTTTATTCTATCCGTTGGTAAACAATAGGAGAGTTGGGTGACTTTATCGATACATTGCATATTTATCGTATTTTCTCAATGCCCAATGTTGTAATGATATCTGTTTAATCTGAATTTTATTTTTTAGTTTGCTGCATTATTTTCAATGCAATGGCATCACCGAACGTTGCAGAATTTTTTCCAGAAATTAAAGGAAATTTAACTCAAATCACATGGGCACATGCTGTCAACAACAATAGCTATTTAAATAGTACTCTTCATGACAGTAAGTATTATAGCTATAGCGCAGATTTTATGTATGATGTATATTTGAAAATTATTATTTTGTAAAAATAAAATAAAAACCTTTTTGATTTCTAATACTTGAAATGAAATTGAATAAATTACTATGTTTTTATGTTGATGTCAAAATTTCGACTTCCAGAATACACTGTTGATTCGATTATATTGAAAAGTGACCATTTTGGTTCGAATATCCGGACGAAAAGATCACCTTTTTATAATAGGTATTACTATTTGTTGTAGTTTCTAGGCGCCTATTTTTCGGATGGTAATCAATTATGAACAAAATAATGGATACCATAATAGTTATTTATGGAAAATTGCCGGACGAGGCGAAGCCGAGACAAAAACCATTTTCGTCCGTGTGTTATAGAGATATTTCAAAATCTTATGAGCTTTGACCTTCATATGCGCAGAGGCATAACTCCACTTATACCGTGGAATAAGCTCCGGCCTTTGCGCATTTCACGGCTCATAAGATTTTGAAACACCTCTACACAATTTTTTTTTCAACTGTAAGAAGAAAATGATATACTTTTATTTAACGTATTTATTTTAATGGAAAAATCTGATCGTAATCGACTTCACGTCATTTTGGCATAATTTAACAAAAATATCACAGTTTGTTTCATTTGTTTAAGGTGGCGATTATTTATCGTCCGAAAAGTACTTTTCGGCCGGGAAATGTAGTCGCCCAGCAACCACAACAGAAAATAATAAGTGTTATAAAAAGGTTGATCTTTTCGTCCAGATATTCGAACAAAAAAACACGAAAATTGCAGTTTTTCGTACCATTGCGGAAAATTGCTGGGCATGGCGAAGGTGAATTCGGCAACCGTATGTGTGTTATACACTATTTTTTATTTGATTGTAAGAAGAAAATAATATATTTTTATTTATATTTATTTTAATTGAAAAATCTAACTATTATTAGTGAATAGATCCAAACAATTTTCTATTCCTTTCTTGTTAAAACTAATGTTCTGTGATAAAGTATGATGAAATGAAAACGTTAAACTATTGCATTTTGCATATTTTTGGGAAAACAAAAAGTTTTTATATTTTGCACAAAAATTGCAAATTTTATTAATATAAAAAAATATACTCAAAACAAAAATAAAAACGCGTAAATGTAGGAACTATACAGGGTGGCTATTAAAAACCGAATCCTGTTTGAAACTCCATAACTCCAGAGTATATTGAAATATCGATTTGAAATTTGTCTTACAGACAAAAGGTTGAAAGGTATTCCTAGCAAATTGCATGGGTTCTATCAACAACGAAATAACAAATTTTTAAATCGACCATTCAAATCTACTATTACAAGTTGATAATTTTATAAGCAGCTTAAAACGAAGTAGGCTTTTATTGAAACAAATGTAACTGTCAGTGACATTTCGGGTTAGTTGCAATATAATCAAAAGTTTGGTTAAAGTTTTGTCCAATTGTCCCGAGATTTCTTGTAATACCTAATAGCACCTCACTTAACTAAGGTTGCCTTAGAGATCATTGCAACTTGTTATCAAGAAAAAAATTGGCGTGACAAAAGAATTATAGAAGAATTTCCAGGGAAGAGATGGCCACCTTAAAAACTGGATCAATTTTCAGAAAACCTGGAAGTGGAAGGCCTGTAACTGTTACAAATAACGAAAACTCAAAAATGGTACATGAACGGTTTTTGTCAGAGAAAGAAAATCAACCGGAAACTCATTTATAACAAATAGCAAACAAATTAAGAATCAGCGGCAGGACTGTACAAATTATTCAAAAACGATTAGGCATTAAATGCTACAAACGGTTGCAAACCCATGCAATTTCACTAAATGCAAAAATTTTTCGATTATTACGAGCCCTGCGGCTTTATAGGAAGTTTTCGAATGCTTATCTACGGCGTTTAATTTTTCAAGATGAAAAGGATTTTACGCTACAACTTTCTCAAAATAGGCAAAATAACAGAATTTATTCAACTACAAGAAAAAACGATATTCAACCTGACCGTCTATACCAAAACAAGTCTTGGTTTTCTGCGTAATATTCTGAAATGGCAAAAGCCGCTTATTTTTTATTACTCTGTAGTTGATAAAAACCAATACAGATAACTATGTCCACCATTTGCAAGAGGATTTAATACCTGAAATGCGCCGATTGTACCCGAAAAATGATTGTTTTTATTCAGGATAGTGCCCCGTCACACAGAGCCTAAGAACACAACATTTCTTAGCAGAAAGCACGCCATCCTGTATTCAAGCAAATCAGTAGCCACCGAATTCTCCAGATGGTAATCCATTGGGCTATTCAGTATGAAATACATTACAAGAAAAAGTGTATGCCCAAAGAAGAGAACCGTTTGCCAACCTGGAAGATCTGCATCGTCGATAAGAGGAGGTGTGGCCAGAAGTGTCCCTAAATTTAAACAGAAATCCTATTTTACAATTTAAACATAGGCTAAGAGTAGCAAATTTGCAGAATGGAGGTTCAATACAACATTTTTTAAAGTAGAAGTAGTAGTATTAAAATATCCATTTCAATTCAGAGATTACGTATAATTGGTTTTTTAACTGAAAATAAAAAAAAATCGTTTCGTTATTCGCTTGTTTCTAACTTCGGAGTTATAGGCTGGTATTCATAGTCAGTCACGAGCCGCTCGCCCGCGGGAAAAGCACCGAAATTCCTGATTTTCGTTTTATAGACGAACGCTGGCTGAATATCATGTCTAAAGACAATACTATACAGGGTGGGGCAATGGTACCTCCGACTTCGATATGTCGACTTCTGTGATAGCTAGAAACTTGATTTAAAAACATAAATAAACTAGACAAAAAAGTCTATAACCCGAAATTATTTTCGAATATACAGGGTGAGCCAAGATGATTCTACAGGGTCAACTAACATGTTTTTTTAAATGGAATGCCATGTATATCAGAACATTTTTTAAAACCTCTTTGTGGCCTCCTTCCACTCCTGTATTATTATTGACTCTCTCTCAACCAGTTGGATGTAATGATTTTTTTTGTTGAATCGATGCCATTTACACGTGTATATGAAAAAAATCACTACAATCACAATTGTCGATTTTAAGAAAGAATATATTAGTAACAGTTATGAGATATCTGTGTGATGACACTCAGCCATTTTCACTTCCTAAAAGTATACAGGGTGGCCAAAAATAATTTTTAAATTAACAACTATTTGTAACCAAATAGTCATAGGAATGTACCTACGTACAAAAAATGTTCGTTTTTCAATCCTACATCACATCGTCAAAAAATATACAGGGTGTTTCGCTTAAAAAATTGAGAAATATTACTTCAAAAAGTTGTAAATTTAAAAATCCTTTTTGGCCACCCTGTATACTCTTAAGAATTGAAAATAACTAAGTGTCATTACACAGATGTCACATAACTAATACTAATACATATCTTTTTTAAAATCGATAATTGAGATTGTAGTGATATTTTTAATATACACGTGTAAATGGTATAATTTCAATAAAAAAAAATCATTACATCCAAGTGGTTGGGAGAAAGTCAATAATAATACAGCAGTGAAAGAAGGCCAAAAAGGGGTTTCAAAAAAATGTTCTGATATACATGGCATATCATTTAAAAAAATGTTACCTGACCCTGTAGAATCGTCTTGACCCACCCTGTATAGTCGAAAACAATTTCCGGTTATAGACTTTTTTGTTTAGTTTTATTGTGTTTTTAAATCAAGTTTCTAGTTATCATAGAACTCGATATATCGAAGTCGGACGCACTATTACCCTACCCTGTATATTGGCTCTTTGGCTTTTGCCGTCCAGCTGTTTGTGGACGCGAAATAAGTGTATCAGATATTGTAGTAAAATAAATTAAAATTCTATTTTAAAATGAGTTAGGTAGTAAGTTGCAGTCTTAATACTATTTTACTTGTCAACACAAAATAAAGAAAAAGTTCTATCGATTCTCTCCAAATTTTATTTAAATAAAAAAAAAAAGTTTATTAATTAGGTAAAACTAAAAACTTATTTGCTGAAGTATTTGCCTCTTCTGCATTAGGTTTTGTAATCATGTTTCTTTTCGTTTTTTCGATGATTTTTTTTTGTAGAGAATAGGTGTCTTTGTGGGACGATTTTTTTTATTGTGGAGGTATTTTGGTGAACCCCAGTCGTTTTCCTCATCTTTATTTGCTAATGCCCATAAAGTTGGCTCCAATATTGCCATAATATTTTTGATGGTCTGAATTTGTTCAAATGATATTATTTTGTCTATCAACTGAATATGCAATAGCTTTAATTTCTATTTTTCGGTGTCCAGCTGCTCTTGAGTTTTTTTAGAGTTAAAATCAAATTTACTTAGTATTTCAACCAGTCAGTCTTGTTATTGGATTCTTTCATTGTCTGACTCATCTATAATTAATGTGTTCTTGGTTTGTGAAAAAAAATACAGAATTTAAATAAATACATTAATTAAAGAACATTTTAAAAAATGAGAAGATTCTGTTTGAAAATATTACGTAGATCACCACCAAGTAACGACACTAACAACCACTAAAAAAGCTACAATATTTTAACATTTAAAAAATATCTGATGTCGCCAGCACACAACTTTCTTATACCAGTATATATCATCCTGATCTAAAAAAAACGTTCTATTTAATTCCTCAACTAAATTTTATTAGCGTACTTTAAAATGTTTCATTAAAATTTTTAAATAATTAATTATCAGCGTCATTTGATACTGTTAATAATAATTCATGTCATATATTTTAATAATTTCTTCTTATTGACACTGACATTTTTGTAACTAAATTAAACCTTTTAAATATCAAACTGTTAAATTTATCCTAATCCTATTTTATGAGGCCAAACGTGTAAAATATTTCAGTTTACATCAGCTTTATTTAAATACTTGGAAAATATATTTTATTGGTCTGATATTGTAGACATGATTTATAATGTTCCATCAAGAATATCTTTTTTTGTAAAGGCAAATACAAAAAAGTTTGGGTCCCGTGGACGTCATTTCAGCTGGTCAATTTTGCTGATCACCGAATTTATCATTGACTTTGGCCTTTAGAACATGTGTACCAGGTTTGAAAACTTTATCTCAAAAACTGTGGTTGCTATCGCGATATTACAGACATGCCGACAGAATTTTTTTTTGTAAAGTTATGTTTTTTCATTATAATTCGTCGAGATTCGCAGAAAAATGCAATAAAAATTTTAATTTTTTTTCCAAAATTGTACCTTTTTTCTTCTTTTATTCATTATGTGTCTTCTGGTGGTACCACATTCACCAAATTTAATGTGTCACCTAAAATGTTGCTGAAAATCTTTACTGCCAAATTTGGGAAGTCTCCCATTAGTATTTTTTGAGTTATCGCGGATACACACATACACACACACACAGCCACACACACGCACCGACAGACATCATTCGGAAAATGATCAGAATGGATTCAGGAAGTTTCAAAAGGTATATATCAATTAAAATCTCGAGGTCGAAAAAAAATAACGATTACTATACTTCCTTATATTAGGTATAAGAAAGTAAAAATGTGTCCATAGCAGATATTGTTGTTATTCACGTAAAAGTAATGAAAACATGTTTATTTCCATTCATGTATATCTAATAAAATGTACATATGTATATACCAAATACCTTATTTGTTAATAATATTTACTTTTAATCCCAAATAAAGGGTGACTGAATATAAGATATATATGTTCTCTATAAAATTAGATCAGAGTTAGTAATACATATTTTTTATTGAGAAGTTCTCCATTTTTCCACTATTGATTCTTCTCGTTTATCATTGTAATAAAACAAACAATACTTTCGAGACTTAAATGTGGAATTTTTAAATGGAGGTGAAGTAAACATCTTTTATTTACTCATAATAAGTACCTATTTATTTACTTTATGTATTATTGTTTTTAGGTTACATTATTATTGTTTTCTCAATTGTTCTGTTATGGAATAGAAAAGATTCAACAAAAACATTAATAATTAATTTTACATTTCAAATATATGCACTTCAGCAGTAAATGTTAATTTCTACAAAAAAATTCACAAACCTTGCATCTTACGCAACTATCTTAGGGGTATTGAAAATAGGTAGCTGAGACAGCTGTTAGTTTTCTAGTTTTGAAACATAATAAAAATTTTAGAAACCTTAAATGGAATCCTTTTTTAAAGTCACCGAGTAAGCATAATGTGATAAGAAGAAATATAGAAATACCTAATACAAAATATGTAATTTCCAGACGTATTTCATATAGAAATTTATAAAACACGTTAGGCGGTCATAATAATTTTAAAACCTAAGATCATCCTCTAAAAAAAATAAAAATGTGCGCCTGCAAAATTTTACAATCATAGCCAGAATTTATAACATGGTGTCACATTTGACACCACATCTAATCTTTGTGATACCTACGTGTATACATATGTATGTATATTTTAAATTTTTATTGAAAATAAAATCATTTTTTACAAATGAAACAAGCACAAAATTTGTATAAAAAAAAAACTATTAAAAGAATATAATATTTATGGAGCATATAAAAATAGACGGGACAAAATAAATAAAACACACTGTAACTGTTTAACTTGTTTTTAAGAAAAATTACGTCAAGTTTTACAGTTTTTACAGAAGAGTGGTTAAGCAAGAAGTAAAAAATAATGTTATACTATCAGTTATGTATTATATTATAATCATACGTATATGAAACAATCTGTTTAAATATATAAACGAGCTGTGTAGGACACATAAATGTCATCATTCATCATAATGTATCGCTTTTATATAATGCCGACAGATCTGTCGCGTGTCACTCAATTTATGCGTAGACGGCCGGCCCCCATATACATGCGCCTAGAAGTATTTTCAATACTAAAAAAAATAGCAAAATTTTTTATTAACCCATACTTTTTATCTTAAGTAATAATAACAATAATAATAAATAATAAAATAATAAAGAGACCGGGTGGTATCAACAGCGACCAATATGGCAATGGACACGGACGTTTTAAGTGAGCGAGGGAATTTCGGGATGACTTGCTGACTTGTTACGAGAGTAGAAAACCTGCGCAGAGGGGATACATGCACTTTGGTGTGAAATGCATCCAAAGCATCGCCCCTTCTCTCAACAATATCTGAGAGATCGAGTATCCTTCTTACGTAGGGTACAATTAGAAGCGAATGGGGAACATCTCGTAGAGTAAACCGAAGTAGACTTAAAGCCGATGGTAAGCCTTAATACCACGGTTACCCTAAAGCCCCAAGATCTGGTACGAATGAACACGGTCCTCGATGAGGAACTCCCAGAAGGTGCAGATATCTGGCAGATTAACAACGCTGCGAGGCAACTTGTCCCCCGCGAGAGGTTAAAATAACACTTCAAGCGGTATCGAGAAAGCTAAGGAGTGTGTAAACAATATCGATTGTAAAATACAGTCGGCAACATTCCTCTCAGATTGAGAGTGTGGTAGATTATGTGACTCTCCATAGTAAAACGGGATACCGACCTGCAATTGTTGTTTACGAATAAAGTAGACCGTCGGCGTAACATCTAAAACGTTGAGTTTTAAAGAGTGACCCAATATTTCAGTATAATTTTATGGGACCTTTACTGATCGATTTGTGGTAAGTTTCTACATCGTAAATAGAAAATGAAGACAATTATTTTTGGTCGAGGCAAAAGTTATCGTGGAAAAACCGAAAAAAAATACGACTTTTTAAGTGGTGCTTTTGTGGCCTTATATCTCAATAACTATAAAAGATATCAGCTTGAATTTTACACAGTTCGGTAGCACGTTTAATTTACTTTAAAATGGCGTCTTAGAAATTTGCGCGTTTTTATTATTTATAACAATAAAAAAAGATTTTCTACGACGGCGGCAATATTTTACGGCATTCCGCCATGTTTAACGCGCTCCACTTCATTACTGGTAAGAGATATTGGAATGAAATGCACGTAGAAAACTTCCAAATTTTATAGGGATTATTTTTGCTCAATTATGTACACCCTTAACTTTAATAATAAAACGTCCACAATCAATTTTCTGTCGCGATGTACCATTAGCGCGCTCGAATTCTCGATCACCCGCCCGCGCCTCGACCGCACCGCAGGTCCCTATACTTCAGGCACGGGTTAGCTTGAGACGGCCGTGGTGTAGGTATTTCTCGATTTCTATTTTTTTAATTGAATTATGTGACTTCAAATGATAACGTGTGAGTATATTGTTTTTTTTTTATTGAATTTAATTGTCTTATAATGTTATAAATTTATTCTGATAATTATTCATCTTCTACCTGTGCAATGTTTGTATTAGTACAATTCATTTTGCATTTACATTCAGGTATACAAAACATGCCTTCATTTCTACAAACACACTTACTATTACAATTTTTCTCAGTACAAAACAAACTAATTATTGATCTAATATCTCTAGGAATTGGGGCTTTCGTAGCGAATTTCGGGACCAACATGTCATTTTTGCAGATCCACCCATAATTCTTCGAGTTAAGTTTGTCAGGTATACCGTTATAACTCATTCTCCAGAGGTATACTTGAAAATAACACCTAGAAATTAAAGAACGTTACAAAAACATTTATAGGTAGTATATAGTAGGTACCAATACCTTTGCACATATAAGTAAAATGAGTCTTCAGTTGGAGGAAGTTCCTTGGCAAACCTGTTTGTACCCTGTGTTAACTTTATTCTGATTTGGTTCAGGTCCTTGCATTTGTTCTCGCGGTAAAGGGAAGAAACCAGCTTCCTCGCAGCAATCAGGCTTTGCTCTAAAGAAGCCTTCCCAAAACATTGTAATCCAACGTCCTTACTATTTTTAAAATATGTTTGCCATGCTGACTTCTTTCCTATTTTAAAAAATGAACTGGTTGTGTCAGATCTAGTTAAAGCATGAAAAGCCAGCAATCCATCACAAACATGTTTTCCTAAAACTTTCGCAATTGAATAGATCGGGACAAACCTGTGCTTATTAGTGGCTATGGTTTTGTGTCCTTTCTCCATAAATATTTCAGTTGAATTTAATTTCTCGTTATTCTAGTAAAAGTGAAGAAGTAAAATCAGGATATCGATATCATCTGCTTTCACAATAATTCGTTTGGAAGTATTCTCGTGAATTAAATGAAAAATTAAACGAGTGTCGGCGAGGCCAACGTAGCTTAGGAACATATGCAATTATTAGTTCAAGAAATGTACCAAATTATAAAACCTTTCTTAAATCTACGGTGAATAAATTGTCTTTAATCAGATTTGTTACACAACATTTAATGGATACGTCACGGAAATTGCCTGCTGGCAAAAAAATTGTCGTCGCTGGTGGACTTCCGGATGGAAATTGTAATATAAAGGTAAATAAAATCATTCGTATTTTCGTACACAGCTTCCTAAACTATGTTTGCAAAAACTTTCAGATTACAAATTCTACGATCGAAGAAGAAGAGTTTTTAAAATGCAACCACGAAGAAGCCGACACTCGTTTAATTTTTCATTTAATTCACGAGAATACTTCCAAACGAATTATTGTAAAAGCAGATGATACCGATATCCTGATTTTACTTCTTCACTTTTACTGGAATAACGAGAAATTAAATTCAACTGAAATATTTATGGAGAAAGGACACAAAACGCATGGCAAATACATTTTAAAAATAGTAAGAACTTTGGATTACAATGTTTTGGGAAGGCTTCTTTAGAGGAAAGCCTGATTGCTGCGAGGAAGCTGGTTTCTTCCCTTTACCGCGAGAACAAATGCAAGGACCTGAACCAAATCAGAATAAAGTTAACACAGGGTACAAACAGGTCTGCCAAGGAATTTCCTCCTACTGAAGACTCATTTTACTCACATGTGCAAAGGTATTGGTACCTACTATACAATACCTATAAATGTTTTTGTAACGTTCTAAGTATACCTCTGGAGAATGAGTTATAACGGTACACCTGACAAACTTAACCCGAAGAATTATGGGTGGATCTGCAAAAATGACATGTTGATCCCGAAATTCGCTACGAAAGCCCCAATTCCTAAAGATATTAGATCAATAATTAGTTTGTTTTGTACTGAGAAAAATTGTAATGGTAAGTGTGTTTGTAGAAATGAAGGCATGTTTTGTATACCTGAATGTAAATGCAAAATGAATTGTACTAATACAAACATTGCACAGGTAAAAGATGAATAATTATTAGAATAAATTTATAACATTATAACACAATTAAATTCAATAAAAAAAACAATATACTTACACGTTATCATTTGAAGTCACATAATTCAATTAAAAAAATAGAAATCGAGAAAATGCAGACCACAAATATGTACATACATACATAATATAAGTGGAATTATCGTTAATACCTACACCACGGCCATCTCAAGCTAACCCGTGCCTGAAGTATAGGGACCTGCGGTGCGGTCGAGGCGCAGGCGGGTGATCGAGAATTCGAGCGCGCTAATGGTACATCGCGACAGAAAATTGATTGTGGACGTTTTATTATTAAAGTTAAGGGTGTACATAATTGAGCAAAAATAATCCCTATAAAATTTGGAAGTTTTCTACGTGCATTTCATTCCAATATCTCTTACCAGTAATGAAGTGGAGTGCGTTAAACATGGCGGAATGCCGTAAAATATTGCCGTCATCGTAGAAAATCTTTTTTTTGTTGATATAAATAATAAAAGCGCGCAAATTTCTAAGACGCCATTTTAAGGTAAATTAAATGGGCTACCGAACTGTGCAAAATTCAAATTGATATCTTTTATAGTTATTGAAATATAAGGCCGCAAAAGCACCGCTTAAAAAGTCACATTTTTTTCGGTTTTTCCACGATAACATTTGTCTCGACCAAAAGTAATTGTCGTCTTTTTCTATTTGCGATCAAGAATCTTACTACAAATCGATCAGTAAAGGTCCTATAAAATTATACCGAAATATTGGGTTGATGAAACATTTCGCATCTGCGGCCGCCGGTCTAAAGCCATTTCTAAAAATTCCGCAACAAGCCAGCTGACAAAATGCTTTTTTTTAGTCTCTGGATACGACATTAAAGAAGCTGTAGTATTACTCATTCACCTATGGTATTACTGCAGCTTCTGACTTGTGGCGTGGTTTTTAGAAATGACTTTATTCGTAAACAATTGCCGTTCCGTACCCCGTTTTACTGTGGAGAGTCACATATAACAATTAACAAATCTTTTACCCCAAAAAATTCAGCGCATAGCAGCCGGACTACGTCAACACGACACTCTCAATCTGATAGTGTTATATACCATCAAGCACCACTGTCTAGATAAGATTCGAGCGTTTATGACTATTAAAAAAATCGCTGAAAATGTGGGTGAGGAGTAGGGAAGAACACGTTCCGAACGAATCCTTCTCGCCTGTTTTAAGAGCTATAGTGTTTTGTCGATAATCCGCCGACTGTAGAAGATGTCGAAATCTTGAGGAAGGGAATTTACGAAACGACGCGTCCATTCAACAGCGACACTTCAGCAATCGCACGCTTCGAGGCCTTCTGCTGTAGACATCCTTAAGAGCCAGGAGAAGTGTGTCCATCAATCGGTACGGTAATTAGCACAAACTCTTGTTGGTACTAAGAACTTCGCTGCTCCAGGCGCAGACGGCATAAACAACTGGTGGTGGAAGAAATATCCTTCTATTTATCGTTGTCTGGTATGTTTTTATAAGGGGTATGAGATTTCGGACTGTTTTGTTGAGGGGCGTATCGTACTTATCCCAAAGAAGGTGGATATTTCCGATCCGAGAATTATAGGCCGAGCACTTGCATCAATTTCTGCTACAATATATTTACATGTATTTTGTATGCTAGGACAAGGTCTGTTGATCTGATCTTTAAGCAGATACACGAACAGTGTGGCATGGCAGGTTGCAAGGACAGCCTGCTGATAGACCGCTGTATTTCACAGCATTATATGCAATATAAGCGGAAACTGTCGTGGCCTGGATCGATTGTCTTAAGGCATTTGATACAACATCTCACGAGCTATTATTACACTTGTCCGAATGCCTTGTGTTATCCGCACCACTAATGAGATATATAGAACAGCTGCTGCCGCTTTGGAGGAATTGCATCACTATAACATCTGATGCACAGCGGGTCTCGACAGAGCAGTAGCATTTAGGAAAGGAGTATTCCAGGGTGATTTTCCGAGTCCACCCCTCTTTTGTATCTCACTGCTGCCATTGTCTGTTGGGCTTCGCCAAACCCGCAGATATCAATGCGGACCGAGCGCGAACTGAAAGACGCGGTTAAGGTGGTTGAAGAATACCGTAGGCAATTGGTATGAAGTTTGGGTCGAACACCACGAGAGAACTTTTTAACCTCGGACAACCCCCGAACAAATAAGTAAGAATTATAATAATATAACAATAATGACAATAACTGTCCACAAATATACTTTTTAAAACATTCTGTAAAATTTTTTGTTTTCTTCAAATAAGTCATTTACATTTTTTAGCCGTTGCAAAACTCATGCTAAAATTATGGAAAGCAATAAATACTCCGAAATACAAAAAATCATATCATAAGCTAATGAATCGGTTTTAAATATATTCATAACATATCTGTTTTCCATTTTGATTAACACTTAAAACATAACTATTTTGTAAAAGATTGTTAACAGGAAATGTATTCATATTTTATCTCATATTTTGTTTTTTAGCAGATGCTATCTAAATCCCTTCGTTATATGCCATATATCACGGACAATCTAAGGATATATCACGGTACCTCATATATTTAAATCTTTTAGGTATTAGTCTAAAATCCGACCGCGTGACGTTCATTTATTTTATCGAAATACGATTTTAATGAAAGATTATATGTATATAGGATTGCCTTGCAAAATGGTGCCGTAAGTACCCTTAATTAGAGCAGCCTTAATTAAATTTTTTTATTGGTATTTTAATACAGTCCAACATTTTTTTTTTTTTTTTGATTTGGTGCTTTGGAAGTTAAACTTATTTTTGGATATATTTGGAGTGCTGATTCCAAAAAAGGCATCGATTTGGTCCTATCAGCTCTATTATTCCAGCTCTACCATGTTCATTGTAATGTTAGTTTATGTCAAAGTATCCATTTCCTACATTTTTGGCGTAATTATCAATGTTTTACAATGTATATATTTGTGGTACTATATTACATATTTGTGGTAAGCATTAAATACAAACATATGCGGCAAACCAGGTAAAATTAAATATAAATAAGTGGCGGCAAACCAGGTCACATTAAACGTAAACAAGTGACGGCAAACTAAGCTACATTAAATACGATTACGTGCCGGCAAAGCAAGCCAAATTAAATAAAAACAAGTGCCGACAAACCAGGCAAGATCAAATATATGTAAACAAGGCCGACAAACCGGGCCAAATTGAATACATACATGTACTGTAAACCAGGCAAAATGGGCAGAGAATGTTTCTTACATTAAAATGATCGCCACGTCTGATATTAATCCAAAGGTTGCCTTGATAAAGTCATAATTCACTTAGCAAATCAAATACACCACTTTTAATTTTAAGACTAATTTAGTTACTTTAGCTACATTAATACCAGTGGCGGTTCGTGGGTCAAGAGATAGGGAGGTCAATTAGAAAAGTTTACTGTATTACCTACCTTTTAAAGTGATTTAAATTCCAAGTCGATTCTCCGGTCTTTTTGAAATGCAAAGTGGTCAATTACTTTTTCATTAAAGTCTTTTATCATCTTTATTAATGCCCTTTCTATGGTTAGCATAGCTAAAGAAGATAACCTTTCCTGACCCATGGTATTTCTTAAAAATGTCTTTATTCTTTTTAAGGTGGAGAAACAACGTTCACTTTCGACGGTAGTCATAGGGAGAGTACACGAGATTTTTAACAGTTTGACACTTTCAGAAAAAGTATTGCACAAATTATTATTAATAAAAAGCTGTAACAAAGCAGCTGCACCTTCACTATTGGAAAAATCTTCTCGACTATATAATACTTCTAATTCAGTTTTAAGTTTCAAATGATTTATGACTGGATATTCCGTTTTAACGAATTTAAACATATCTTGAGGAAAACTTTTTTTTATAATCTTTAAATCGATCTGCGTGAAATAACTGAGACACTGCTAAATGATTACTGAAGCCAAACCTGTTTTTGATCTTAGATGTAATTATATCACAAACTTCTAATGAAATTCTCCTTTTTGATTCTTCCGTTTTACATCTCTGGGCAGACTGCATGGATGTCTCCTCCAAATAGTTATTCAACATTTTATTTCTAATGTCTTCAATTTTACAATTAAAAACGCCAATACACTTATTTACTGTTATGACATCGATATTACATTTTTGTAATTGATTGAACAATATATCACAATGAGGCATAACTAAATGAAAAAGATTTAGCCAGTAAAGAAAATGTTCATTTTCTAAATAGTTTTTTAAATCAATGGCTTGGTTTAGAGTGTTGTTTTCTGATTCATTATCAATGATTTTTTCTAAACAATCTAATAATTCTGTTCGATAGGTATAAACAGTCTCTATGCACTTTGTATTAAAATTCCATCGTGTTGGAGCAGCTTTAAGTAATATCACCTTAACAACATTATCTAACACGGCTGTTCTTTTTGTCGATTTTCCAAAGAATGAAGAAAAGCTATGTAAATTAGCAAAAAAAAATTGTTATGCTTTTATCCTGACTTGATGCCTTTTGTAAAATTAAATTTAGTTGATGAGCGTAACAATGAATAAAATTTGCTGAAGGATAACTTTGTTTAATTTTGGCTTGTACACCTCCAAAAACACCACACATTACTGATGCTCCATCGTAACTTTGTGCTATCAATTTTTCAGGACTTTCATTAATTTTCAGACATTTTAACTCTTTTAAAATTACATCTGGCAAATGCTGCGATGTCGTTCCTTGAGGCTGAATAAATTTCCAAAATTTCTCACATACAACACCGTCTAAAACGTATCTAAACACAAAAACTACTTGTACTTTATTGGAACTATCTGTGGTTTCATCCACTTGAACTGCAATGAAGTTAGATTGATTAATTTCAGATTTTATTTCATCGTGAATAATTGCCAGTATCGAATCTAAAAGTTCATTTTGAATTGCCTTCGAAGTGCCCTTAAACACAGTACTGTTTTGCAAATGGTCTTTAAAAATGGCATCTAGTTCAGATACAAAATTTATTAGACCTCGAAATATTCCCGGCTTATCAGAGGACTCAGTTTCGTCATGTCCGCGTAGTGCTAGCTCAAAAGCTCCATAGAATAATACACAGTCTATTATTTTATTTTGTAATATGTATATGTAACATGTAATATATTGCGAGTTAATTAAATCACATACATTTGTATTTGCTCTTGACTAACTGGATGAAAAAATGAAACAACACACAAACTGTTTAATGACGTTTATGCACTTGCAATAAAACTTAACATGTTGTTGCGACGAGGTACAAATTTAATCTGCCTGTATGAATTATTTTATAAAAGTAACAGGAATATAGGATAAAATGGATCTGACCTTATTTTTTGCTGAACTCGCCGCCTCTGATACCCTGATGGTTGATGCGACACCTGATGCAACAATGCTCTGATGAATCACTACGACACTTATTCTTTGTGTTTATTTAAAATGTTTATTGAATAATATCACTGTATTAACTGATGTTAGTTACAATTGTTAATTAATTCTTCTTGTGTTCATACCATATCGGCTAGAAGGACCGTGTAATATGTTGTGAGTTAATTAAACTACATACATTTGTATTTGCTCTTGACTAACTGGATGAAAAAACACCACACAAACTGTTTAATGACGTTAAAACTTAACATGTTGTTAGGACGAGGTATAAATTTAACCTTTGAATTTCACTCGGTCTTCATAACCCAACTTATGTCCATCTTTCAGTTTTAATATATTTTGTACAACACTCATATTTAATAGTAAACAGCAAAAATACTGTTTTACTTAATTTCACGATAAGTAAAGATTTACTAATAAAATGTTCACAAATAAAAATATTAAAAACAACGCGATAGAATTTATCGACATCTACCAACGCGTACATAGTCAACATTAAGACTGCTGACTAGCGACTGCTGTACTAAATTTCGTGCGTTACCGTGTCCGAGTCGTCAGGGGCATTGTCCCCTCCAGTGTTTTCTGTCTTTTGCTTTCTGACGATTCGCGCATAAGTCTATTTCACTTTAATTCGTTGTAAATTCGGTCCGTATCTAGCTTTGAGGACACGTTGTGGATTGACCCAAGATTTTTAAGTTCTATAAATGAATAATGTAATGATATAAATATTGGAATAGTATTGTGAATAAACTAGAAACTTTAATATATTTTTTAAGAATATTAAAAATATGTATATTATATATTTTTAAACTTCAGAAAATGAATAGCTCTATTTTTTTTTTGTATGTGGGAGGTCATTGACCAAATGACCCCATAGAAGAACCGCCAGTGAGGTAGAGTAGATTTCAAGGTGAGATAATCGGAAAAATGCATAAAAGGCAACAGCGCGGCTGTAAGCGATGGCGATGTTTGTCACAGAATGACACAGAGCCGACCAGCGAACATATCTTGTTTTAGTCTTAGTATCTTGGTGTGTATCGTGCAAAGGTCTCATCACAACTGTGTCCAAATCGTGTCATAGGCTTCCTTTAGAAACTCTTACATAATACAAAAGATAATAGTAAAGTGATGGTTATTAGTCACATTGACGTATAATGAATAAAATAACTATGCATATTATGCATATACTCGGTGATGCGATCCTATACAACTGTGATAATTTTTTAACCATAATTACTTAAGATAACTGCCAAATATCTTTTTATACCTTAACAAAAACTAAATTATCGTATTATCTTTTACATAATCATAATCACAATATAATATAACGGGCAAAACGGAAGCTTTCCTTACACAAGTAAACGTCAAATATACAAGGTATAATAGAAAAAAATTATATTTAAACAATTTAGCACCTTATGTATTATTACGGAAATCGATACTTTAAAAAATGTATCGCAACACCCCGTATATTTTTGCACATTTTATAAAAAGGCGTCTTCCTGAGTTCAGCAATATACATACAGTATGGAGACCGTAAGCAAGGTAAATGGGAAAAAACCAAATGTGTAGAACAAGGACAGATTGCTCCCATATCATACGTATGTTAGAAAAGGCAACACTGTAAGTGTTATCTTTAAGTATTATCTTTATTTTTGGCGGCTGGTCGCTGGTCGGTCTCCCCACTTCACACAATACGCGCATGAACAAACAAACAAACGGTGAGTATGAATATCGCCAGCTTCTGATTATGGATTCCTGTTACCACTAATTCAAATTTCATTATTTACTATTAGTTTCTCTGTCCTTTTCTAACATACGTATTATATGAGAGCAATCTGTCCTTGTTCTACACATTTGGTTTTTCCCATTTACCTTGCTTACGGTCCCCATACTGTATATGTATACTTGATATTTATCTCTGACATTATCCGAGATATTTTTAGTATAGACGTACTTGACGAGAGAAGTCTAGGGATATTTTTATAAATGTACGTATTTCCGTTTTAATTGGGCTAGAAAAAAAAACATAAATGTCATTTAGTCTTGTATGATTTTGTAAAAATATCCCTACTTTTCTTGTGTGTATATACAGTGGTGTTATTTTTGGAACAAATTCAATAAAACTTTCCAGAGAAGTTTTTTATCAAGAAGTCCTCATATAGGTCAATTTTATTTTTCAAAAAGGCATATTTCTTGATAAATGGCATTCTTTGATTGTGTTTTGTTTTCGAGCTATTACGTCATTAGCATTTTTTTTAAATAGCAACCTATATATTTTTTATGGATTTACATAGAGGACGCTTTTTGCATATGCTGGTATAAAGAAAATGGCATGTTGAAGAGGGAACTTTTCGAGATATTTGATTTGAAAGTTTCAGTCATTTTAAAAATTGGAAAAATAAGCTTGGACATCGATGTCGATATCGCCGTATCTAGGATTTAAATTTCTAATCAAATTCGTCGAAAAAAATATCAGCTGACAGTTAAGAAAATGACAGCGATCACAACTTGAAAAAAAATTTAATCAAAAAAATTTCTATTCAAAAAACAAGATTTTTTAATTCATTCTAAAATAAAATAAAATTGTCATGAAAGTAAAAAATTACTAAATATTCTATCGAAATATTGAATTAATTAGATAATAATTATTACACTGAAGACAAACTTAAAATAGACTTAAAAACTTTGAATTTTAATATCTCGAAAACTTTACTCCTCAACACATCACTTTTTAATGCTAACGTATGTAGAAAAGAATCCTTTATTCAAATCCATAAAAAAATATAAATTGCGAAAACAAACATAATCAAAGAATGCCATTTATCAGAAGAAATGACTTTTCGAAAAATAAAATTAACCTGTCCGAGGATTTTTTTGCGAAAACTTTCCTGGAAGGTTTTATCGAATTTGTTCCATACATTATCACGTATGTTTTACGTAAATCTATTAAAGCAGGCTTTGAAATAACTGATTTTTAAAGCATTGTATTATATGAATTTTATTAAATATCAGAGTAAACGGAAACAATAGTCATTTTTCGAGTCTACCTTGACAGACTTAATAAAACACTTGTCAAGGTATGTTACTGCAAATATCTCGAAAAATGTCAAAGATATGTTTCAGGTATATATGTATATTGTTGAACTCGGTAAGACGACTACTTTTAAGATATGCAAAAATATATGTGGTTTTGCTATAAGTTTTTCAAAGGTGGTATCGTTTGGGGAAGTTAGATGATTGATCAGGATCTGTATTTATTATCACAATAATGAACTATGTTATAAACACCACAGAAATTAGACAACCCTCAACCCCCGAATTCATAGCCAACGCTGCAAGGGCGAGGGTTATGAAAAACACGGACACACAACCATTCCCACCGACATTGCCAGTGCCGATGGCATTGGCAATGTCATGTGGCTCTGTTACTATCGATTTTCATAATAATATACAGGATGTTAAATTTTTAAAATCAGTTTTTTTTATTATACCTCGTATATTTGACGGCTCTACAGAACCGAATTCATCACAAAAAATGCCACAACACTAGATTTCATTTTTTCCCCCAAGCTTAGCAATGAATGCGGGAATCCGCGTAGCTCGTCTTACGTGGGACACCCACCCTGTACTTTTCATACGAAATCATAAAAAAACGTGGTACGGCTATATTTAGTTTTATTTTTTTTATAGATGAAATAATGATGATAGAGGCGGATATAATATTGGGATTATTAAATGGCAGTGGTAGTCTAATTCCAGTGATGGGACACCCACCGAACAATCATTCGGATCTGTCATTAGCGACTTTCTTGGATACTATAAATAAATTCAATATTAATGCGACCAATACTACCACCAGAAAGGGAGTTAAGTTGGATTTTAAGACTATAGAAGTTTTTAATCAGTCTGTGGACATTGTAAGGCTGTTCAATCAGGTATGTATACATTTCATAAATATAAAAATACAATGTTGATATTGATTTTGTTACTTTGTAACAAATCCCTTTCAAATGAAGGCCTATTCAACCTTGACCAAAATAGGTGGAACAAATTATAAATGAAATAATTTATTTCTCATTCATTTCAAATTGAATGTGATGAGATCGTTTGGTCGCAAAATTAATTTCAGATCGTTTTTCTCAATAACGGTTAATCTGTCGAGAAAATTTCAAGAGTTCTTTTCGACGCATTTCCTTATTCTGAACAATTTTTTATTTCTTTTTGATTTAACGCAATTTTTCTAGGCCCCATTGAGATATTCCTTCCCGTGTATTAATTTCACTTATATTTAACAGGGTTATTTCGAGAGTTCTTCTTCCTTGAACATTATATGTAAAGTTTTGGATTTCCACGTTGAGACGTGTTTGAGAAAATTATATCACAACAAAGACCAGCAACACACAGACGGCATGTCGATTCAGATAAATGTTCTATTTTCGGGTCTCAAAACGTCCATTTTCATCATAATCTGGAAATCGATAATACTTTATCTGTAGATGGTTGAGAAAGTAAAATGAAACATGTATTTACATAAGGGTACATTGAACTGTTTTGGCGACAAAGTGATTACTGCAGCTTAACTTTTCATACATAGTTAATTCATATATATACTACAATAGTTTATGTAAACGATATCATTACGACTCATTATTCAATCACTAATGCCCTGCACCACGTATCCAATATATTTGTTCTACATAAAAAATACAATAACCCCGATAACAATAATAATAAAAACAACAGTCAAAGAAGGCTTCCTTTAATTTTATCTTTTAAATTTTTTAGGGTAACTATCCGCTTTGGATAAATGCTGACATTCTCCCAGGGCCAATAAACGCAACAACAGTTCCAGTCGATGCAGCACAGTTCTTTGCAAATGCAAGACAATTCAACAACACTGTGTTATCAGTTGGTTGGACTACTAATTTTGGTAGCAACCTGACTGGCAGTTACACAACCGACCACATCAATTCAATGTTAAGTGTAATACGCCAAAATAATGTTACTCAAAATATAACGTTTCCAGTAAGGGCAGGTTTAGCAGCTGAAAGTGCCCCACAAATGAAAACTTTGTTAACTAATGTTACAGGTTCTACATTAACGTTGTGGTCCAGTGAGGGAGACAACGTAAATGTAACTAAATTAAGAAGTCTCATCGGGGAGATAGGAATTGAAAAAATTTATATTGATGTTCTAGAAAGTTTAAGAAGGCAGTTGCGATTACAAGATTTGTCAAGTAGCGCCAGTGCCATAGCTTCAACTTTCGTAATCTCCGTTTTCATAACTATAATGGCTTCGCTTATGTAAATAATTTGTTTTTATTACATTTATTAGCCATTAGTAAGGAAATGGAGGTTCTCTTTATGTGTTTTACGCGATATTTTTTTCTACGAACATTCGAATAAGTACAAAAGCTCATTTCAAATTAAAAATATTAATTTTTGACATTTTTATGGCAGTTGCATCAAGGTCGAATTTAGGAGCTCCCTAAGTGGTAGACATTTAACACATATATATTGAAAAACACCTAATAAGAAATGCCATAAATGGTGTGCAATAGAAAATATAGTCATTTTGAGAACTTTTTTTTTACGATAATGTCTTTACTATCTTCAATACAAATTTTTTTAAAATTTGAAAACGTAACCTGTTCGTCTGGCTTTTTGTTAGACTATCAAAGAATCTTTGTGTGTTCTATGGCTTAAATTTATATAACTGCAATGAATGCGTTTTAAATATTTATAACAATCATTTTGTTTTCAATAATGCTGTAGATTACAGAACGTTCGATTATCGTAATTTTTTTCTTAATATACCCTATTTTAAAGTGAGAAAGTGTGACTTTTGACATTTTGATTCGAAATTCGTGTTCAGCAGGTAAAAATGGGTCTGTAAGAAAAAAAAGAAATATGAGAATCAGACGTTCTATAATGCACATATCATGATCAGGTTTTCCACCATTGTAATTGCAAATGTTTGAATAAATGCAGTTTTATACCTATTTTCAGGGGAGAAAAATTAAATTGTCATTATCGCAGTCAGGGAAATAACGAGCTGATTATTTCACTGAGTGTGATATGATAATGGAGTTAATTACCTAACTTGAGAGTGAGTGAAATATTTTATTATCTAACGGTAGTAGAAAAAATAATTTATTGTTGTAGTATTAAACTTAGTGATATATCATTTTAATATTGTTTTCTTCTATGTAAATATTTTCTATTTTATTTATATTTATGTAGAATAAATAAGTATTTTTAATACTATTTGTTTTTTTTTTTGCGTGTTACATGATTGTATTAGTCTCAACCCATAGACCTGTTTGGCCAATATATACAGGGTGTCCACCTAGTGCGTATTTATTCCATAACCCTGTAACTATTACAGATAAAAAAAATATGAACACAGAAGTTTCTCAACATTCATCATTACATACTCTTTCAGTCGTACAGGTGTTTTGTTTTGGTAGTAATTAGCTGTGTTACGTTAAATGATACATCTTATATATTATTGCATATTTGGTTAGTGAACGGCAAGAGCATTCCAATGAACTACCAAAATAAGTACTTCCTTTGAGTAATTCAGGAATAATTTGAAATTATATACAAATTTTGACATATGTACATCATTACAAAAGACGTTGTATTCATCTAATTTAATAATTTTCAAATGTTTCGATGCGGTGATGAATTGCATAGAAAGGGGCTTCCAAATCTTGTATCCGGTTTTAGATTTTCTTCTACAGGATGTCTATAATTTTGTATCGAACTTGGAGATTTAAAAACTTTAATACCTTTGTTATTTTAAATGGAACACCCTATATGTTATTACATATTCGATTAGCAAATTCCAAGAGCTTGCCGATGACCTACCATACTTCATATTTATTTTCAACGGTATTGAGAATATGGTCGTCCAAATTTTGTGAAATTAGAAACATTTTTGATACATTTTATGAAGATTATAACTAATAAATACAGAGGTTAATATTTTGACTTTTTTTAAACTCTTTTATATAACAACTCGTTTATTGATAAATAATTAATGAGCAGCTTACTTTTCATACTTAAAATAAAAAAAATAAAAAATAAATGTGTCAAATTTGATTTATGAGGAAAAAAACAGGAATAGCAAAATAACTTAAAAAAATAAGTTTTTATTGAATTATTAATGAACAAGTATTTAAAAATTATATGTTCAATTCGTGCGCAAATTAAAACGGTCAACTCGTTGAACATATTTGTTAAAATAATAATTTAAGTTAATAGTTATAATTTATGTTATTTGTTAAGTGAAGGTTGTGCATTTTGTTTTTTTGAATTTATTGCAATTTCTCAGATATACATTGTATGTATTTCAATTATTACATACCTATTTAAAAATTTCTAATGAAAAAAATCAGTAAATTCTCCTTATTCCTAAATTGGTGGAATGTTATTCTCTAGAGAAATGCCATTATTTGTCTTGGGCAACAAATCGGCGAACTCTAAATACTTATTAATTATTATAAGGTAATGCACTTGTTCATAGATTGCTGTTGGATCAATTTTATAAAAAGAGCGTCAAACTATTAACCTCTTTATTTATTGGCTATTTAATAGTTACAGAGTTATGGAACAAATACGTACTAGGTGCGGACACCCTTTATATGCGAGTGCGATTTTACGGAGTGTCTGGGAGAGACCAGCCCTTGTGAAATCCAACATAAACAGTAAAAAAAATTGGGTGAGCTGATAGGTACTTCTTAGGTACTTGCCCAAACGAAGTTTCGGCAGTCAAATGCCATCTTCAGGTTCTCGTTGATAACTGGTTACTGTGGCTTCTCGTTACTCGAATTGAACAATTTTCAATTTTTCAGTTCTTTTACCGTAACGAGAATCTATACGGTATCTTTATATCACAGATGGCACTTTTAGCTACCTGACATACGGGGCGTGTTGCCCCTTTAGTCCGCCACTGCAAAGAAATGATGAATGCCGGCTGTTACATACATTCTGTCCTGTATCACTAATATCATTTGTCAATTCCTAACCAGACATAGATCGATTTCGAACTTACTTGTTCTCTTCAGTATGCCATAGGTTATGGAACAGATATTGGCTTTCCATCTATCATGATTTGAAGGTGTAATTCAATGCAGGTCGGGGTATTTGCCCGCTGAGTTGTTTCCTTCAAATCATATTTAATAACATTAGTTTAGTCCACCTGGGCTAGGGGTCGCCGCTCTCGGTACTTGCTGTGATGCAAGTCGCTATCCGCCACAGAGACATCTAGGATTTTGTACGGATAGTAGCATTCAGACCATATGAGAAGTTTCATACCTCTCACCACTGTTCACTTCACCTTAGTTAGTATATAACTAGCAGGTTGGCCACTATCATTTGTCTGTTCCATAACCTATGGCATAATGAAGAGAACAAATAGGTTAGAAATCGATCTATGTCTGGTTAGGAATTGACAAATGATATTGGCTTTCCATCTATCATGATTTGAAGGTGTAATTCAATGCAGGTCGGGGTATTTGCCCGCTGAGTAGTTGTTTCCTTCAAATCATATTTAATAACATTAGTTTAGTCCACCTGGGCTAGGGGTCGCCGCTCTCGGTACTTGCTGTGATGCAAGTCGCTATCCGCCACAGAGACATCTAGGATGTCGGTCGGATAGTAGCATTCAGACCATATGAGAAGTTTCATACCTCTCACCACTATTCACTTCATATATATATATATATATATATATATATATATATATATATATATATATATATATATATATATATATATATATATATATATATATATATATATATATATATATATATATATATATATATATATATATATATATATATATTATTAAAAACATTAGTTTAACCTCTCAATATCTGTTTAACCTCTCAATATCTGTTTGTCATGTAGAATGGCCTGGTAATATATATTTGTGAAGGCATGTAATTTTATTTTTGGCCAATACATATGTTCTCGATTGGGGAACAGTTTGCATAGCAGGAAGATTTTAGGTGTTTACTTCTTTTTTGGTGTTCATTATGGATATTAACTGAGAGAAATCTAGTACACTGATACCCAAAGTCTTTTATGGAAAAAACTGGACGCACATAAGAGATCTTTCTTCTGACAGCGAGGATTCCCTTTTGGGGATGATATTGATGAGTCCAACATTTTGGTGAAAAATAATACACAGCATGAAGAACTAGTTTGTTATAGTAGTGATAAAGTACCTTTAGTTGACCTACTTCCTAATGTGCCCTCGACAAGTAAAGCATGTGAAGTCAAACGAAAGAATTTTATTACGAATACCAATGCAGAAGGTACCCAGTTTCAAGGAAATACTCAACTTCCGCCAAAAGTCCTACAGTTGACAACTCCTTATAAAATTTTAAAAGTTTTTCTTTGATGTCATCTTTTTAGATAGTATTATTGTTTATCAAACAGTGTTATTCAGTACCTGAGTACGGCCGAACAAGCCACCGTATTTATCAAAGGAAGAGTTAGAAAGATTTTTGGGTATCCTCGTATGGATGTCAATTATAAAACAGCCAAATGCAAGGCGATATTGGTCCTCTAATACACGAGTTGATCAAGTTGCTGATGTTATGCCCGTAAAAATGTGGGATGCAAGGGCAAAAGCAGAGATCTGTCAAAAATGTACACCTGTGTTTTTGTGCGAAGAGCAATTGCTTTGTAGAGTTTCATACAAATTAAATGTGTATTAAAGTGCAGCTTATAAACCTGTGCCCAATTGGGAACATATCTTTTTTCTTAATTTTAAATAAAAAGTATGTCTTAGAATGTTTTATCTGTTTTATTTACACCTTTAAATACTATATCTTTAAAAAAAAAAAAATTGTACTGTTAAAGAAAAAAAGAAAAATTAAATCATGCAATAGAGGGTTAACAAGGTTCGATTACAGCTCGTAAGTGGAACCAAGAAGAAACTTGCGACAGATCACTCTACATTATAAGAAAATATAAATGGAGTAAACATAAACAATAAAAAATGTACATACTGCACCCTGTATGAAAATAAATACTAAATAAGTAACACTGTCCTAAAATCTACTAAAATAACAATAAAAGCTATACATGTTATACACATCATCTTCAAAAGGTTCAATTACTGCTCGTAAGAATAACCAAGAAGAAACTTACGGAGATCAGTCTACATTATAAGAAAATATAAATTGAGGAAACATAAACAATAAAAAATTTGCATACTGCATCCCGTATGAAAATCAATACTAAACCTCAACCTCTATTATTAAGTACTCGACTTCTATTGAGCCACCAGTAGCAATATGAATGGTTTCTGAAATAAAAACGATTTTTTATATTATAAATAAAATGCTATTAAAATTTAAAATACCTGCAGTATACCCGTCCAATTTTGAATTAAGGCCTGTCAATTGTGTTCTAATTATTTCGTGGATATTTATCAAACATGGTAGTAACAGTATCTTCTAATAATCCACTCGAACGCCATTAGGTACAACTGGGCCTTAGTCCGAGTCAGATTCGGACGAAGAAGAGTCATTCCCACATAAATGTTTAGCGGCTCTACTTCGATGTCATTACAATGTCAAGCTGCCACATTCTTCCCTCTTGGCTTTGCACATGACGTATCATTCTTTTCCCTAACGACACCATTGCGTGACCTTTTGCAAACCTATAGTGCCAAACACAATAATTACATTACAACATGTAGAAATAAAAACTAGGCTTACTCACCGAAATCCATTATCAATGTCTTCGAAGTACTCCGTTTTAATCGAGGTAGATGTTCATCTTCATGCACCAAAGCTAACATTTTATTTAGAGTTCATTCCTTTAAAACAATGAATGAATCACACGCCTGAGAACACTTTTAGTTCCATCATTGAGATATTATTCAAAATTGGTCGTTGTCTGTGGTACACTTTTGGTGGATGAAGTTGGTGTGTTTCTTTATATTCAACACTTGCAGCACACACACCTAAATTAATATGCATAATAATATAAACATAAACTATAATAAATATAAACAATCTAAAAATACCTTAATAGTGAAAATGTAATTCGATGCACCCCATAAAATACAAAAATTAAAATTATTTGATGCCTGCAACAAACTCGACGATTTCTGCCCTAGGTTTATCCGGGTTATCTCCAGTATAAGTATAAATGTTCAAAATATGTTGCTTATCTTCAACCGAAAAATGCCTGGATGTTCAATTTTTCGGTGGAGAAATAGCCGCTTGAGCCATAATTGGTATTAATCCCTGGAAAAAAAGTGTGGTTATAAGATATAATCAATATTAATCGTTTTCATTACGTACCTTAAATGTATAAATAAGGATGTTTGTTTAGCGCTGAAAAAGCACTATTTATTAGGTAAATGTGAATAATAGCAAATAGAAACAACGAATTGCAACAAATAACTGTAATCTCCATAAAACACCAAAACGTATTTGCATATATAAAAATACGCGTATTTGACAGTCAAGAAGCTATCAAGTTAAGTTTATTTTGTGATATGGGTTTTAAAAATACGACCAATAGCAAAATTCTATTCGAATTTGGCGCACATTTATGGGCGGGGCTTAATTCCATATGTTCGTTAAATGGACTATAGTTGTATTCTGGCAATTAGATATAGTTCAATGTATTCTGGCAAGTCAACTGACTAATTTCTAACCGATTTCAAAGGGTTGGAAGAATTCTCGGATTCTCCGTGGACTTCAGCCTAGCCATGCGCAGTTCAAATATAAGATGCCGTTTAAAATTATTTTGTGGTAGCATTCTCTAGTTTGCATAAAAATACAAATAATTCGCTCTATCTTCTAAAACTATTGTTTTGGCAAATTTAAGTACAAAGGATTCAAAATAATTTGCAAAAACAGAGCTTTAGGTTATGTTATTTATAAGTTTCAATCAAATGTCATGTGGTAAACTGAAAAAGTGCGAGAAAGCAGAAGAGAAGCAAAAATTTCGTTCCAGCAGTACAAATTGCTAACTAATTCCCGACTAGTTGATGTTTAGACATGGGATGTACAACTAGCTACACTCTAGAATGGAAAAAATCGATGCCACTGTTGCGCCCCCCACCCTTTAGCCAATTCCTAAATCCGCCACTGGATAGAGACGTAGAAATAATGAAGATTTAGCCACTAGAATTGTCTTCTCCGCTGAATCTAATTTCCATCTGAACGGGACATTAAATAAGCACAACTCCTGTTACTGGTCACGAAATAACCCCCATTGGAGAATCCACACAAAATAAATGTTTGGAAGGTAGTTTAACTGCAGACGGTTTTTTAGATTTGTTACAATTAGCAGCCCTCCTCCCAGATGGAAATAATGGCTTTATAAATAATGTATGGTTTCAGCAAGACGGGGTTCCACCACACTTGGGCGGCAAATTAGGCAGTAATTAACGAAATATTTCCCGGCAGGTGGATAAGTAGAATAAGGGAAATGGAATGTCCTGCTAGGTCCCCAGATCTAACGCCTCTGCACTTTTTCCTATGAAGTTATCTAAAAAATAAATTGTACCAGAATAAACCAGACTACCGGGATGACTTAAAAGAAAGAATACGGATGAAATTATTCATATATCTCACGACGCACGCACGTCCTGAAAATTACCATAAGTTTTCGGGACCGCCTGTCACTGACTGGTTGTAGCGGGGTATAATTTGAACATCTTTTTTTGATAATTTTTTTTTGTTTTGTAATGCTATTAGATTAGTATTACTTAAAAAATAATATCGTGTAATATTTTACATAAAGGTATTGGCTGGCTTCTTGCAAATACATTCGATTTATTAAAGAAAAACATAAAGTTTAACGCCCTTTGAAGTACCATGAACTACATTGTCAATTTGCAAAAACGTGCGTAGCAAAAAATAATAATAAAATAAAAACCTAACATGGGTGAAGTTTAGAAGTTAATGATGTTCTCATTTCACCCTCTTTTTTTTGCAAAAAATGTAAGTTTGAACTGTTCTAAAAATTTTGATTTAAATAGGTATAATTAATAAATTTCATAAATCATATTGCACTAAAATGTACTCACTCTATTTTTTAAAAAACTTTATGGCTGTTCTATTATTATCGCCAAATTGATGATCTTAAATATATAAATTATAGAGAGAATTGAGGTCAGTTATTGCACATCTGACTATTACGGTTCTTGGTAAAAAGCAGATGCAATCTAAAGGTAAATTAATAATATTTGCTTATGCCGTCAATAGTCAATGTACCACCCCTCTTTATAAAGTTACACCCACCTTTCGGCTTAGGATGCTGAATGGGATTAACAAAGTTTGTAAATGTTTATCCGGTACTCAACTCAATATCCGGATTCATTGATGCTGATTCACCAATTACCAAATTCTGGATGTTGTCACGTCCTATGACAATAACCACAGCTGCTTTTACATATATTTATCAATTGTAATTACTTTTACATTTTATTGTCACGTTCGTACGTTATTAACATATTTTTCAATAGTGAATACAACAATACATTGTACTTTGAATTGGATAGAATAAAGTAAAGCCACATAATAAGCAAAGAGTGTGGTAGAATACGCGGTTTTTTTGATGATTATCGTTAGATATGGATTTAGTCATTTCTTTCTTATACATTTTTTATTGCATGTTTCTACAGTTTCTACAACCTCATAAAATATGTTTTTGTAGTATTTGCGAGGTGTTGAAAAGACGTACATATAAAAAACTCACTGTTAAATCTTCGAGGTGCTTTTTGTACCTTTGGTTATGGGACGAGGCTCTAATTTTAATTTACGGGCCCCAGCTTCCGCCCGATGCCATACTTCATCAAAACCTCTTTCTCGCAGTATTTTGAAATTATTCACAATTAAGGCTTTCCACTCCATCAAATACAGAGGATAAGTAATAAATTGAAACAAAATGTAAATTTTTCAATTTTATGAAATGTATTTATCTTGACAAATTCTTTTAAAAAAAGTCATTAAAGTTAGTAAAAAATAAAAAAATTTAGCGTTGAACACCACAAATTTAAGATATTTAATCCTCCCACATCATTTGGTTGAAAAAAACTTTAAATGTATGGGTGAATTATCCTCTTGGAACTTGGAAGTCTATAAAAAAAGATCTGATGTGGGCAGCACATAACTTTCTTTAACCAGTATATTATCCTGGTTTAAAAAAATCATTCTATTTAATTCCCCACTTACCTCAATTAAATTTTAATAGCATAGCTTGAAACGTCTCATTAAAATTTTTAAATAATTAATTATCAGCATCATTTCAATACTGTCAATAATAATTCATGTCATATATTTTAATAATTTTTTGTTATTGACATTGACATTTTTGTAACTAAATCCAGACCTTTCAAACGTCAAACTGTTAAATTTATCCTAACCCCATTTTATGAGCCCAACATATTTCAGTTACATCAGCATTATTTTAAGTACTTAGAAAATATATTTTATTCGCTTGATATAGTAACATGATTTATAAATCTTTCATCAAGAATATATTTTTCTGTAGTCAAAACAAAAAAAGTTTGGGTCCCTTGGGGGACCCTTTTCAGAAGGCCAATTTTGCTCATCACCGAATTTTTCATTGTCTTTGGCCTTTAGAACAAGTGTACCAAATTTGAGAGCCCTATCTCAAAAAACTGTGGCTGCTTCACGATACTACAGACAAGCGCGAGCGCGCGCGTGCTTGTGTGTGTGTGTGGGTTTGCAGATATGTGTGTGAAGATATGTATGTGCAGATTTGTGGGTGCAAATTTGTTTATGCAGATATGTGTGTGCAGATATGTGTGTGTAGATTTGCGTGTGCAGATATGTTGTGCAGATTTGTGTTTGCAGATATGTGTGTAGATTTGTGTACAGATGTATGTGCGCAGATTTGTGTGTTCAGATTTATGTGCGCAGATTTGTGTGCGCAGATATGTATGCACAGATGTGTGTGCACATATTTGTGTGCGCAGAATTGTGCAGGATTGTGCGTGCAAATATGTGTGTAGATTTGTGAGAGCATATATGTGTGCAGATTTGTTTGTGCAGATATGTATGTGCCGCTATGTCTGTGCAAATTTGTGTGTGCAGATATGTGTGCAAATTTGTGTGTGCAGATTTGTGTTCAGATATGTGTGTGCAGATTTGTTTGTGCAGATATGTATGTGCAGATATGTATACAAATGCGTGTGTGCAGATTTGTGTGTGCAGATTTGTGTGTCCAGATTTGTGCGTGCAGATTTGTTTGTGCAGATAGTGTGTGTGCAGATATGTGTGTATCATTCCGTATACAGATATCTGTGCGCAGATATGTGTGTGCAGATATGTGTGTGCAGATATATGTGTGCATAATATATGTGTGCAGATATGTGTGCGCAGTTTTGTGTGCGCAGATTTGTGGGCGCAGATTTGTGTGTGCAGATTTGTTTGTGCAGATATGTATGTGCAATATGTGTGTGCAGTATGGAATGTGCAGATGTGTGTGCGCAGATGTGTGTGCAGATGTGTGTGCTGATATGTGTGTGCAGATATGTGTGTGTATGTGTGTGTGCAGACTTGTGTGCAGATTTGTTGGTGCAGATTTGTTTGTGCAGATTTGCTTGTGTGAATATGTTTGTGAATATATGTGTGTGCAGATATGTGTGTGCAGTTATGTATGTGCAGATATGTGTGTGCATATATGTGTATATCTGCATATGTGTATGCAGATATATGTGTGCAGATATGTATGCCCAGATTTGTGTGCGCAGATTTGTGCGCGCAGTTTTGTGTGTGCAGGTTTGTTTGTGCAGATATGTATGTGCAGATATGTGTGTGCAGACTGGAGTGTGCAGATGTGTGTGCGCAGATGTGTGTGCAGATATGTGCGCAGATATGTGTGTGCAGATATGTGTGTGTATGTGTGTGTGCAGACTTGTGTACAGATTTGTTGGTGCAGATTTGTTTGTGCAGATTTGTTTGTGTAAATATGTTTATGAAGATATGTGTGTGCAGATATGTGTGTGCATATATATGTGTGCATACATGTGTGCGCAGATATGTGCGTAGATTTGTGTGCGCAGATTTGTGCGCGCAGTTTTGTGTGTGCAGATTTGTTTGTGCTGATATGTATGTGCAGATATATGTGTGTAGACTTGAGTGTGCAAATATGTGCGGGCAAATTTGTGTGTGCATATTTGTTTGTGCAGATAAGTATGTGCAGATATGTGTGTGCAGACATGAATGTGCAGATATGTGTGAGCAGATATATGTGTGCAGATATGTGTGTGCAGATTTGTGTGAGCAGATACATTGTGCAGATTTGTGGGTGCAGATATGTGTTTATGTGCAGATTTGTGCGCAATTTGTGTGGGCAGATTTCTGTGTGCGGATGTATGTGTGCAGATATGTGTGCAGATATGTGTGTGTGTGTGTGGTGTACAGATTTGTTGGTGCAGATTTGCTTGTGTAAATATGTTTGTGAAGATATGTGTGTGCAGATATGTGTGTGGAGATATGTGTGTGCAGATATGTGTGTGCATATATATGTGTGCAGATATGTGTGCGCAGTTTTGTGTGCGCAGATTTGTGGGCGCAGTTTTGTGTGTGCAGATTTGTTTGTGCAGATATGTATGTGCAATATGTGTGTGCAGACTGGAATGTGCAGATGTGTGTGCGCAGATTTGTATGCAGATATGTGTGCAGATATGTGTGTGTATGTGTGTGTGCAGACTTGTGTGCAGATTTATTGGTGCAGATTTGTTTGTGCAGATTTGCTTGTGTGAATATGTTTGTGAATATATGTGTGTGCAGATATGTGTGTGCAGTTATGTATGTGCAGATATGTGTGTGCATATATATGTGTGCAGATATATGTGCATATGTATGTGTGCAGATATGTATGCGCAGATTTGTGTGCGCAGATTTGTGCGCGCAGTTTTATGTGTGCAGATTTGTTTGTGCAGATATGTATGTGCAGATATGTGTGTGCAGACTGGAGTGTGCAGATGTGTGTGCAGATATGTGCGCAGATATGTGCGTGCAGATATGTGTGTGTATGTGTGTGTGCAGACTTGTGTACAGATTTGTTGGTGCAGACTTGTTTGTGCAGATTTGTTTGTGTAAATATGTTTATGAAGATATGAGTGTGCAGATATGTGTGTGCATATATATGTGTGCATACATCTGTGCGCAGATATGTGTGCGCAGATTTGTGCGCGCAGTTTTGTGTGTGCAGATTTGTTTGTGCAGATATATATGTGCAGATATGTGTGTGCAGACTGGAGTGTGCAGATGTGTGTGCGCAGATGTATGTGCAGATATGTGGGCAGATATGTGTGCGCAGACTTGTGTGCGCAGACTTGTGTGTGCAAATTTGTGTTTGCATATTTGTTTAAGCAGATATGTGTGTGCAGATTTGTGGACAGATCTATGTGTGCAGATTTGTGTGCACAGATTTATGTGCGCATTTATGTGCGCATATTTGTGCACATATTTGTGGGTGCATAATTGTGTGTGCAAATATGTGTAGATTTGTGTGAGCAGATATGTGTGTACAGATTTGTGTGTGCAGATTTGTGTGCAGATTTATATGGGCAGGTTTGTGTGCGCAGATTTGTTTGTGCAGATATGTATGTGCAGATATGTGTGTGCAAATTTGTGTGTGCAGATATATGTGAGCAAATTTCTGTGTGCAGATTTGTGTGCAGATTTGTGTTCAGATGTGTGTGCAGATTTGTTTGTGCAGATATGTGTACAGATGTGTGTGTGTGCAGATTTGTTTGTGCAGATATGTGTGTGCAGATTAGTGTGTGCACATGTCTGTGCAGATATGTGTGCAGATTTGTGTGAACAGATGTGTGTGCAGATTTCTTGGTGCAGATTTGTTTGTGCAGATATGTTTGTGCAGATATGTGTATGCAGATGTGCGTGCAGTATATGTGTGCAGATATGTGTGCGCAGATTTGTTTGTGCAGATATGTATGTGCAGATATGTGTGTGCAGACTTGAGTGTGCAGATATGTGTGTGCAGATATTTGTGTGCAGATTTGTGTGAGCAGATGTGTTGTGTAGATTTGTGGGAGCCGATATGTGTGTGTGTGTATCATTGCGTGTGCAGATTTGTGTGTGTAGATTTGTGTGTGCAGATACATGTGTGAAGATTTGTGTGTGCAGATTTGTGGATGCAGATTTGTGGGAGCAGATTTGTGTGTGCAGATTTGTGTGTGCAGATTTATTTGTGTCGATATGTGTGTGCAGATTTGTATGTGCTGATTTGTGTGTGCAGATATGTTTGCACAGATGTGCTTGCGCATATTTGTGTGCGCATATTTGTTGGTGCAGATTTGTGTTCAGATATGTGTGTAGATTTGTGTCAGCAGATGTGTGCGCAGATTTGTGTGGGCAGACTTTTGTGTACAGATTTGTGTGTGCAGATGTGTGTATAGATGTGTGTGTGATTTGTATGTGCAATTATGTTTGCACAGATTTGTGTGCGCATATGTGTATGTGCATATTTGTTGGTGTAAAATGTTGTGTGCTAATATGAGTGTAGATTTGTGTGAGCAAATATGTGGGCGCAGATTTGTGAGAGCAGACGTGTGTGAAGATATGTGTGTGCAGGTATGTGTGCAGATATGTGTGTGTAGATATTTGTGTGCAGATATATGTGTGCAGATATATGTGAGCAGATATGTGTGTGCAGATTTGCGTGTGCAGAGTTGTGTGCGCAGATTTGTTTGCAAAGATTTCGGTGCTCAGATATGCATGTGCGCAGATTTGTGGGTGCATATATGTGTGTGCAGATGTGTGTGTGCAGACATGTGTTTAGATTTGTGGGCGCAGATGTTTGTGCAGATATGTATGTGCATATATGTGTGCAGATATGTATGTGCAGATTTGTGTGTGCAGATGTGTGTGCTGATATTTGTGCGCAGATTTGTGTGCGCTGATATTCATGTGCTGATATGTGGGCGTAGATGTGTGTGCAGATATGTGTGCAGGTATGCGTGTGCAGATTTGTGTGCAGATATGTATTTGCAGATGTGTGTGTGCAGATATGTGTGTGTAGATTTGTGTGCGCAGATATGCGTGTGCAGATATGTGGCGTAGATGTGTGTGCAGATGTGTGCAGGTATGTGTGTGCAGATTTGTGTGCAGATGTGTTTGCAGATATGTATGTGCAGATGTGTGTGTGCAGATATGTGTGTGTAGATTTGCGTGTGCAGACTTGTTTGTACAGATTTGTGTGCGCAGATTTGTGTGCGCAGATTTGTGTGCACAGATTTTGCGCGCAGCTTTGTGGGTGCAGATGTGTGTGTGTGTGTGTGTGTGTGTGTGTGTGCTTGTATGCCGGTGTGCGCGAGTGTGCGAGGCTAACCGTGCGTGAGTCAACAGTAAAAATACACAATATATGAAAATTCCGACACAATGGATCCCCTCCCTTAGAGATGGTTTTAATTTTATTTTTAAATGGTCTGCTGCAACTTAAGCGTACAATGTTGGTAATGAATGCACTGCAGAAATTTAGAGAGAATATTTGAAAGTTGGTTTTATGACATGTAATTGTGTAAGAGGTCTCCATGGCAAATGACCATTTAATGCCTAAAGAGTAAGTTTAATAAACATTAGACATTTAAATATGTAAGGCAATGTAAGAGGGTCATCACGAAAAAAATGTCCATTTTTGAAATAACTGTCATTTTTCAAGTTTTCAAAAAGTGTAGACCTTCATTGACTATTTTTTTTCTCGCAAAATCCAATTTTTGAATAAAAAAAAGGCAACAAGTTGGGCATCTCACTTTGATTTCTTAAATAGAACACCCTGTACGTTTGAAAATAATTCAATTGCGTCATTTTTTCTAATTTCGAAAATACCAACATGTGTCATGTTTTCTCAAACATTTTTGAAATATGTGGATTTTGGTATTGAAATATCATTATAATGATTTTGTTTAACTATAGTCGTATTTGGAAACAAAATGGCTGCATTGCTGAAATAAAGATGCAGTTTACTTGCCAAAATAATGTTTCTTAAAAATCAACATCTCTTATAGTTAATTCTCCTTCTTTTCAAGGGCAATTACGTTTAAAAAAAATCATTAAATACGATAATCCAAATATCTCAAAAATTTGTGAGATAATATGACACATATTGGTGGTATTTTCGATGTCAGAAAAATGAGGAAAATCGAATTATTTTATTTGTTTGTTTGTGTTGTATTTGAAAAACCAAAGTAAGATGTGATATTTGTTAAACACACGATGGCACATTTGTTCTCTTTTATTAAAAATTTGGATTCTGAGAAAAAAATAGTTAATGAAGGTCTTTACACCTTCAAAAATAAGTAAGTTATTTCAAAAAAAGAACAATTTTGCGGGATGATCCTGTACACACGAACACACATGGTAGAATTAAAACTTTTTTTATTTTAAAATTGTCATTCGACTTTAAACTAAAAACTCAGATCTGCTAGTTAATACCCTACCCTTTTTCAGTATCACACCCCCAACTAATAATGTTTAATGGAATGTATAAAGAGACTAAGGGCAAAATATTAATTAATACCTTACATCTCTCGTGTAAACATCTAGTCAGATTAATCAATCATTCCTTGATACTAAGCACTTGAAGGCATAGTGTCGGAAACTTAATTCTGTCAGGACGATCAATGAGTATGTAATAGGACAATACCTCAAAACGTATATTCTTTATTGTACCCACAAATGCTGAAATTCGAGATTTACTAGACGGGAGAAATGAGATGAATGGACCACAATATTGTGCAGCAGCTATGCTATAACAAATAAGAAGACTGCCTCAGTCGAATTGAAACCGCGACGTCGAAAGCACCGCGAGTTGTCAGGAATTTCAGTTTACACACGCGACTGTAGTGACGACGACTGAAAAAGTGCGTTAATCAGTTTTTACAAAAATGATAACCGAACATTTGTTGGAAATTAAGTGTGTATTAGAAGTATTGTGTAGGTGGGTGTTATTGTTTAAATTAGTTCCTCAAATCATGAAAAAGTTCTTGTTAGTGTTATTAGATTTTTATAAGAAAATATTTTAGGAGTAAGAATTCTTTTTTTAAATCAAAATTGAACAACAATTAAAAATATTATTTTTTATTCGATCGTATTGAAAAGTAATATTTTTCGGTTCTAATATTTGGGCGGAAAGCTCACCTTTTTATAACAGAAATTACTTTTTGTTGTGGTTGTTAGTCGACTACATTTTTAGGACGAAAAGTACTTTTTTTCGGACGCTAAACAGGTATAAAAAAAAATCATGATCAATAAATTGGTGCACTCGAGACCAGGTACCCCCGTCCATTTTTCCTTTATTTTGTAAGCATAAAAATACATTTTTTAACCTAACCAAACTCAAAAATACACTTCCGCTCCGGTCCGAAAGTGCTAGTAACTCTTTGTTTTAAGTAACACCCTGTATTAAATGGTACCCTGTGAATTTTTTACGACTTTTCCGTAGAGCTTTAAATTGACATTCCAACGAAATTTTAAAATTTAAAATCAGTCCATAAATGGAGTCAAGCTGCAATTTGAAGTTCTTGATTTGTTATTAGTTTGTTTCGTTCTTTGCCTCAACATTTCAAAGCATACTATATTATCTGTTAATTACTGACTAAAATGCTAAATCTTCATTGTATCATCTCAAACTTTAATGTGCAGGTTCGGGTCCATTTAAGGACCGATTTTAAATGTTAAAATTGCGATGGAAAGCTAAATTAAAGCTCCACCGAAAGCAAGTAAAATATACAGGGTACCATTTAAAAGAAACGCCATAAATAATTAAATTGCACAAAACAGTCATTTGTCTTTGGTGAAAAATGTTTAAAAATACCTTTCGGCTAATACCTAACTATTTACTAAGTAGGTATTATAAACTTTAATAATATGATTTTCATGACCACTGACATATGTAATTGCTTCGTATTTATGCATTTCTAGAAAAAAATTAAATAAATAAATATTAAAAAAAAATAAATAAAAAAATAAATAGTAAATAAGATAGTAGTTGTTTTAATAATTTCTATGATAACATATATTGGAAGTATTGTTTTTGATTTATTATATACCTACAACTTTTATACCATCACATTTATAGGCATTTATTATTATCATGTTAGGTTTGAAAGAATGCTAATGTAATACCAATAACTTAAATCACATAAATTGCATTTTTCAAGGGCACTTCTGAATCGATATTGATTTTGAAAAACCATTGTAAAGGTAAATCGAACTTATTATTAGATAAGATTAACAAATATACAGGGTGCTATTTAAAATAAAAAAAGTTACTAGTACTCCCGGTTAAACCGGAAGTGTATTTTAGGGTTTGGTTAGGTCAAAAAATGTATTTTTATGCCAAATATCTTGTACCCTAAATTAAAATTTTTGTCTTGAAAAATAAAGAAAAGAAGTGAGGGGGGTACGTGGTGTAGTGGGCAACCGGTATAGACAAATGAAACAAACTGTCATGATGTTCTTATTAGATTGTGTCAAAGTGACGTGAAGTTGTGATTACAATCAGATTTTCAATTAAAATAAATATCATGAATAGTTTTTATTATTTTTCTTCTTACAATCGAATAAAAAATAGCGTTTGACACACGGACGAATATATTTTTCGTACTCATATGGTTGCCGAACTCGGCTTCGCCTCATCCGGCAATTTTCCGCAATCGTGCGAAAAACTGCATTTTTAGTCCTGTGTCATAATAGTATTCTCACGTCACTTTGACACAATCTAATAAGAATATCATGACACAATTGCACCAAATGCAAATACGCCAGTTATAAAAAAAGTAATAGCTGCCATTTTGACCACCACATTTATAAACTCAAAAATCAGTTATAAAATAAAAATGAAAAAGTTCTCGTGATTTTTTCTTTGAAACAGACGGTACTTACATTATCTATCATATATAAAATTAACAAATAAAATTAAACAAGGAATAGTTTTTTTCAGTCATTTTCAGTTTCCAATATAATGCATTTTTCACTAGATCTAGTGTAGTTAAGATGCTTCTGATGGATAAGAAATAGCTTTTGGTGATATAACATTTGGTGTATCCACAAAGGAAGTTGAAACATATCTAGTGTATTCACATTAGAAGGTGAAGTAACAGTTCAGTTTTCCTTCGAAACGTTTTCAGAACAAAAATATCTATCAATAATAAAATCATTTTACACTAGATGCAAGATTAAAGTACCTAGGTACTCCAGTAATCCACCAGATTTTTTTTACAGAAAACAGAAACAACGTAATTATGTAACTTAAGATCCAATGATGTTTTGGGCTGTACACCACACCTAATATTAGTTTTTCATATCTGTCCCGAGATCTGTCCGTCGTTTTTCTTTTTAAATTGTTGAAAGTTTCAAAATAGTCATATTTGTTTGCGGCTGATTGTTAGGTGTATTATTAAAAGGAAGGAAAATATGCCCAACAAAGAGATTCCAGCTTTATATAAATGAGGTACTTTTTTTATAGGTATAATGACGAAATAACTTTGTTGCATATCTTTTCTTATTTTTATCACGTTCGTAGTAAGCAGCCGTTAACAAATATGATCTTTATTGTATGCTTGAATATAATTATAATAGGGAT
This sequence comes from Rhamnusium bicolor, assembly GCA_029963845.1. Lineage (NCBI taxonomy): Eukaryota > Metazoa > Arthropoda > Insecta > Coleoptera > Cerambycidae > Rhamnusium > Rhamnusium bicolor. Next base: position 129,059 of record JANEYF010004436.1, read on the forward strand.
CATAATTTAGGAATTTCCAATAATTTTTTGAAAAAAACGGTGCACGTCAAAATGCAGGTCGATCTCATGAACAGCAGCGGCGCGCCGGCTGGTAACTTATAGGTTATGCCATATCTAACAATTTTAGCATGGGACCAGTGCCATATTTTAAGATATACAATTTGTAAAATATTAACAAAACATTTTTTTTCATTATCAGGAGAAAAATGTATCGACATTTCGTTAAAAAAATCGTTTTTTTTTGTAGTTGACATTTTGAAATTTTGTTTTAAATGGACTATTATTTTTACGTATTTCAAAATGCCTTAACTTACAAAAAAAAAACGTTATTTATTAACGAAATCTGAAATTTGTTGATAAATGTTCCGCTAATATTTTCTTTAGACTTGGGTGGGATTGAAGCCAATAATTAAAATAATAAATTGTCTTTTAATGTAGTCGACGATTCGAAATAATTTATTTCATCATCAGGACAATTTAAAATCCTTTCTTGTTTCAATATAGTAAAAAAAATTGCCACCGATTTTGCTCATCAATGAACTTAATCTCTTCCTTGACCTCTAGAATGTGTGTACCAAATTTAAAAGCTTTTCAAACTTTTTTTCACGAATACATAACATCCTCACTTTGAGGGTTGAGGAAGTAATAGTGCATAAAAACATTAAACTGATAAAAATGAAACTCAATACACAATATAACTGTTAATCTTGAATCTCAAATACACATTCGTATTTGAGAAACTTGATTTGTCAAAAATAAAAATATCACAAATTACTTTCTAATAAAGCAAATCGAAAATTTTTTTGTCATTCACACCTATATTGCAGTCAATCCGGGTACATCCTGTACATATATTTTAAGAAAATATTGTTTCTTATATACGACAAAAATTGAGCAAAAGTAGATAGATTCTTCAAGTGCAAAAAAAGAAACAAATTCTATCCATAATAGCCATTTCTTTTACTCATTCGGCCTTATAGGTCCAGTTGCTACTTTGGCAAAATTAATATTACAAAGGCTTTGAACGTTTAATTTAAATTGGAACGATTGAATACCATAGGATTTGTTTACTGCTTGGATAAATTCCAATATTCAATTAAATCATATTAATCGAATAAGAATTTCGAGGCAAACTTCAGTCCCAAATTCTCGTGTTATTGAAATACACAGAATTTGTAGCACATGGAGCTTATATTTATACAGGGTATTTCACTGAACACGGACCAACCGGCTCAGGGTGATAAGAGGACTTCAATACGCATCGATTTGACCCCCATATGTGTTATGCGAAATTTGTTAGTTTAGAAGTTATTTAGGCTTTGCCCACAAATCTCGTCATTCTGGCTTAACTACTAGTACTAACTACCTTCATGATTTTTTTTATGAAGATAGTCCAATAGTGGGTCTATCATCCTGAGAAATAATTTTTGTATTGAAACCGAAACTGTTTGGACAAAAAAATAATCTTTAAGTTTTACTAAAACAAATATTATTCCTTAACTTTACAAGACTTTAGCGAAAAAGAAAAAGATAGAAACAAATTTTAGTAACCATCTTAAAAACTTCTTTACTAGCAATCAGCCCGACAAATTTCATACAGCCCCATGACTTTACATGGAAAATTTTAAATTTTGTGGATATTGTAAAAGGCAAAATTCCCACTTTTTAATTAAGAAACAGATGGTATCATGGGTGAGAAATCAAATTCATTCCGTGGGTCTTCTTTCCCTGACCAGACAGTATAGTTGCCTCTGTGATAATACTGTCTATCGCCCTGTAAACACGGGGTCTTTCTCTTGCAGCCACAATTGCACGACTCGCTGCCTGTCAGTGGTTTCCTTTGTGTCGTTGTCCTAAGTTGTGTCCATCTTTTCAACTTAGCAGGACCGTGCCGATGTGGACCATAAGTCCGAAACATATGTGTTCACGGTTTGCATCCTTTGTGCGGGCCTCACCCATGAAACCTTCTGCTTTTTGATTAAAAAGTGGGATTTTCGCATTTTACACTTTCCACAAAATTTAAAATTTTCGATGTGAAGTCATGGGGTTAGCTAAATGAAATATGTCGGGTTGATTGCCAGTAAAAGTAGAGAAGTTTTTAAGATGGTTACTAAAAGTTTTTCTATCTTTTTTCGCTAGTCTTGTAAAGTTAAGGAATAATTTTTCTTTTAATATAATTTTAAGAAGATTTTTTTTCTCCAAATAGTTTCGGTTCCAATAAAAAAATTGTTTCTTAGAATGGTAGGCCCACGGATTACGTTCATAAAAAAAATCATGATGCTAGTACTAATGGTGAAGCCAGGAGGACGAAATCTGTGGGGAGAAACCGGAGTTTAGATAATAATACACGAAAACCTAAATAACTCCTAAACTAAAAAAATTTCGCATAACACCAAGAAAATAATAAAGAAATATATAACACAAATTCCAAACATCTCGTTAGTAAAATTTTCATTTACTGATCAACAATCTGGAAAGGGACAAATCAAAATTCATAGGAAATTTATTATTGAACGAAAATGAAAACAGTAGAATGCAACTTTTAAAATTGATGCAAGGAGAAAGATATGCCAGTGAATTAAATTCGTTAAGAAATTCAAAAGCGGTAAGTTCTAGTAGCAAATTAGCCCCATTAAGTGTTCTTTTCGACCTTGAAGGTTTCATTAGAGCAAATCAGAGTTGTTATTTTCACAAAAATACCCGATTGTTTTAGCATCAAAGTATGTTTTCATTAGGCTAATAATAGTGCATGAACATAAGTGTAGTTTGCATTCGGCACCTCAGGCACTCTTTTCAAATATAAGGCAAAACTATTGGCCATTGAATGGCAGAAACACAGTTCACAGTGTTTTGCGAAATTGCATATGCTTTAGTGCTAATTTAAATAAATACATTGATTCAAAAAATGGGGATCTGTAATGCCAAATACATTTTATTCAATAGGCGTAAATTATGCCAGGCCCGAAGCCGCACCGTATCTTAAAGACGGTAAAATGCCCAATCGAAAATTTATTAAAGGTTACATTTACATTTTTGTGTGTTTGACCACGAAAACTGTACATATTCAGGTAACAACAGTTTATCGATCGATGGATTCTTAAAAAGTTTGTTCCTGCCAAATCTCAACATTTTGGAGAATATGGGAGCAAAATATTAACTAAAACGTTTACTATATAACAATCCATATGAAGAATTTTATACACTACTGGTCCAGATTGAAGTAATTATGAATTCCAGGCCGTTATTTTCCCCTTTGCAATTCTCCTCATGACCATGATCTTGAGCCACTTACTCCAGGGCATTTTTTATTGGTCGAATTCAGCAACTCAAAGCAAATTAGTAGACAATACACGTCTTCTTATTTGTCGCGTCTTGAGCATTTACAAAGGTTATAGCAACAATTCCGGAAAAGGTGGTCACATGACTACTTACACACCTTGCAGCAACGAAACAAGTGTTCGTGTCAACAAACCCAATCTCGCAGTTCAAAGGTCCCTCGACATACCTCCACGCTGCTGGCAGCGATACAGAGTCATGAGTCACAAGAGTTCAGCCTGGGGAAGATGGTACGGTAAGGGTGGTTAGTGTAGAAATGAGTGGTGGTTCTGTGAAATGTGCCGTAAGCAAGTGTATTAACTTTAGAATAACTTTCCTGGACAAGTTGTGGCATATTTACAATATTAAAGATGCTCCCAGATCTAGTCGTCCAAAATCAGCGACATTTGAAGAAACCTCTTAACTGTGCTACTAATATTGAAGAGGATTATCATTTAACGACTAATCAGTTATTTCTTGAAGTAATTCAAAGTTCTATAGTAGTAGTATAGAAGGAAAATATTCACCCGTATACAAAATCAAATTAGTACTAGCTATCAGATGACAATTATGATAAGCGTTTACATTTTTATGAAAAAATGATGTACATTTTCTAAACAATATTTTACCTAAATGGTGAAATAAGCAGATATAACATTAGACATTGAGCACGTGAAATTCCTTATTGGGTAAAAGAATTCCATACCCAGTTTCCAAAGAAAATAAACGTATAAACTGCAATTATTGATAGGCACATAATTGGTCCCTTTTTTTTGAAGACAATTTGACAGCTGCAAAAATTTACTCCTTCAAAATGAAATTGTACCCGCCATTACTTCCTTATTTTTTTCATTCCAGTAAGTTAAAACGATTAATATTACATAACAAGATACATAGTTTTTCAAATAGTAATCGACTTGCCAACGACAGAGAAAATATACAGGGTGTTTCCTAAGTAACCTAAAATATTTAAAGACATGATTCTTCAAGTGATTTAATGAAGAAAAGTTCATTATGTTCATATAAAGCTTTTCATTTCATTTTGAACTTTATTTTTCATCTACAACAATTCTTGTGATAAAAAAACTCAATTTTGGGACGTTTAAAAATTTTTTACAAGGCTAACTTCGCTGTGATACTTGTGCCCAAAATGACACACTGGCTTAATACCCAAAGAAGGTAAGATCAAATATGTTCCCCCAAATTTTTTTGTACGTACTGGTCATTTAAACTATTTTTTAGATTTTCTGATCAACTTGAAACCCACTGGGTTAATTTTTTTGATATGTCTTTTCGTTTAGAAATTATTTAAAAAATATTAAAACCATTTCGATAGCAGTGTTAATGAGCAAAGTTCCGAAGATCAATTACAAACTGAAGTGAAATCATATCAAGAAAAACAATTGGTAAGAAGGTAAATGGCTATCTGAGAAACAGATTGATTCATAAATGATAAACCAAAATTGTGGAAATTAGAAAATTACATAAGATATAAAACAAAATATTTAACGCCCCCTTTTTTCGGAAACGAAAAGCTTTAGGATATAATATGGTTATATGAATGTGTTTTTCATAAAATTACTTGAGGAATTAGGTATTCTATAGGAAGCGTCGTGTATGGTGTTTAAAACAAAAAAAGTTCTGTCCCTCCCGCTATCAGGCGGAAGTAATAAAAATTTTTAAATGTTCGAAGATATCGAATACATTTTAAGCCAAAACAGAACAAAAAAAAATCCGATTACAACGGCGAAAATGTTCTTTCCATTTTCCATATTTTTAACTAACAGTTAATTAACTGTATTATACCGTACCATAAAATAATTAGAAACAACTTTTGGCAAATAAAATAACTTGATTAAATATCTTGGCTAGGTACATTTAAACAATTAATAAATTATTATATTTGTGCATGAAATATGCCGAGTTGCAAAGAAAAATTATTTGGGACATTGCCAACATAATATGATGTGACGTAAATAAGCGGTTTCTGAGAAATATGTTGTATGCATTTGATTTTTTTTTGTGATAACTAATAAATAGCTATTTTAAGATACAATAATTTAATTTTAAATTTACTGAGGAAAATGATTATTTTCTTCCAAAATCTAACATTAACTAAAAAAATAAACGAAAATAAATATATATTTATCACAAAATATTTTCGTAGCAAATACACTGACTGGCACAAAAAGTGGGACAGCAAGAAAAATTGGTAATTTCAATTAAAATTTTTCTGTGTAAACAAAACGTGTAAAATTGTTTATTGTTGTCTTTTCTAAACTTTTCGCTTTCGCCTAAAAACATAGTTATTTTAGAAGGACAACTTAAATTTTTTAGGATAAAAAGGTGTCCGACGAGAATTTGGGTACATGACATGAACAAAGAAAAATGAAATTTCTTTATTTAATAACGAGTATTACCTCTCGTAGCTCTAATTACACTATCAAGTCTACGTTGCATACCTTCATTTACGTGTTGGATGGCCTGTTGAGGAATGTTATCCCGCTCTTCCTATAGTGCCTCCCTAATTTGCTGCAGTGTTAACAACTGCCCACGACGTTGCCTGATCCGTCTTCCCAGCATATCCTATACGTGTTCTATGGGATTTAGGTGAGGATTATGTGCTGGCCAGTCTAGGGTTTCAATACCGACGTCATGGAGGTAGTTTCTAACAATTCTGACCACGTGTAGACGAGCACTATCGCTCATTAAAAGAAATTGCGCACCAATAAATGCCGCAAAAACCACCACATGCTCCTCCAAAATATCATTAATGTACTTTCTAGCCGTTAAAGCATCACCATCTATCAATACAAGCTCTATACGAGCAGTGTAAGATATGCCAGCCCACACCATTACAGACCCACCACCGAAGCTCACCCTCTCATTAAAGTTACATTGCGCGTATCATTCATCTCGTCTTCTTCATATCTCTCTTTCGTCCATCAGGAGACCTCATGGCAAATCGGGACACATCGGAGGAAAGAACATTGCTCCACTGCCCGATATTCCAATTGAGATGTTCGCGTCCGCAATTGAGCCTGGCCAAACGATAATTCCGGAGAAACTCGGGACCTGTTGCTGGTCTTCTAGCAGATAGATTTGCTTCAACTAGTCTTCTCCTAATAGTTCTATCGCTGACGTTGACCTGACGCACTATTTACATTTCATTTTTTACTGGAACTGCAGTCATATGTTGATCTTGCAGGATAGAAATCACTATGAATCGATCATCGCGAGGAGTTGTGCCTCGATTTCTTTCAGTTCCCGGCCTTCTGCGGTATTCGCCAGTTTCTCGAAAGCGAACAATTGTCTTGTTAGTGGACCCTGGATCAAGGAAAACACAAACTTTCGGCGACTTCGCGGACTTCCGAAGATAAAGGCATTTTCGAAAATTACCAGCACTTAAAACAATCGGCAGAATGCAAGCAAATACTAAAGGATGATTTCTGATAGTTAAGAAAAATGTTAAAATTCGTCAGTTTTTACAAGAACGGAATACAAATAATTCTATGTATTGTGTACACTGAGAAACATTTTAATTAAAAATATACCAATTTTTCTTGCTGTCCCACTTTTGTGCCGGCTTGTGAATATATAAAAAACAAACATTTGTTAAACATTTTTTTCGCAAAGTAGCAGTTACAATAGACAAGAGGCAATGTTTCTTATTAATTGGTCCTACATATGTGTACGTCTTGCGTGTTATACACAGCATAGACATGTCATGTAATTACAGTTAATGTATAAATAATTTGATGTTTGTCAAAATTAGATATGAAGTAACAAAACTCCACTTCATTTATTTATATAATGTCCAATATTCGACAACAGGACACGCCCAAAGAGTTGGATGTTTCAATCGTTATTAATTAGTGGTTTACATATTTATACGTGTCAAGTCCACGCGGATTATCTTATAAATAAAACATGCAATTCATATTTTTTGTTTAGGGGCGGACTCGAGGCATATTTCTTTTGTTTGCATAATTTGAATAATGATATCAGCAGGTTGTAGATGTAGACTATACATAAATTCTTTTCTAAACTTTTGTTACTCCTACAATGTATTTTGATTGTATAAGATTCTACGTAACGATAAAGTAAGGGCATTTAAGCCGTTCTTCAATTCAGTTCCTGTTTCACAGCTTACTGCACTGAATTACCTTAGTATTGAATGTGAATTCCATATTCACCATTAATGCCACTTGGCGGCATCTTTGTCGGGCGATTTTATGGCTTTTTGTATATTTTTTGTACCTCTGTAATGAACCATACATACAATTACGTACATATGTTCCAACCGACAATCCGGAAGGATTCAGAATTTGATTGCACAACGTGATTGGTTAATCTAAAACACTTTGGTAAGTTATGAATGTGTTGTGAACGTATTAATTTGCAGTATAATTTTTTTATTACTTTTACAACAATAAGAAGTAGAGTAACGAATTATGTTTAAATTTAATTGACGAGTACTATAAATATTTTTTTCTTAATTAAAGTGTACATTAGTACAAATGCAACACTTGCAACCCCATTGCTTCTTGAACTCATTTTCACCACTGTTCAGTGTGCCGCGTATCAGGAATTGTCTGAGCACACACAGATGCTCACAGAAACGAAAGTTTTGCACATAAACTGAGCGTAAATGCATGTGCGTGCGTACTCAGCCTGTGCGTGTTCATATGTGTACGCGCCTTTATATTGCGAAAACCGGCTCGAAGGCACAGTTGGCTGGAGCGTGCATTGGCAAGCGTGACTAGAAATGTATCTATCGTAGCTGCGGAACCGGTTTCGATACCCGCCACTGATACTGGCAATGTCGGTGGGAATGGTTGTATGTCCATGCTTGTCCAACGTAAGCTAGACAGCTTTGGCTTTAGATTCGGGGGTTGTCTAATTTTTTTGGTGTTCCGTGTGTTTAAATGTTTAAGGCAGCGAGTATATCGTAACCAGATGAGATAGAGGGAATTGACTGGGTTCCTTTTTGAGAAGGGCTAAGATTTATTTGTTTCATGGTAGATACTTCATTGATCGTTACTTCCACTTTCTAATATTTTTCTAGTTTCCCAAATAGCTATACTTCTAAATTATAATAGTGCTTTTTCCTTGTTCTGCCTGGTTTTTAGTGAAAAAAGATATACATACATACATACATATGTGCAAATTATTGTTCAGTCCAAAATAAAATATTAACGAAACGAATGCTGATATAAAATCTTCATCTGAAAATAAATTTGTGCAACGATTTGCTCGAAATGTAATGGATATATAGCGCCAAGACTGTCAGCAAAATTAATTTAGCTGAATTCGCTTAGTGAAATGTTTATATTAGTTACAGAAGCCGTTGAAATGAGATGAGAGAAAATTGACGCAAAAGTCAGTCATCTTTCGTGGGATAAAAAATTACTGTTACATTTATGTACCTTATTCAAACAGGAATGAGATTTTTAGAAAAACATGTACCACCATACAGCTTCTCGTTGAAAAATATATTTTCTACAGAATATTTGAAAATAATTGCCGATTTTTTTAAATATTATGTAGAAAATACAGTTTTCAACCAGAGCCATTGAAATTTGATGTGTTTAAAGGTAAATGTTAGACAAAATATTCAAACAATGTTTTTTGTCACCTTCAATGGGTATTATATTATTATAGGATGCCACAAATAAATAACTATAGGCAATATCCAAACAATATTTCTGATTTTACATTTAAGAACAAAATTATAGGGCTCTACAGGAAAGTTGCCTTCCAAAAACAAAAATTTTATTCAATATGTGTCGAAAAGGTCTTCGTTTTCAACATAAGGGGGGTGCTGAGGCTTAAAAAAAAGTTTTTCGGTAGTTACCAAAAAATTACACAAGCTGTCGAATTGAAATTTGTTACACGCGTTTTGTTTCAATAGTGCTATCTTTTTGTCAATACGACGTATTTGTCTAAGTATCCAATGGCGTAGAAAGTGGGGCCTGAATCCCCCTTTCTGTCTAGAACTTCACGCCAATGGATTTTTCGTAAAAACTATTTATTTTTTTTAATTGCCTGTACAAATTATGGATGTGGTTGCCTCATATCGGAAATCGTCTTTGATATTAATGATACTGCCCTGCTGCAGCTGCCGAATTTCCATTTGCAAATCCATACATAAAATGGATATCTGACATTCTCGATTGCTAAATGTAATGATGTATATTTTCCGGAAAATTCCTGCATTATGCAAAATTTCTGGAAAATATACATTTATAATAGATGTAAAATTTCCAGAAATTTTCCATAATGCGTGTTTTATATACTTTCAAAACAATGAAAATTTGATTTTATAAACTCGATAGAGATAAATGAAATTTTTCCTATTTAGATTAAGCAACTAATATATACAATGAAAAAACGCTGACTTACCCTGTAGATTTCCCAGTCTTCCACGTTGGAGAAGGCCCTCTAATCTTTGCGAATAAAAGCCTGTGGTTCGAAAAAGCAGACAAGCAATAGGCACACTATTTAAGAAAGTCAAAAGAAATAGGATTTAAATGTTTAATAACACTTGAAATGGTACACAAACCAGCGTTAGATATTAATTGCTTAAAATAGTGAAAAAGCACTATAACCAGTTTATAAATTAGCAGCGTTGATATATACAGTGTGTCCGTAAAGTATGGAAAAAATTCATTATTTCTTAAACCAAAAATATTTAGAAAAATCCTCGGACAAGTCGATTTTTAATTTCAATTGCGCACCTTATGCTTTATTTTTTTTGTTATGAATGACGCCATTACTGTTTCCGTTATGACGTCATTGGTATATTTTTTAAATGGAACATTCTGTATATTTTCCATTTTTTGGATTCTGCTTCAACAGCTGACTCCAAAAATGTGTCACACTTAGGGTCTAAAGATAAGTTGAAAAGTTGAAAGATACGGGCATTTTGAATATAAGAATGCATTAATATTTCATGTTTTGTTGGAACAATCAATAATCACTAGTACTAACTGTTAGTTTGTAGCTGACAATCCTCTAAACGATGAAACGATAAAGTGTTGCTGAACCTTGTTTATATTTTCCTGAGAAATATTGTCTATTTCTGTTCTAACTCTCTCTTTTAATTCAACAATGTTTTCCGGATTGGCTTTATATACTATTTTTTTAGATGGCCTCACAGAAAATAATCTAACGGATTGAGTTCCGGTGACTTTGGTGGCCATTCGATGGGTCCACGTCTACCAATGCACCTGTTCAGAAATATTTGGTCAAGATACCTTCGAACGTCTGCTGCATAATGGGAAGGCGCACCATTCTGTTGATACCACAGGCTTTCGTCAACATTTCCAGAATTGATTCTACTGGAGAATAAATATAATATCGTTGAGATGAGATAGCCCATTAAAATTTGGCGATATGCTGATCCGTTTACAGTTCCATCAAAAAAATAGGGTCCAATGATTCTATTTCATACAATTCTTGCCCACACATTTAACTTTTGTGGATATTGTGTGCACTGCTTCCGCATCCATCGTGGGTTTTCTCTTGTCCAGTATCTACAATTCTGACGATTCACTTATCATTTAATTTGAGAGTGCATTCATCGGAGAAAATAATATTTTTTATCAGAAGAGGATCACCATTGCACATATTCTTCATTGTTTCACAAAATTGTATCCTCCGATGTGGATCATCATCACTTAGTTCTTGCACAAGCTGAATCTTAAAGGGATGCCATTTATCAAATTTTAATACCGTATTGTACTGACGGTTTAGTAGCATCATAATCGCGACTAACATGGCGAAACGCTGGTATGTGGATTTTATTCAACAGCCCGTAAAATATTTAATTTTGTATCCTCCTCAACACCTGGGCGACCTTTTTTGGGTAAATCTTCCACCGTACCAGTCTTTCTAATTTTTTTTCAATTTTATTCACTTTCGATTGAGTTATGGATCGTTCTGAATATTTAGTAGTAAAGAAATTACATATATACTTCTTGTTTAGTTCGCACATATCACTATACCCAATTATCGTAAGAATTTCAATTCTCTGCTTTACAGATACACTCATGTTATAAATTAAAATAAATCGACAACAATTATTGAGAAATTATTATTGGGGTAAAGGAAGTATTATTAAGCGATTTACTGTCAAAGACCATAATGATAAAACAGAAAAAAAAACAAAAACACCTAAGTATTTCAAAAATTAATAAAAAACGTGTTTATTTTTTTTACTTGTTTTTTTTTAATGGCCGTATCTTCTAACTTATCAATTTTAAACCCTAAGTGTCTACGTATTTGGAAACAGCTGTTGTAACAGAATCCAAAAAAATGGAGAAATATACAGTATTCCATTAAAAAATATATATCGATGCCGTCATAACAGAAACAGCGATGTGGTCATAACTAAAAAAAGATAAAGGATAAGGTGCGCAATTGAAATTAAAAATCGACGTGTCCGAGGATTTTTTTCTGTATATTTTTGGTTTAAGAAATAACGAATTTATTCCATAATTTACGGACACACTGTATATATGGCGTACTTCTTGAATTTGACACGAAGAATGTCACGAGGATTTGGGAATAGTCACAAAAAAAACCACCTCATTGTGACTACATACAAATGCGAGTACGTAAAAACTATATGAAATTAAAAGCGGGTATTTTAAGGGTAAAAGGGACAAATATGACACAAAATTAAATTATAATTATGATTATTATAGTACAATATTTATTAAGTAAGAAAAAATAAATGAAAATGGAACAATGCGGAAATTTTCACATGTAATACCACTATTATTTCTGAAAAATTTTCCGAGGTCATGAGTATTATATAATTTTCTTAAAATATACATAACCGAGGAAAAATTTTCGGGTTTTAATTTAACCTCGAATGGAATATTTAATTAAATAATGTCAGAATTTGTATTTACTTTGACAGTATAATAAAGAATGACTTTAAATGTCAAATTAAAAAAAAAAAAAAGAATTAGTTGTGGTTAGTTTACGGTGCGGGCAAGATAATTCTCTTCGGTCAAGAAAGTAAACAAATTATTGTTGTAATTTAAACACAACATAATATGAAAGAAAGAACTATGCTGAATCTTAAAAGAAAAATGATTCTTTTATTTTCATTTTTCTTTTCTTTTTAAGAAATACCTAATAAATAATTTTTTTAGGTATTTGTTCACTTCTGTTCAAATGTGTTAAATTTATAAAGGAAATAAACACTGGTTAATTGTAATTATTAATCGTCACGCTTAACATCAAAAAATTATTGTATGATTATGTCAAAAAAATGTCCACTATAATTCTCTCCAGGGTATTCCAGTACGAAAATATTTCCAAAAAAAATACCTGGGTTGCCGTGGTGACACCAGAGAAAACACATTTTATCGGTTAAATAGCACAGGTGTGAAATTTTCCGAAAAATATACATCACCAGCCAAATGTAAATGGCAATTTCAAACTTGATAATTATTAAACACATTTAATTTCACAATATGAACAATGGTCGTTGAATTTAAATCAAAATAAAAGCTGTTTATGACATTTCATATGATATGTTGTTTTATAGCAAATCTCGGTTTCTCAATGTCTTAATTTTGAATAAAATACAACACTTGTCAAATTTGATGGCGTCTTTCTCGAAAATCGTGAGTCTTACGGAAAAAGTGGAAAACTATCTTCTAATTAATACAGGCAATTCATAGCATAATTAATTTTTGTGAAAAATCCATTGGCGTACACGTTCTAGACAGAAAAAGGGTTTTAGACCCCAATTTCTATGCCACTGGATATTGAGATGAATATGTCGTATTGACAAAAAAAAAAAATAGCACTATTGAAGCAAAAAACACTGCCAACTTTCAAATCGAAAGCTTGTGTAGTTTCTTAGTTACTGTTGAAAAACTTTATATGTTTTTTTTTAACTTTAGCAGAAACAAAGAACTTTTCGACACGTTAAATTGAACTTTGTACCTTAAATGAGGTCCTCTATCTATTGACAAGTCCTTTTATTATAAGCTGGGACATTCTGTATGATAAGATACAGTGAAACATTTTTTTTAGATTTGCAAAATGACAGGTATGTCGAAAGTTGCCATATATATAAAAAGGTAAGTTCAGGTGCAAAATTTTCCCATTGACGTGCCCCAGCCGCCCCACAAAAAATGTTGTTTCATTTTTAGTACTAGGACGCATAAATGCTATTTTAAACCAGGTTTTCAGGGTTCAAATTAGCATAAGAATAAGCTTAAGAAATATTCTAGCAGTGTGTTTCCAAATTATGATAAAATTTATTGAATGTATTGGAACTTCACACAACTTATTCTTTTATTTAGTTGGTTAAATATAAGTATGTATGTACATAGTAATTTTGTAAATGGAGTTTTTAAATATTTACACTAATTAATATACGCTTACTGCAATATATTATTTTTAATTCATTAACCATCAGAAATTGACGGTTGTTTATTTTGCTTTTCGTCAAGGATAATAATAAGATCTAGTAGTTTATTGTTCATTCTGACAATGACATGTTGCCTAAGATTTGGCAACTGTACAAAATACTATTCGAACATATTTCTAGTATTTTGCTTGCTTGTCTTTTGTCTGCTAGTAATGTCAAGAGATCATGTTCAATTAAAATTTATATTATATATGCAAAAAGCATATTTACTACAAGATAGCGTAGGTGTTTCACGTGTATTAAATATTTTCTAAAATTTATGTTTTTATTCACATCGCATACTATTATGCAAGCGGCTTGAATATTTATAAAAAGAAAAAAAATACGGATATAATTTTAGTTGTGCACGTTGACCTTTTATATCAAGTTTTATAATTACTACTTTTCGCTTTTATATCCTAAAACATACTATCATGCAGGAAATAATATAACTATCAACATTCATTTCTTATAAAAAATCATTCACTTAAAATAAGGAAACCTAATGATTGGATTATTCAATAAAATGTCAGTAGCCATTTTTGAGATTAATTCGATAACTAAAGTTAAAACTTGAGTATGATAATGATAAATATTGTATAAAAGTTATAAACTTGGATAATGAATTCTAAAAATACGGTGGCCAATATGCAAAATCCATTTGTAATTGCTACATTTTAAGTTCAATATATCAGAAATATGATTCAAAATACAATTAAAACTGTTGTACTGGTTTTTACCTTAAATGTGGATAAAAATTACCAATAAGAAGACGAGCGAAACAGATCTAAATGTCTTTGGCAACATCTTTCGTCATATTTGAAATTTCAGCGTATGTATCCATCCACATTATGCAAAAGCTAGCCTCCGTCAATAATAAAAATCGAAGTTCTTGATATTTCAACAGACTGGAGCTTCAATAATTATTTTAGTAAATTTTACTTTCATGAGATCAATAAGAAGAAACAACACTATAATGAAAATAATTTTAATTTCAGACTGGGTTTTAGATATATGTATACACTTAAATAACTGATTGGAGTTAATAATCACAATATATGTATGTACATAGTTTCGGGGATGAGGTATGGACATCCGTTTAATATCCGATATTCGATCACTGAAGTTAAGCAGCAGTGATCGAGTCTATATTTTAATGCCGAATGTGGCATCTTATTTAAGTTTTATGTGATGTAATTTAATATACAATAAATGTTTTAAATTGGAATTGGAATTGGATCGAGTCCGGCAATTGGATGGATGAACGATAGCTCATCTAACAGTCGGTAGGCTGTCAACAGACAATCCCGGGAAGGCCGCTAGCCTGATGCAGGCGGAGAGGCGAGCCCGGGTGGAGGGTCGAAGAGACCTACCCAGGAGGTTTGCCACTCTGCTAGCGGTGCAGGCGGGCAGGCCCAGGCGGTGGGTTAGTTGACAGTCGAGGACCGTGGTTCGGAGTCCACGCTAAACTGTAGGTCCCTAGGTAAAAAGGGCCCATTGTGGCCTACTTGCCTAGTAAAATAAGTAGCTACTACTACTACTACTACCATGTACATAGTTTCACAGATTCCTCAAATCCATAAATAAAAAATTACATGTTACTTCTCGACCTATATGTACTTAGTGTTTTGTGAACGCGAAACTGTTTTAATTTTTGTCACTAGTTGAAAAATAAAAGTCGAAACAAAAGTTGCTGATATTTTTGACAGAATTTGTTTCTACTTTTTTAAAATAAACTTCGGGCATATATGTGTTATTTATTAATATTATTAATAGATTTGAATGTGACCGTGGACCTTGAAAGATGCTCGTTCATTCATGAATTCGAAATATATTTAGCAATAAATATAACTTACATAACAAAAACATGGCGAATATAAATAAATACTTACTCATTTATTTAATATTCATTCTGTGACATTTTTTTATAATCGAAAATATCAGTGGTGTAGAATTAACATTATATATATACGTTAATGTGAAAAAATATGTTTTATTATGCAGTATTTATTTAAAACTTAAGATTATTAAACAAGTTCATGCTGACATTTAGATTTTTAATGGTTGAAAAGCTGTATATTAGCTATAATATTTTAATTTGCACAGCACATACCTATTCATTGATTAGGAAAACATATTCTAATAAAAATACCGAGTTTTTTTTCTGTAGTATTTGGTAGTTTGCACATATTGTTAGAGCATCAATAACTAAATGTGGTAAATTGTGGTAGAATCTGCTCTGCCTGTATATGCCGGTTGTCACTAGTATGGTTCATCCCCCTTTTTATTTTGTTGATTTTTCATATAAAAAAATAAGATTATCATTTGTGCTATATGTTTAAAACTATGGTCCTTAGATACATAATGTTTGATGTTTTTGAAATATGAAAAAGAAGGGAAACTCGAATCTAAACAAAAATTTTTGTTTTCTTTTTTTAAAAAAAATAATATTTTTCTTATTTCTCCACAAAAAATAAATTATTTTTTTTAAAGAGTTTTTTAAATTATTTAAAAAAACAAACCAAAATTTTAAATATAAAAATAAAAAAAGCGACTAAAATACCTCGAAGCCGAATGCACGTTTTTAAAAACAAACTTTTCCAAAAACGGAATTTTCGTTTATAAAATTTAATGTGTTGTTTAGTACAAAGCTATATCAGAACTGAATACAATTAACAAGATGCAATAGAGAATTGGAGAATTACAATGTCAGCATTTAACTACAGAGAATAAGATAACAGTGCATATCGTTATATTATAATATGAAATATTATAGGGTGGCATCACATAACTCCTCCATCCCTAAATTGAGGCATATTTCACGGAGTGAAAAATGTTCGAGGGCTTGCCTGGGGTTGATCACCGGTAGTCGTCTGGGGGGGTTCCTCGTCTTCTACGTTGGATGAACATGTAAATGGAGTAGAGTCCAATGGAAATCAGGATAACATACACGGGGATTATCCAATAGTTTGCCCATGATTTTTCGGTATGTACGAGTTGGACTGGTCCAAGTTTTCGTTGTTCCTTTTGAAGTTCATGAATTTTGTCCAGTTGAACGTCTTCAATAGTTATTTTGGGTAAGGTGGCCACAGATGACTTGTGGGGAATATTAATTTCTGGCAGGAGCATTGGCTGACCGCTGGTAATATGTTTTTCATTGACATAGTTGTAATCGTTGGTTTCGAATTGGCATCCTGGTGGAACACTGATTAAATAGTTTCCTTCGAGTGTCGTGAAGTCTGTACGTCCACAAACTGTTCGGATTTTTGTTTGATTTGGGAATATGACAATGTAATGAGAATCGTCTACTTGTTGAATCACATTTCGTGTGATTTGTACTGGTACTTGTTGGCAGCTTTTATAAGTGGATTCTAATTGTAAGAGTTCAAAAATACAATCTCCATTCTTCATTCCATACGTCAAGTAGTCATTATCAGGGCAGTAGTAATTGGGGTGCAATTCGATACAAGGTACCGATGTATACTGGTAGAAGTTTTCGTTCATAACCAAATAGGTATTTCTTGGAATAATTGTTGTGAGGTTTTGGGTAGGAACTGAGTACAGGTGGTAATAAGAAAATGTTTCTGGGTAAACAATAGGAAAATGAATTACGAAAACAATTTTTGTCCCTGAATAATAAGCTTCGATTTCTAATAAATCGTAATATCTATGAGTATTATTTGAAATATGTGAATAAATTAATTGATCGGCTGAATAGTATTTTAGGATAGTTTGTAAAATAGATTCAAGCTCGCCTATTTTTAAGATACTATTGTGAAGTGTTCTTAGTCTAGCAAAAGTTATTGCGTTTTCGATATCACTTAATAACTGTAGAATTACATTTAGAGTAATGCTAAGTTGATCTAAGATATTTCTGGTTTCTAAATAGTCGTTAAACTCAAAAATAAATTTATTTAATTCACTGCGTATTTTATTCAGGCCAGAAGTTATTACAGCTTGGTTATTTTTAATTAATGTAATTGTTTTATTGAAATTATCGATTATTTCGGTGGTAAGAGAGATTTCCTTGTTTAATTTTTTAACAATTTCTTTTTGATTGGTTTCGAGATCGATTATTGCTTGATCATAATGAGCAGCATCGTTTGCATCTAAATTACCTGAAATGCTTTTTATTATAGTACCCAATCCATCAATAAGACCACGTTTAACTCTGCCAGTTGGACTTAGAGAATTAAATTTTTGTTCAGCTGAGTTTAATTGATATATTAGGGCTCGATTAAAATTTTCTAATTCAAAAAAGTAAGGATGACTTAAACCATTTTTTATAGCAAGTGTGACATTTTTATATTGTTCTTTAAGTATTTTAATTTCAATTCCAATGGGATTTAAGTCGTAGTAGTGAATGAAAGTATGTGTTTTAAATTTCATTTTTGCCGTACCTAGTTTATAAGGAAGGACTCCGGGGTTCTTGTTGAGGTTGGTTATTGTTATTTCCTGAAGCATGACCGTCGGCATCGCCAGGATTAGAAGGATCACGTGGTTCCTGTAACAATTTCTTTTTGTTAGACCGCGGTCTTTTTAAATTTTGTTTATGTAGAACATTACAAGTGGTTCTTATTTTTACATTTTTATTGCGAACTACTTTTTCTTTCGTAAACCTCGGATTTAGTTTATTACGAGTTTTGGTAGTAATTTTTCTATACGCTTCCGAGTTAGGTTCATAAGTCAGGGGATCATGTCGATTTTGTTTTTTGTTATGGCTCTCAATGGTGTTTTCTTTTTGTTGAAGTAATTGCTCATTTAATGTTTTATAAATTTCTTTAGTTGTTTCGCGGTGTTCTTGAATGTAATTATTTATCAGTTTTTGGTTTATGTCAATGTCAAATGGGTCCTTGGAGTTTAAATGACCATTTATAATATCGATCGGTTTTTGTTTGGTTACCGAATGTATCGCGTTGTTATAACCTAATATCGCATAGGGCATTTGGTTTAAAATATCGATTTTACCTTTATTTATATTTCTAATTACTCGTAGGTGTTCAATAATGGTTGAATGGAACCTTTCAATGGGACCATTAGATTGGGGGTTGTTAACCGTTATATAATGCATTTGAATTTGGTGAGTTTTTAGAAATTCTTGGACCACGGAATTTTTTAGTTCAGTACCATTGTCCATTATTACTAGTGAAGGTAAACCATGGTGTGTCATGAATATTAAGAAAGCTTTTACAATTTCGGTACCTACCATTCCTGTAAGGGGATAGGCTTGAGCATATTTAGAGAATGTGTCAATTATTGTCAAAAATTTTTGTCCTTGTGCTTGAAAAGTGTCGATATGAACAATCTCGAAAGGTCGTGATGGTGTAGGAGATACCATCAATTTTTGTTTAGGCGGATTTCTATCATATTTATTAGTTTGACATATTTCACATGCATTTATATAATTTGTTACATCATTTTTAATTCCAGGCCAGTAGTTTGACCTTCTTATGCGCGCTTCCGTTTCCAAAATACCGCGATGGTTTGTTTTACTCTCGTGGTAGTTTTTTATAACATTTTTCTGGTCGTCCTCATTAGTAACGTCCTGTAAAACGGTATTACATTTAACTAATTTGTATGCCGAATTTTTAAAGGTTTTTCTTAAAATTTCACAGATTTGCGGTACATATGATTCATTACTAAAATGAATTGCATAAGTAAATCTTGGATCTAAATAATTTTTGAATAAGTTAATAATATCATTTTCTAAGTTACGTGTTGATATTTGTACATAAAGTCGCCTTTTTAATGGAAATATTTGTTTAGATTTGGGTTTTGCAGGGGAGTGCAAAACAAAGTTTATTTCTATTTGATGATCGAATGAGTTAAGAGATCTCTCTGTGGATGGCATTTCTTGTATCGGTTCTTCGTGACTTGTGTGAACCGTGTCTCCTTCTTCTGGAGTGAATTCTTCGGGGATGACTTCCTCGACCTCTTCGGCAGATATTGTCTCTTCTGTGTCGGTTGTAGCTCTTCTTTGTGAGGATGGTCCTGGTTCTTCTTCTCTGACGTCGTCCATTATGGGTTGTTCGCTTGCGTTACCAATTATTGATAAATTATCGGTATTTTCTTCTTGATGTTGATTACCAGCCAGTGATTTATTGAATTCGTCCATATATTGGAAAATATCCTTCGTGTGGATCTCTACGCGAGACAGGGCGTCTGCATTGGTGTTACTTTTTCCTTTTTTATATTCGACTTCATAATCAAACTCTTCTAGTTTGAGCCTCCAGCGAACTAGTCTTGAATTTGGATCTTTTAGGGACATTAACCATTTTAGAGGTTTATGGTCCGTTACGATTTTAAATTTTCGTCCGTATAAATACGGCCGGAAGTACTTTGTCGCCCACACGATTGCCAAAAGCTCTTTCTCTATGGTGCTGAAGTTCTGTTCAGAGTTATTTAGTGTTCTTGATGCAAATGACACGGGTTTGTCTTTTCCTATTATTCCCTGCGAGAGTATAGCTCCAAGGGCTACATTGCTGGCATCCGTTGTTAAAACAAAGTCTTTAGCAAAGTCCGGGTACTGTAGAATTGGCTCGTTAGTTAGTAATTTTTTTACAGTCTTCGAAACATCTTATAAACTGTGGTGTATGTACAATTTTCGCGTCCTTTTTCAAGCAGAGAGTTAATGGTTTTGTAATCCGCGCGAAGTCCTTTATGAACTTCCTGTAGTAACCTAGTAAACCTAGAAATCCTTTAATTTCTTTCGCCGTTTTGGGTATTGGAAATTTATCGATGGCGGCGATCTTGTCTGGGTTTGGTTTCACTCCTTCAGGTGTAACAATATGACCCAGATAGGCTACTTCTTTCTTCAGGAATTCGGATTTATCCAATTGTATTTTAAAGTTGGTTTCTCTGAGGCGTTGAAATACTTTTGAAAGGTTGACGATGTGTTCTTGTAAAGATGTAGAGTATATGATGATGTCGTCCAGGTACACCAAGCAAATTTCGTTCTGCAAACCACGTAAGATGTTGTCCATTACGCGTTGAAACGTTGCGGGGGCGTTCTTCAGACCAAATGGCATCCTGACGTATTCATAATGTCCATTTTCGACGTTGAACGCGGTTTTTGGGATGTCTTCCGGATTCATCTCGATTTGGTGGAATCCGCTTGCCAAGTCCAGTGTCGAAAAATAGTTACACCTTCCTAATTTATCCAATACGTCGGTGATATTAGGAAGAGGGTACCTGTCGTCGATGGTCTTCTCGTTCAACTTTCTATAGTCGACGACAATTCTCCACTTTTTCTTACCAGATGCATCCGCCTTCTTCGGAACGATCCATATCGGCGATGACCATGGGGAATTGCTTGGACGTATAATTCCTTGACCTAACATTGAATTAATTTGGCGTTCGACCTCCGGTTTATGTACAAATGGATACCTGTATGATTTTGTGTATACCGGTAATTCGTCTTTAGTTTTAATACAATGTTTTATTTGATTAGTGAAAGACAAGTTTTGGTTTTCTATATGAAAAATATCAGAATATTTTCTGCACAATTTTAACACATGTTCTTTCTCTTCCGCATTCATATGTGAAGTTCGAATTAAATTATTAATATCAGGTACTTTATCGCTAATATTAGTGGTTACTTCCGCATGATATAATTCGTAATTATTTGCTATAAAAGGTATTGTTTTAATTGGGTTTAATAAGGTAAGGATAATTTCTTTGTCGGTTTTATTGGAAATTTCGACTAAAGCTAATCCGTTTACCGCAGTTGACAATGTTTCGGGTATTTCACAATTTTGAATTTGTTGATGAGGAATAATGACGTCACCGTTTTTTTGATTAACTGGAATTTTTGTCACAGTTCGAGTATGTGGACTAATTTGTATTTTTAATAAAATTTGTTGACCTGATTGTTGGTAATGTATAGGTAGTATACATTTAGGTGTTACTAGTTTCGAATTTACGAAGTCTAGTTGAGCATTTAAAAGTTTTAAATTGTCAAGTCCTATAAGTCCATCATAAACATTATGGAAATTAAACAAATAAAATTTTAAGTTTTCGTCTTGATTAAATTCCGGGAAAATTGGAATTTCCGCACAATGGTTGTGAGAAGATGTTTGAAATATTGTAGACACAACAAATGGTTCATATGAAATATTTTTATAATAATACTTTGAGGCAATTTCGGGATTTAGAAATGATTTGGTGCTACCTGTGTCAATAAGAAGTTTTAAAGGGGGTTTAGAAATTTGGATATATGGTAGCTCTTTTTTTGTCCGTAGACATATGATATTCTACTATATTTCGGTTGTCGGATTCAGGTCCTCCTGAAAATTTTCACATTGTTCATCGTCGGGGTATGAACATTCGTACGCTTGTTCGTCGTCACACAAATTTTCGGGTGTCTCGTCATCATATTGGTTATCATAATGTTCGGTATTAAATAATTGTTCCGCAGCAAAATTAGACCTTTGACCATTATTTTGAAACGCATTATTTTGATAGGGCCTTCTAAATTGCGAGGTTGTATTTCGGGTAGAAATACTCATAGGTGTTGGTTTGTTTTGTGGAACATTAGAATTTGGCTTCCAAACATTTTGGGGTTTGCCAAATGTTTGTAAATTAGTAGGGAATTTTTGAGCTGGCGGATTTGGGTGTCTTTGAATATTGACGGGACCGCGAGGAAATCGCGACTGCCCTTGTTGCTGCGCAAAAGGCATTTGTCTTGATTGCATATTCATTTGAGAAAATGCTGGGTTAAAATGATTTTGTGAATAATTTGGGTTATAATAATTTTGTGGGTGTTGTTGAACTAAAGGTTTACTAATTTGAATATTTGGTTGACTCGATCTTTGCAGATATTTGATATTATCTTCCTCTGTAATGAATTGTATGGCTTTGGCTAGAGTAGTTGGTCTCATTGCACGAATTGTGGAACCTAATGGCTCTTTTAATCCAGCCAAAAATGTTGTTAATGCCTGTTTAGTGAAAAAATTTCGTTTACATTGTCTTTCTGCAGCGTCGCAGTGCAGATCAATGTAATTACAAATTGTATTTAACAAATGAATTACCTTTTCGTGAAATTGATAAGGCGATTCGTTTGGTTTTTGCCTTAAATTTACTAAATCCTGATTTAAGCAATTTTCGTCTCTCTGATCTCCGAAATTTTGCAATAATGCACTTTTTATATCGTCCCAACTATTACTACCATTAATAGCAACAACTTCTTCCGCCCGTCCTTCTAATTTATTTAGAATACCATTCATTAAAAGAGTATTTTGAAAATTACTGGTGTTTTGTGTGTCGTAATAATGAGTTAATATTGACTCGCAAACACTTATAAATCTATGTAGCTTGTTAGGACTACCATTAAAATTTGGAATAACTGATAAGTTTTTCATGTCTAGAGCAGGTGCAGACATTTTTAAATTACTAGTACTTGAAACACTATTAATAAAATTGTCACTTGAATGATTTGAGTCGATACTCAGATTATTAAAAATTGAAACTAAATCTAACCCTAAATCCAAATTGTTTTCGCAAAAGGAATCAACGGATAAAGAGGAGTCTGACATGAACTAAAAAAAATCTACTTACAACATCGGCACAATGTGCATTTGCGTCGGCTGCTAATCCACAGTATTCCTCGATGGACTTCTATCGGTTAGCACTCGGTATATTTATTCCAAAGGTTCACTTTTTCGTTTAAGAGTTGAAACTCACAGGATTGTCCTTAATGGATTTCCTACGAAAAATCCACGTACGACTGCGCCACTAAAATACCTCGAAGCCGAATGCACGTTTTTAAAAACAAACTTTTCCAAAAACGGAATTTTCGTTTATAAAATTTAATGTGTTGTTTAGTACAAAGCTATATCAGAACTGAATACAATTAACAAGATGCAATAGAGAATTGGAGAATTACAATGTCAGCATTTAACTACAGAGAATAAGATAACAGTGCATATCGTTATATTATAATATGAAATATTATAGGGTGGCATCACATAACTCGCGCCTTAACAGTCGATAGGCCGTCAACGTACAAACACAGTAAACAATAACAAGTAGCTTATCTCTCTGGCGGTCCCTTTGATGCTTCGCTCGACGCTCGGTGACCTCGGCCACAGGAAAGCAATACCTCGACCGCGTGCTGCGGCGAAGTTCTATGCTTTTTCCATAGGCGTACTACGGATAAAACGATATTTTAAAATATTTATGTTTTATGTAGTTTATCATTCTATACGTATTATAGGATGTATACAGGGTTTCTAACATAAACAAGATTCTAAATAGGTATTTTACTATTGAAGAAACAATTGTAATGGAATAACGTGAATGTATGCGACGACATAGAGGTTAATATCTATTGTGTTAAATTAGCATTGTATTTTAAATTACAATTTTTATTATTATTACATTGGTAATGTACGTTTTATTAATTTTTCCAAATAATTAATTTTTTTTTTCGACACGTGTTAAAATTTCTATTAATAAATTTGTTTTGTATATAAACATTTACTTTAAATCATTTCATAATTAAAAATGCGGAATTATTTTTGTAGGCATACGTAGTTACCTATCGATTATTGTATACCCATCTTGTATTGCAATATTTAAATACAAATAACACCAAATTTAATTTTTGCAACTTAAGTCATTTCGAATTTATTGGCAAATAACTATGTTGTACTTAACCTCCTTTAAGGGATTGTACCTCCCTCATGAACTGACCTAAGGCAAATGTTTATATTCAAAATTCAACTTATTTTTTATAGTCCTATCCTTTGAACGAAGGTACTTAATTATGGAACACCTTGTATATGCTTTAACTTTTTTTGACTCTTTCACCCTGTAAATGGCCCACAAATAATAGAACCCCAAGATACGTTGTGTTAAAAATAATCGCCTATATATTGCTTTACATTAATCTAATAATAACCCTTCGCCGCCGGGAAGTCAGCAGTGTGACTTAAACAATTTGGATTTACAAAGCGAAAGCACCAATATCATTTAAAAAATGGTTAAACTTTTCATAAAACGACTAATTTGTAATTCGTCTACAACATACACATTTTAAATTTATTCTGTAATATCTTTAAAAATTATTTAAAATAGATGCAGAAGAGCATTCGTCTAATTGTAAATACAAAACCAAAGATTTTATTTTTTTATTCTATTTCTTATTTTATTTATACTTTCAATTTATAATCTTAGTTACTTTATTAATGGTTCTTGTCTTTGCAAAACAATACTTAACACCTCTACTAAAATATGTTTTATGCTTGCATAATATAACAGTTTTGCACTTACCTTTCGGCATTACGAGGAAATGAATAAAACTTTTCATAACTTTTATTTATACAACCTCTACATGAGTAAACCCCATTTTAAATAAAATAAAATGCATACAATTGTCACAGTAAACCAATTACTCGTAAAGCACTTACACCACGAGTTATTTTCTATTTCGCCGATAAAATACACTCCGCTCTGACGGCTACTACTACACTGATGCTTTTCAGAGCAGCGTTTTAGAGTAGCGGCTCTTAATGGTCCTCGGCGACGAGGCCGCCTGACGACAAGGAGAGATACGCTACTGGTTAATGTTTATTGTGGTACTAATCGGAGAAGGCAGGCGGAGCGGCAAGCCCAGGTGACGGGGTTTCCTTCTGCCAGTGATGCAAGCGGGCAAGCCCAGGCGTTAGGTTAGTTGACAGTCGAGGATCGTGGTTCGGAATCCATGCTAAATTGTAGGCAAAAAGTGCCAATTGTGGTCAATTAGCCTAGTAAAATAAGTAGCTCTTACTACTAGTCAGTTAAACTGGTGAGACAACAGTTTTCTATTTTAAAGTAAGCAAAACTTGGCTTATTACTGTGCTCGGTAGCGCAATGGTCCTTAAGTAACTAACGTAGCTGATTTTACTGCCTGTCAACTTCCGGGTTTAAATCCCGGCTTCGAGTCTGAAGTCGAAGAGAATGGTTATGTGCGGGCCAGTATTCTTGACTTTGATGATGACCTTGAATGTCAAGAACCGACGGACTGCTCCAGGTCCTGGCTTGTTGGACCCCGCCGACTGGGGCCTTTCTTTTCTAGCGTTCTTCTTTATTCGTTTTCATTTTTCGTTGGCTGCTGGCTTCCAGGAGCGTCGTCGTGTCGAGAGCCAACGCGGTTGTTGCTGCTGGTTACAGGACGCGATTGCAATCATGCACCAGCCGTCGTCGGTGTGAAGGGTAAGCTATGTAGCTCAGGACGCGCAAAGCCTAAGCGCTTTGGGACGACACAGAGCTAAGGAGTTATGACTTCGATCCGACAATTTCGCAGGTTCGTTGCCGCGTGGGAAAGGAGTGTGGGGGAAGAGTGGCCGTCTGCTTCCTCTAGGGGGTTCATGTCGATCTGAAATGAAATTTTTATTTAGTTTACTTACCCATTATCCAAAGCAGCACTGATCGAGTCCGACAATTGGATGGATGAAGGATAGCTCGTCTAACAGTGGGTAGGCCGTCAACAGACAATCCCGGGAAGGCCGCTGGCCTGATCCAGGTGGAGAGGCGAGCCTGGGTGGAGGGTCGAAGAGACCTACCCAGGAGGTTTGCCACTCTGCTAGCGGTGCAGGTGGGCAGGCCCAGGTGGTGGGTTAGTTGCGAGTCGAAGACCGTGGTTCGGAGTCCACGCTAAACTGTAGGTCCCTAGGTAAAAAGGGCCCATTATGGCCTATTTGCCTAGTAAAATAAGTAGCTACTACTACTACCCGTTGTCCAGGATCTCTAACTTCAGTTTCTTGCACCTAGGAGCGTCGTGTCGGTGGGATCGTAGTCAATCGCCTGTCTGATTAATGGATTTTCATGGTTCTCTGCTTGTATGAAGAGCTTCTTTGCTCGATCCTGGATCACATCCGAGATTGGCGTGTATTTTAGGCTAGGTCTCTAAGGATTTCGACGTTTGTCACATACCATGGTGCATCCGCAGCGCTTCTCAGCGTTGTATTCTGCACGGCCTGTATTCTCTTCATCTGCGATTTTGTGGCGTACCCCCAGAATTATATTGTAATTTTTTTTTACAAATTCTGGTGAACCTAGATATGTAAATTATAATAGGTATATATATATATATATATATATATATATATATATATATATATATATATATATATATATATATATATATATATATATATATATATATATATATATATATATATATATATATATATATATTTTTTTTTTTTGCATTTTTACGATTTTCACGTCTTTTTTTTTTCAATGACCAAAAGGAAATGACTACTTAATCAATTTCAGACAATTTTTATGACATAATTATTATTTTGATTAATGTCTGTGTGACAAAAACACTGATATATAAAAATAATCTTACTTCTTGTTTTGTAGACAACAATAACAAAACGTTGCGAATTAAATAGTTGTTATAAAACATTACAAATTTCTTAAGTTAACCATCATTCATTTATTTTAAAAATGATAAGCTTGTATATGACCTAAACCGCTTATCTCTTTTTTTGTTTATACGCCAATGTTAATACTTAAATACTTTTAAAAAAATGTACGTGCCTCAAAGAATTATTATTACTGTCAGATTTCCTCTGCAATAGGCGGACACATTCAACTTAACAAAAGTTGACATATACCTTTTATAAATATTTATTGAGACGTAAAAATCATAAAGTGCCGATGGAGATCTCTGTTTTAAAAACTAGACATATGTATGAAAAGAACTTTCTCTATTATTCAAATAGTACCACCATTTTAACATCTCTCTTACTAAATATAACATTGTATTTTTTAGGTTTTAAATGGCTGTTATAAAATATCCAAGTTCAACGTTCACGAAAACAAATAAACATGTCCTGCAACAAATCAGATGAATTTGTATAAACTGTGTGAAAAACAATAAAAAAAAATGTGGATCGAATTTTCGAAGATAGTGGTGTGTTTTTACTTCTGTTCAGCTATTGCCTTCGCGTATTATGCGAAACAGGACTATATAAAACAAAGTGAGAAAAAACTAATAAAAAAAGAATACGGCGAGCGGGCCTAGTTATAATAATGACAATTTAAATTTTCGACAATCCAGGTATCCTAAATTTGACAAAGTTATGACGCGCATTAAGAACATGAACACTGATAGTGATCCATCGAGTTCGAAAGAATTTAATTACAAAATTAGACATAAAGGATGGAATAACCACCGACCTTCTACTACAACAACTACTACGACTACAGAAGATGGATTGTTTGAGACGTATGGAGACTTAGAAAACGATGAGGATTTTGATGAATTTGATGATACTTTGGTAAGTTCTTTAGTTTTACAAGTACTTTTTTTTATAAAAACAGGGTAAAAATGGTAGGGATTTAGATCCGCATTAAACATAAAACTGGACATCGAAAATAAAAATGAAGAATTTCGAAATATTTCTTTTGTCTTATCCTAGCTACAAGCGTCGCGTCGGATAAATATAACTCTTGAAATTGAGTTATAAAGTACATCTTTGATTTACGAATTACAACCGCCACACACTTCTGCTTCTCTGATTTATTTGAAGAAGTTTCGACAATCCAGGTATCCTAAATTTGACAAAGTTATGACGCGCATTAAGAACATGAACACTGATAGTGATCCATCGAGTTCGAAAGAGTTTAATTACAAAATTAGACATAAAGGATGGAATAACTACCGACCTTCTACTACAACAATCTTTGAATTACGAATTACAACCGCCACACACTTCTGCTTCTCTGATTTATTTGAAGAATTTTCAAATTTATTGATACCCTCTTCTATACAGGGTGTTTCCTAAGTGACGTCGAAAAGTTCAGGAGGTGAATCCTTGGACGATTTTAAAGAAAAAAAGTTACTATGAACATGGGTCCATATGATAGGACATGTAAAAAGAGAGCTTTGTGGTCTCTTGAATTTTGTTCATAGGAGTAGCGGTTTTCACAAAAAAAAGGATCAAAACCGAAGTATGGCGCACCTTACAATAATAAAACTGTCCAAGTGTGTAACTGACATAGATAAACTTTTTTTATACAGACTAGAATAAAATACATTAGGTTTGCTCGCGGAGACGATCTGTAACTGGTTCTAGGTAAGTGTGCATGCGCTCTGCGATTATTAGCGTTCGCAGTGGCTTTTGATGATAAATTCATCGTTCGCGGTAACGCTAGGACGAGTACATGATCAATCCATAATCAGTCAAAACGATCCGAGGATTATAGCATCAATTATTCGTCCGCGCATGCGCAGCGAACATTTTGCTTGGAAATTTGGTTTTGATCTTGTACGTGCTTTGATTTTACTGTTTCATTTCATCTGCTGCAAATTTCATAAAGGTTATATGTGTAATTAAATTATTCTGATAAATTTAAGAAATAACCTGTAATGGAATTACACATCTTTTGTGGCAAATTTATTACTATTATAGTGGTTTTTCAGATGAGTAATCAATTACTGATCATTTTACCTGAAGTGACGAAAAACAGCTTATATCTATATGTACCGCCCTCCAGTATTTTGTTATTTAAAAATATTAGAGAAGTTCAAGTGTCAAGTTGAATCACACCAACTCATGCCTTGGCTTTTCGCGACAAGTAAACACGTTTGCGGAGAATTATCAATTTCTGATCAATTTCGAATCGCACATGCGAATAACGGTTTGGGATCGTTTTCCTCGTACAGGTTAAGAACTAGTCAAGGATCGTCTCCGCGAACAAACCTATTAAACAGATATTACTGTAATCATTGCAATGGCTGAATTTACTTTCAAAGAGAAAACTGATATGCACTTCTGCTATGGCCTTAGTGACGGTAATGCACGCGTTAGAGGCAAGGTGTATCTATCTGGAGAAGTTTCCAAATAGAAGATTACCTCTTGATAAAATATTTACGCGAATTCACAATGATCTCAGGCAATCTGGTTCACTCATGCGAAATGTGGATGTTCCTGGTTGGCCCCTCAGGTGAGAAACACCACCAGAGCTAGAGAGAAGATACTCTATCCAGTTAAGGATAATGCGTCAACAAAAACAAGAAAAATTGCAGCAGAACTAAACAAAATGTGAATCGTCATAAGACCAAGCATAAGACTGTGCGGAAAGTTTTGAAATACTACCAGCTTTACCCTCTACCAGTATCATATTCAGCGGATACAAGTTTTATTGCTAGACGACTTTCTTTAGCGTTTCGAATTTTCCTAGTGGTTACTGTTATTACAAAAGTAGCACCAAACGGGAAATTTTTGGCTACTATACTTTTCACCAATGAAGTTAGATTATCAAGAGATATTATAAATTTTCATACTATAACCATATGTGGAGTGAAGATAATTTTCGCATGCTATTATGGAGAACAGATTTTAGTTCCAATTTTTTTTCAACATATGGGCTGGAATTGTTAAAGATTTCTTAAAAGGAACGTATTTTCTTCCTAAAGGTGATAGTTTTGTAAGACAAAATATGTGGTATATGCATGATTGTGCCGCAGCACATTTCAGAATTGCCGCGGGGGATTATTTAAATACAAATTATTCCACCACGCTGTTCGGATATGGATCCACTAGAGTTTTTTTTTCTGAGGTTACCTGAAATCTCTAGTACACGAAATACCCATTGTAGACCAAAACGATCATCATAACGGAATTGTCGATTCCTTTATTGCTATTCGTTATATGACCTGAATTTTTTAAGGAGTGCATAGTCAGTGTCCTGAAGAATGCAGACGTGTGTGTCCCAGGTGGATACCTCGATCATTTAATTTAGTTATGTAATTGCATTATTATTCAATTAACAATTTCGAAAGATATTTACAGAATTTAAAAATTTTTCTTTATCTTTGAAGGGCCACAACTTTACAGGAAAGCATTTCCGGACTTATGTTCATAGAAACTTTTTTCTTTAAAATCGAAATAGAGGAGCCGCTTTTCAAAATTACTTCTCCATGTGTATTTTGGATTATGGCTGATATGTGAAATATTTCCCAATTTTTAACCTCTTGTGGATTTGACCTGAGTGTCTTCCAGAGTTATTGTCATTTATTTACAGACAACTTCTGGATTATATTTTCTTATTAGGTTTAGTCATATTCAATGTGAGACTATCAACTAGTATTATACTTTCAATTCTGTGAAACTAGTACGAAATGATATGAATAATATAAGTACAGTAAGTAAACATATAAGTATGCAAAAAATAAAATATTTCATATTAGTGCGAGCATGGTTGCAATAATTGCAAGTGAAATTGTGTATTAATACCATTAATACGTTTATCTACCAATAATAATAGGTACTCTGAGTCAAAATAGTTGGCTTGCCAACAAATTCAACTCGGACGGTGTCTACTGCGGTTAACATCTGCTTCTAGCAAAAAGTCAGCCTTTCAATCAACATACTGATCTAATATTAAAAATCAGTCATACCTATTCTTTAAACATATTTATATGTACATATCTTGAATCTAATAGTAAAAACGATTCACTATCAATCATTCTGCTACATTCAAGTGTTGAATCACAAATAAGTATTAATGTTTCAATGTTTGTAATAAATGACGTTTATGTTGTAAATGATTTTCTTCGAAATATAAGTGTTGATGTGTGGCCTCTGATGAACGGAGGTCAGGCAGATAGGCAGGGCAGATTATTATAATAATTATAAATGAAAAAGTGACCGACAATGACAACGTAATTCGAAAAATCTCTCATAAATAATTATTTATATGTGCACAGATAACTGGCGGTCTACAGGCTACGGCTTAGGTCGTGCACTATAAATATTTCGAATGTAAATTACAAGTGCGCTTCGAAGAAGTGGTCAACCAAAATAACCACCAGATACTTCATTACTACTCATGGTAACTTATACTGGGTGCCTCAAATATTTGAAATTCCTATTGCTATGCCATAATGCTATTTAGTCCACGACTATTAAATAATGTATGTTTCCTCAAGGATAATAATGCTATCCATTATTTACTGCAGTGAATAATGATTTTATTATTTACTGGTCTGAAACTGTTTATTTTAATTAAAAAAACTTTCTACGACGACATCCACATTTTTTAAAATGTTCATCGAATAAGCCATGCTAAACGCGAAATTGTTATTTGATTTGAAATGTCAAAGTTGCAGTGCAGCATTTTAATAGCGATGTTTTACCAAAATTTGTTATTAATGGTTGTGGACAAAGTATAATTCTATTCGCATGTAATGACTCCCAAGTAACAACTCTAAGATACTTTTGATTTATTTAGGTTTTAAAAGTGCTTTAACATGTTCAATAAAATGATAGTGGTTTTAAAATTACCTTAAGATAAACTAAAAGTTCTTAAAGACCACTGATTCTTATGCAAAGGATTTAATGCACTCTTTAAATTAAAATAAAAAAAAGTGTTTGCTCCTAATGCCCTATTGATCTTATACTAGTTTTATAATACTCTTGACATTGGCTATTTTAAAACTAATTTGCCTTTTTAAAGAATTAAATAGCAAGTTGGTTTTAAAACAATCCATTTTGGAACAAATGGTTTTAATGTAGTTTTATGGAGTACCCTTGATGTAGTCATTAAAACCCATTAAGAAAACTATTTTATCTTAAGCCTATATGCTCAATGAAATTCCACATTAAATCCTAAAACATAGTTTTTACTTTTTAAAGAGTAAATTAAGAATATTTTAAAGTTCAAAGGTTTTAATTTAGTCAATTTGATTAAAAGAAATGACTGTTGGATTTTTGATGACTTTATTAAAACTAATTCTACCCCCTCCATAATCGGAGAAAACACGCCATCTGCTCAATAAACTGATTACTGATTTAGTGAACCAGTGCAGTCCGTGTACCTACTTTATGCATGAATGAAAACTAGAAGACATATTTAAAATGGAAAATATTAGTGGCAAGTATTTTAAATTAAAACGAAGTCACTAAATCCAGCAATCACAAAACCGGCACAATTTTAAGGTTAGGATTTCATACGCGCGCCAGATCCCTTTAAATCAATAAGGCCACGAGTTTGAACATATTAAAGCAACTCAGTTTTAAAAGGAAGAGGAAATAAATGTCTGGGAGAGTAATTGTACTTAAAGTGGTAAATAAAACGCTATTTTAAGTCTTGTAAGATTTAAAATGTTCTATTAACTTGCAATCAGTTTTTATCTAGACCACGCCATTTTTTATATAAGATACAGACCCGCCATGATGGATATTTTCAATAGCCAAAGAAAAAAATATTATTGAAATATATGCGCTTTACATCCTCTTAAATAACTGATGGACGGTGTGTCCAAACATGCAATTTAATAAAAAAAATGCATTTGGATGTTTAGATGCAAAATAAAAATTGACGATATTTTTAAAAAATTTTTTAGATAATAAAAAAAAACATTATATTGGTGGCGCTCGAGTTATCTAGAAGTATTTTATTATATTTTGTCAGAAAAGTGCCATCCGTTGGTAATTTTTACCAGAATAGTTTGCATTTGAATATTATTTTTCATCAGCTTTATATGCGTTACGTTTAAAATATTACCACTCTGTCCCATTAGAGACTTGCCGTTGTTTTAACTATTTCACGCATAAAGTTGTCCGACTTTAAAACAAAATAAAAAAACCCTTTTAGGATTAATTATAATGATTCTCAAGGCAATTTAGTCTGCTGCAATTTTATTTTAAATGCAAAACGTTTTAATACATAAATTTAAGGTTGCCTTGAAGAACTCTTTAAGAATATGAAATTAAAACTAAATGGTTTTTAATACAGTTTTAAAATTTAGTCTTCAAGACCCTTTTAGGATGGGCCCTTTTTGGCTAGAAGCTGCTTTATGGTGATCCTAAGCTTGTCTTGAAGATCATTTGGTTTTATTCGAAGTTTTATTGTATAATTTTAAAGCGACCTTGGAGATCTTAATAAGAGCTTTAGTGTTACCTGGGCTATTATTCACTAGTGATTTACGTAACGCTCACCTTCGTAAATAGTAACCATTATTAACATTCTCGTTGAATAATATACTATTAGTGCATCTTTATTGAAAACGATACAGGCAAATACGAGATTAAATAGTCTATATAAATTATCATAATTGTGTATGATTACATCTTGACTAGTTTACTAGTTTACTAAGAATTAGTCAGAGTAGTTTAATTTATTGATATGTAAACTTTATTTTCACTCTTTTATATAAATTTTGTTTCAATGTCTCTTGATGTCAGATAATTCATACAGTTGCAAAAGGATATTTTTAATCGATTCATCTAGAATCATCATAACAAAATTTCGAAATTTACGAAAAAAAAAACGTTCGCGCTTATTTCAACAGCTCGATGAAAATATTTTTTTGATAATACTTTAGGGGTCACTAGCAAATATCATATTGCATACACGTCTTGCCATTAGCAAAACTATTTTCTGAAGGTCGTAGGTGTCAATAATGAAATCTATGAATTAAAAAACATTACAACTTTTTTCTGTTTTTGTTCAGATTGAAATGGACTGGTTGGCTTTATGTTGACCGATTAAGAGTGGGATAGCTCTGGGAGGAAGAAATCCAGGAAAACCGAAAGGGGAAACTATGTTACGATATCAAAAGCATCATAGACGATGATATATTCCCATTTTTCGTCACTGGTCAATACAACAGAAAAAATTATGCGTTAGTTGCCATAAAATCCTGCTGAAAATTAATATAAGCTCTTCGGAGACAATTTCCATATTTTTGGTAAAAACCAAGCCTTTCGTTATATAATGCTCAGTGTCTTCAGTTTGGATGATTTATTAATGCTTTTACAAGTTTTATATTGTGCAACGGTCTAGGGGTATTTTGTTTTTTGTATTGTAACTGGAGGGGAATAATTTTTTAAATGTAAATTTTCGTTTTGGTGAGTCAACATTTTTTTAATCTCAATATTTTTTTGCTTCTGATACAATACTACTAGTATGAATGCTATCATTTAATCCAATGTCACCTTGCATGTAGTTAGAAGTAGTAGTTGTTTTAATAGTTTCTGCGATAAAAGGTATTTGAAATATTGTATTTAGTATTTACCGAGATATTTACCTAACACTTTTTATACTAGCACAATTAGGTAGGAATGACAGTGTAAAATATAAAAAATTATAGGTAATTTATTGTTATCAATTATCATATTAGGTTTGAAAGGATGTTTGTGTAATATCCAAGTCAGATGTTTTAAGATTTCATCAGTCTCTAAATCAACATAACTCATTTTAACGTATAATTAAATGATTTATTAATTTGCAATTTTGTTAATTAAGCTATCACCAGAGACTAGTACATATAGTCTCTGCTATCACTAAGAAAATTTATTGTACTACTTTTATTTTCTCACCTTATATTTCCGAACTACATAAAAGTCCACTTCATCGACAAACGGTTATCATTCGGGTAGTTGTTTTCAGTGAAGTGTTTTGTGCTGTCGACTTTTAAAAAATAAAAGTATAACGTATGATACCTGTATGATGTGTTCACTAACTGGTCACTTCTATAATGGCATTTTATGATTTATTTTTTATGTACCACACCTGGATTATTTTAAAATGCATCGACTTGGAAAATTGTTTAATTATAATGTTAGTGCTGAAAATTATATATAACCAGATATTATTATACTCTCAATAAGTATTACCTGTCCAGAATATAAAGTCAAAATTGATCGATTTAGTAAATATTTACTTAATTAAATTAAATTAGCGAAAATTCTGTTAAATTATTATTATTATTAAGTAGGTATATTTTTTGGTGTAGAATAATTTGAAGTTTGCTGGTTTATTGATTATGATTATTGATAACAGATATATTTAGTTAATGCAAATAAAATACAATTACAGTTATTGTTATTATTATACTAGTATTTTAAATTCTGATTTTAAAGTAAGAGTTCTTTAAAATAAAATTAAGCATCTGCTAAGATTCCTATTCTATCAGGAATCGTTATATTTTTTGTTGTTTAGGATTGAAAACAATTTTGACAATAATTTTTTTTAAAGAAATTACGGGAAAATCCAATATTTTAATTTCTGTTTGATTCATCTGTAACCCAATCGAAAGTAAAATAAATATACAGTGTGTCACATATGTATGGATTAATGCCTGTATCTTTTTATATAATTAATGGATAAATGTTTCAAATAACAGTTTTTTTGTTAATTTTTTTTATATATTTTGGTGACTTTAAACTTTTTTATTTGCTATAGTCTCGTTGCTGTGGCAATCAGCTTTTTTCAAATTGCATACTACGCATATTTATTTATTTTTTTTTTTGAAATCAACACATTTTTCTGCATACGACTGCAAACAATTTTCATCGGGTTGCATAATGAAAATTTCGAGCAAAATCAATTATTTCATAATTTTATTACCTCAGTAAATTAATTGCCACAACACAACCAATAATTACATGCACAATGACAATCAGTGATGAAAACCAACGAATACCATAAAAGCAATTTTATATTATTAGTGCCATATGAGGTATTTTATAGCACGCGTCTGAAATTTACAGAAAGAACCGAAGGTGATTTCTGTAACAGACGAGTGCTCGAGTGCTATAAAATACAGATATGGCACGTATAATATATAAGATTTTAGCTACGCTTGACTTAATAATTTTTTTATACATAAAAATACCACTAATTAATCAATTATTGTCAACACACAATATCTACAAGTAATAAATAATCAATTCTAAATAATCAACACTACTTATTGTAAATATTAATCACACAATTTTGGCAATTTATGAGATTAACTCCAGATTGGGAAGACGTTGCCTTTGTATTAACAGTGGTACAAACATCCAATTTGTTTTGTGATGCTGATGAAGTACTCTCACCTAATAATTGAATTACAGTTTTCTTTTTTATTTTCCTCGAAGGTTTCATTACTCTTCCATCCACCATGCCTTTTTACCGTTAAAAGGTCGGCTCCAGCATTCGTTAGTATTGACATTGAGGAACGTCGGAAACAGTGTCCAGTATACTGTCCAGGGTTGGATAGTTTAAAAAAATTGACAATTTTATGGGGTAGGGTAGGTATAGGGGGCCCCAATTGTCTTTATATCAATCGGTATATTAACACATTTCTTATTTCTATATGTAACGAAAAAACGATTATGTGTACAATTTGTAGGTCTCATTATTTCAGCATACTTTTTAACAGTATCCATCATATCAACACCTTCTATGTCTCCTAGGGTTATAAAAAAATTCTCTATCAATTTTCGTTTTTGTATCTCTAACTCTGACTTTGAAGCAACTTTCTTTATTTATAACATCTTCTTTTAATAAGTTTGTCAATTCCGCTCTTCAACAGGCACCCGCCACTCCAAGAATCAGTAAGACCTTAAAAAATAAATATTTTGTTGAAAAAGTAAAAAGAATATTGAAAAAAAATCACCTTTAAATTCAAATATATTTCATTGTCGGCTGTTTGTAGAAACGTTGTTATATGTTTGTTGGTTAAAATTTTAGATTTTTTCGGCTTATAGCCCTCCACCTGTTTACAAAAACATTATGTAAATAATTTCTGATGTCTAATCCAAACTGAGGGGTGTCCCATTATGCTGAAACAAATTTACATACTTATCGTCAGGATAAAGGACCAATATTCTGTGTTAACAAAACTAAATATCTCCATTGTTAAATTTTCCTGTATAAAAAAAAGGTCCAATTATGTGATTGCCGCAATAGCGGTAGCACATTTTTTCTTTTTATGTTCAGATTTGGCCCAAAGATAAACATTGATAATTTATTTCTGCCACAAATAAACTATTAACAATATTTTTTTCAATTAGTTTCGTACTGAAAATATATTTTATTTGAATCTATTTCTGCTGAGAAAATTTAATGTAGTGTATTTTTTAAGTCCTTAAAGCAGGTTGTTAATTGGTGAAGTTAGAATTTCCCAATACAAGCAACACTTCCAATATTTGTAACATAACATAATCTGTGCGGTGCCTGTGACCTGTGACTAAAAATTAGTAATGGACTAATGGACGAAAAAACAATAATACAAACTAAAATAGGGTAGTGGGAGAACGTTGCCAGCAATACTACGTGGTTCTCTGAAGCCAGCTTATATCATTGAACAGCAATATAAAGAATAATTGAGGTTAGAATAATTTAAGAATGAAAGACAAATACATGTAGGGAAATTGACGTAACAATTTAATTGCATTTAAAATATAAAGACAGTTAAATACACAATATAATTTTTATTGTAATAAATGAGGTAAATTGCCCATTATAAGTTTCATTTACAAAGAAATCGTAAAATAAATTGTAGGAAATACTTTGATGATGCGAGATAACAGTTTCTGTATGATTACTGGCTTCATGCAGTTTTGTTATATCTCGAATTTATTTATTGTCGGTATATCACGTATCAGACACGAAAATATACATACATATGTAAATAAACGCCTTTGTTTGTTACAAAACAAAAATTTGCATTTATTTACTCTTTCGGTTATGTTTATGATGAGTGAAAGTATTCACTTGACACTGTTGAGAAAAAAGGATTTTCGTAAGAAGGTTTGTAAATAATATTTAAAGTGGAACAATTTAAAATGTTAATTTTTTTTTCAGAATTACTAAATTGTTGTATCTTCTGAAGATACCTATATAAAGTAAGAAGTAATATAAATGAAAACATGGAAATGGATATTTTATTATATTTCACAGAAAATCGTAATCGATCCACAATAGATTCTTCAAGATATTTCGATTTATCACAAACAAGTATTATCTAGCCAAATCCTCCTATCCATAGAGGATATTTATTATTTAAAACATTTTTAACATCGTGTCATGTGGAGGTGCACCCTTCTGTTGCCAAACAATTCGATTATTCTCTAAAATCGGTATATCGATAAAACCATGAAGGTGCGAACACGGCCACTGGTATGCAATTTACGTTTGACCACTAGAACAGGAGGGGCATCCACAGTCGCGAATCGGTGTGCGGTTCTGCCTGATACGTGACCGTGTTCGCCCCTTCATGGTTTTATCAGTATATTCTTCAACCTCGTTTCGCAGAATATTCGAATAATTTTGCCCAGTCAAAGGTCCTCTAATAAATATAGGTTCAACTGTTTTATTCCTATAAATTCCACACAAAACATTAACCAGCCTTCCTTCTTAATTGCATATGGATTTTCTTGTGCCCAAATTTTTTTCATTTTTTCTGGAAAACATTCCAGCATTCGAGAATGTTGACCTGTCTGTCCAAAAAAATATTTCTCAGGAAGTTATCCTCTCTTATGTCGACTTATGATATTTTGACAAAATTGTCTCCTATGCTCATAATCATCAGTCGTCACTGTGATCAGTCATCAGTCACTCATCATCCGGATACAATAGGTGGTATGGTTTGCAATTATTCCTTGCAAAATAATTATATTTTGACCCTTTTAAAACCTATATAACTTTTGAACTAGTTGAGATAATGAAATGTGGTTTTCGTCAGTCTTCTTCTAATTTTGATAATTTTTTTCTGAGTATCCGTCGTTTTTTGCTCACTTCCGGTTTAACCTGAAATGACATATCGTATTTTCGGGGATAGGGCAACTTTGTTATTTCAAATGAAACACCCTGTATATTTTTTTCACAGTTTTAAAACTCATTATTTCCTCTTTACGAAAATTCCACATTTTTCATGAAAATTATACAGAGTGATGGTTTTATTAGGTTTTAAAATGAATACTGCGTTTTATCGAAATGCTATTAAAAAAATAATGATTCACAAGGTAGACTATGGAAATAAAAGACAACATCACTTGTAAACATTAAATTAGTTTATTGACAATTCAATTGCTAATATTGAAAATGTACATATGAAACTCGATATAACAAAGTGTAACAGGATATTTATTAACCAAATAAGAAATAAACAAAATAATACACATTAGTTATAAAAGATGCTCAAAATGCTGTCCATCAACTTGGATACATTTATTTATTCAAAAAGCACCGTACATTTTTTGTTTTGATACCGCACACCAAACTATGCCTATCAAAATTGTACTCGTTTTGGAAAATCAGTTTCCCTTAACTCTTGATGAATCTGAATTTTATAGGCATTCAACATTAGAACATTTTTTATAACAGTATGAACATTAAGTTTTCGGAATACCTGTTGCGGAAGAAATTTTGTTGTAGAAGGGGAAGGATCATTTTGTGTCATTTTCAAAATTTCAATTGCATTATTAAGCCTCTTTTCATTATTTGGAGTCTTTTTTTTACGGTCAATACAACCCAAATTCCAAATATACCATTTTCTAATTGAATTTTTTATTGGAGGTTCCTTGTTAAACATAGTTCTAAATCTTTGTGTTGTTTTGTAAGATTTAGTGTCAGCAAAAAAAGATTACACACTTAGCTTTTTCACTTAACGTAAACGTTTTTCATAAAGTAACTGAAGTACCCGAGTTGTTAATAAACTAATGTGCCGTTTACAAGTGATGTTGTCTTTTATTTCCATAGTCTACTTTGCGAAACATTATTTATTTCGTATCATTTCGATAAAACGCAGTATTCACTTTAATAGCTTATAAAACCATCACTCTGTATAATTTCCATGACAAATATGGAATTTTCGGAAAGGGGAAACAATGGGCTTTTCAACTGTGGAAAAATATACATGGTGTTCCATTTGAAATAACAAAGTTGCCTTATCCCCGAAAATACGCTATATCATTTCCGGTTAAACCGAAAGTGAGCAAAAAAAAGACGGATACTCAGAAAAAACTTTTCAAAATTAGAAGAAGACTGGCGAAAACCCGCA
Organism: Rhamnusium bicolor; assembly: GCA_029963845.1. Taxonomy (NCBI): domain Eukaryota; kingdom Metazoa; phylum Arthropoda; class Insecta; order Coleoptera; family Cerambycidae; genus Rhamnusium; species Rhamnusium bicolor. Next base: position 169,585 of record JANEYF010004436.1, read on the forward strand.
TTTCATTATCTCAACTAGTTTAAAAGTTATAGAGGTTTTAAAAGGGTCAAAATATAATGGGGCACCCGGTATGTAAGAATATATTTAAGAAAACCATACTTTTACTACACTCTGTATATGAAACATTTAATCATGAATTTGATACCGATTTCGAAATCTACATAAACTCGCTCGATTATCTTGAAAATCCAGGAAATTATGAGTTCTCATTAACAAAAACTAGCCCTACCAATGACTTCAGAAATAGGAAGTCATTGAGCCCTACCGTATGCTATTGACTAGAAAAACGCAATTTAATTGGACCTTGGACTAAATAAAAAAAAAGTAGTTTTTCTGTTTTAATCGACCTATTTATTTCTATTAAATTTTAATATTAATTTATTCCATCTATTGGCGTTTAATATTTCATCTACAATGCAAATGCAGTAACTATTAAGTTTTTTCGTTCGTAGAGCAGTCGTCATCAATATAGTTTGAAACTTTACTAACAATTATGCGCAGTAGATTTTGACAAGTATTTTTATGATAATACAATTTGTGAAAAAACTGGGTTTGACTTCTCTACGAACAACGTATTAATTTATTAAATCTCGTTTTCAGGTTCTAGAAATAGGGCATAACTATGTATATGTATAAATAAATTGTAATTTGTATACTCTTTTGTATACGTTGAAGCACTAGGCAGGAGTTATGTTGTAAACTTGATACCTGTATGTAGGTTTCATAACCGGGTAATTAATTAATTATACAACTGCCAAATTTTACGCATCGACAGTTATTTTTTATATCATGTAAATAAGTTAATGGCGCAAGTATGTATTAGAGATTATAGTAAAAGGCTATTAGCACACGTCTAATGAATATTTGCAAGGTGTATAACGTTCCGATCACGTTTCATTATTGTTTTCTTGTTAAGACCGAATACCTAGATTTATACAATAAAAAAATACCGTGTTATCTGTAACTTTCTGATATTCTATTTCGGAAGAAATAATAGTATTTTATATTTTGTTTTAATAAACAAACGATTTCACAAAGTCGAAACTAATTTTACTTCATCTCAAACAAGTAATTTTAAGTAATCATACTTAGTTTGATGTTAACTTTTGCAGTAGCTAATGTTTAGATTTCATTTCATTTTAATTGTTATGTGGAAGCACAATTAATTATTAATTATTAAACACCAAAGTTAATACAACCTCCTGTATATTTGGAAGTGCTTTGTGCGGGAGGGGGCTATACACATGTAGTGATGTACAATTTCCGAAATTTTAGAATCGTCCGCAAATATTTGCGAAAGTTCGGGAATATTCGCGAATATATGGGAACATTAAAAAAATGCTTGTTAATAATAAAGATATCAATAATCTTTTATGGGAACTATTGTATTAAATAAAACTTTTCATGTTATAAACATAATAACATTTTCTAAAGAAAAACAATATTTTTCTAATACCTAGGTACACTATTAATCAAGTCTTTTACTTCTTCTATTTCCTCACTATCGTTTTCATCAGAAGTGTCGGGGAGGCTTATTGCATTTTCGCAAACTTGTACAATTTGGGCGTGTTTCTTTATTCGCCAATAAATCTGCATTGCAGTTCTACTCTGCATTATGTCATGGTTGCAGGCAGCTGCTAGCAGATCTGCTAAAAGAACGATTTTCATGTTATAAAAACTCGGTATATTATTGGGGTCATTTCATTTAACACGTAACCCTATCTATTAATTTAATATCAAATTTTTTAACTTGTGCGCCTGGCTGAATATGGACTACATCCTCAATGCAAAAACCCTATCCATGAATCCCCAAGTAGAAAAATAAAAGATTTTAAACATTATTATTATTATTCATTGTGAAAAAACAGCTGTTAGAAATATGTATAAATCTGTAAAAATTAGAATGACTTTATTTTAATATAAACATAAAAAAACAACGCGCATGCTTGCATCTTTTCCAGATACGCTCAAGACGGTTGCATTTCTACAGCTGCATTATTTGCTTGAATTCTGTTAATAACGGGTGATTATAAAGTAAGGGATATATTTCAACTTATTATATATTCTTAACAAATCAAATTAATAACAAAAAAGTAAATGGAATCTAGTTGCTTACATAATGGGATTTCTGATGTCAAACACTAGTTACCGCAAATCCTCGATATGACCTCCATTTTGTTGTTGTAAAATTACCAACCATTCCTCCAAATTGTATACAGCAGTATTCAACATTTATGGTTGAATTGCACGAATTTGCTCTCTAATACTGTCCTTTAATTCCTCCAGCGTTGTTGGCCGTGTTCTAAACACCAAATTTTTTAAATAACCCCATAGCCAGTAATCCGCTGGGTTAATATCAGGCGATCTTGGTGGCCATGAATTTGCAAAATGTCTGCTTATAACACGATCTTGAAAAACCGCATTTAACAATTCTTTAACTGGTCGGTGAATGTGCGGAGGTGCTCCATCCTGCATACAAATTATGTTTTCAATTCCTTTGTGCTCGTTTTGCAACTGTGGAATTGCATAATCCCTTAACATTTGCAGGTATCGTTCACCAGTAACAGTTACAGATACGGCCTCCCCATTCTGTATTTCCTCGAAAAAGTATGGACCAATGATGAAACTAGCTGTGAAACCGCACCAAACGGTGACTTTTTTGTCATGAAGGCCTTGCTGAATGATTTTATGTGGATTTTCTCTTGACCATATTCGACAGTTTTGAGTATTAATTCCACCATTAAGAGAGAAATGGGCCTCATCTCTCCATAAAATACGGGAGAACCATTCGGGTTCAATTTCCATCTGAGCCAATACGTGTAATGAAAAGTCGTACCTGAGAGTAAAATCTGCGTCCTTTAATTCAAACAGCAGTTGCAGTTTATAGGGATACATTTTTAGGATTTTCCATATAATTTTCCAAACCTTTGTAATCGTTTTGATATCCCATTCACACTACTGATTGCTAGCGGATTAATATTTTCGTACGAAATCTTCGTAATCCAGTTGTGTAATTTTTACCGCCCTCATAATAACATTGCACTAAACCAATTCTTGTTTGCAGATCCATATTGAAATTGTTACAATTTACGTTACGCGGGTTTTATTTTGAGAACAAATCTCTAAATTACGATTATTACGTTTGACACTTGTATCAATAGTTGTCACGACAATTCTTTTGTTTTCTATAGATACACTAAAATCTAATTATTGAAGCAACTAGATTCTGTTTACTTTCTGCTACTAGCATAATTTCTTAAAACTACCTATATAAGAATTTAAAATAGACCCCTTACTTTATGATAACCCTTGAAAAGCAGCGTCCGTCTAGTGGTAGAATAAACGGCGTAGCATAGCACACGACAATTCGCATTTGAAATTTATATTTCTGAACGCGAATATTCGCGAATGGAAGTAGCGAACTTTCGCGAATATTTTCAAAATTACCGAATGTTCAGTTGCGATTATTCGCAATTTGCATCACTATACACATGTAGAGACAACGGACGGATAACCAATATCCGTGTATGCTAGGATTAATTTTTGCTGGAGAAAAAATTCTAACTCCTTGATGAGCGGTCGAACACGAGACTCCGGGGTGAGAGGCAAGTATCCTTATTGCTCGACCACGAAGCCACATAAAAGAAACGGATGATTAATTTAATGAGAAAAATCTTTTACAGTCAAAGTGTAATAGAAATTAAATATGTATAAATCTCAATGTATTGTTCTGGCTTAGCAAAAGAATTTTATCTATTAATTTTTATGGTATGTAACTATCATCTTGAACACATTTTTTTACACTGATATTGTGTCTGTGATTCCTTAACGACTAATATTACATAAAATGCAATCATATTGTGTTATCAATTCTGAAGACAGATATTAAATAACACTTATTTTACAAGTTTTTTTAGATAACTACGTGTTATTTTCAAATGTAGGTTACCTACTACTATTACATCAAATGATTTTTTAAATTTTATAATAATTATATTATTACTATTTTAAAATTCAATCTTAAATTATGGATTTCTTGTTTATACCGTTATTTTATTTTTATTATTTTTTTTGGAATGGAGAAATGTTTTATACATAATATGTAATCATGTAAGTTTTATCATGGGTTACTTAAGAATTGAAGATAGACAAGAATTTATAAATTTAGTGCGAATGATTTCTTGTGATTTTGAAAATTTATTGCATATAGTTGCTCTTTTTATTTTGTTATATTTTATCTAGTTTTGTCCAGTTTTAAACAACTAGGGCACTTGACATTCTCGTAAGCTGCTCAATTTTTTTTGTGACATCTTGTAACATTCTGGTCTTTTGGAAAATTTTCCCAATGGTAAGTTTCCTTAAGGTGGATTTTCCCAACCCATATTCATACCAACATTATTTCTTATTTTGGTCTCAGAAATCTCACGAAAGATTTAGGTGTATTTTTGAAATACCCTGTATACGTACATGATTTGCTGTTTTAAAATTAAAAATTTATTTTGGTCACAAAATTATTATTACTGACGTAAGTCAGGAGCAGCATCGCAACATTGGAAGGTAGTACTAAATTATAAAAATCTCTTTTTGTGGTATACTGCTGATTCAGCTGGAGGAGATTATACGTAGTGATGGTGCATCATTGTCGATATTGCTACGACCCCTAAGGGGGTGAAAGGAGTGAAATATGTTTGCACGGATTCCTCTTAGACCCAGTGTGATATAGATTTGGTTTTTTGATCACCCATACAAATGTCTAAAAACATAAGGTAGCGCAAAAAAGTGAGAAAATCAGAAGATTGTTAAATCGATGAAAGGCATCGAAAAAATTGAGCGAAATCGGTCTATTCTTAAATCATAAGCTATACCATAATCGTATCAAAATTGTAAAATGTTAAATCTATGAGACAGAGGATTGATTTGCCCTTTAGAACCACACTACCCCGCAGAATGTTTCCAGGTGAATCGAATAAAAAGATTTCCAACCCCCCATACAATAGATGAGATAATCAAATTTTAGTTTCAACTCTAATTTCCAACGTAAAGTGCTAAATATCTCGGTTCGTATAGAACCGCACCGCCCCGTAGGATTTTTTCTGGCAAATCGAATAAAAGAAGTTCCCTATCTGCAATAAGGGTGAATTTTTGTATTTTCATCACTCATTTTCAATACGAAATGCTAAATATCTCAGCTTCTATGAGAGATGGGGAGAGTTGATGACAAAACTTTTAATAAATTGGTCGGAATTCTACGTCGACGAACTCGTGGATAAACATCTAGTTACCATAAAATAGAGACCGATTTAGGTCGAAGATAGTAAAAAATAATACAACAAAGAAGGTTTAGTGCCATATTCCCCAAAAAGAAAAAATTATGCAGCTACGGACACGTGTTTCGGAGTTATTGCCCCTCATCAGCGTAGCGTAGCTAAGGAATTGGATCTACGATGGGATAGATCAGGAACAAGAACTAAAATAAGGCTGGAAAGTATATCTTGTAAAAAATAATATTTAGAATTTGCAATATTTGCGCATAAAGCGATACATTACTCTATATTGCACTTTTATTAAATTTTGTTATAAACATTAAGCTAGCGCATAAATAATATTACATAATGTGGCTAATTATCTCTCAACTGTCTCAATAGTCAGAGATCCTTTTTTTATGTGTTGAGAAACGTAAAAATCTCAATAAACGTTTGCATTGATTTTCACTATAAAATATTTGTATTTAACGATTTTGTGGCATAACCCTATAAAAATTATTTTTAATACACTGTCTTGATTTAATTTTTATGTGCTTTTAACATTGTATGACAGTAATTTCAATAATATAAAAAAAATGTCATTGCGTATGTACTTCTATTAGACATCACATTTATAAATATCTTATATATGTAATTTAAATAGCATATTAAGACCTCAGGTGGCTCTTTTATTACCTTTCGAACTTAAAATAAAATAGACTGTAGTTTTGCCTGTACTTTTGTTTTCGTTTTTCATAGTCATGAATAGAAAAAGGTTAAGAACGATTTACAGATTTTTCTTAGCCACCTGACGCAAACGCCGCCGCCTTGAGGATAGCATGATAAATTGCAGTTTATTGATATTATAGTTACAGCAGTACTGAAGTGTTGAAAGTGTGAAAAAAATTCACTTTTCATTATTAAGAAACTTCATATAACAATGTTTATATAAATATTTACCTAAAGTGAAGTGATTTTAATTTCTTCAGTATTAATGTTTCGAATGATGCATGGTAAATACTCCACGAAATTGAATATTAAAGAGGTAACAGCTTACCACGCAAATGGTGGAAAGAAAGTTAAATTATAGACTTTGTAGGCTTCTTACTAACTGCTTATAACCTGTGAAATTGCATATTATATAGGAAGCATCGCCGTGTAGTTTGAGTTTAAGAATAAAAAATTCTCATGATTAGTGAAAGTTTAATATAATGTGATACTAAATAAACAAATTAATAATAGACTTTTGAAGGCACTAAGTATGAAATCAAAGTTAAAAAAATGTTAAGAATCATGCTGTTGTGAATGTATTCCTGCAGGATTTTTGGACCATGATGCACTTACAAGCACCTATACAGTCAAACTTTTTTGCTTAGAAGTGCAGACTTTACTTCCACAATCTCTAATGACGAGATATTTTTGGGGTTGAATTACGAGTGAAAAAAATATTTAACCTTTTTTGCACCCACAAGAAGTTAAAACTAAGTGAAAATGGAGGCAGTGTTTTCAAAACAGGTAAAACATCCCCTTTTCGTCCAAATTAAGTGATCTACACTGAACACAACTAATATGCATAATATTTCTGTAATGCTTTTACAGCACTTTACCAAAATCACTGTCCTATAAATTATTCAAAAATTTGTTAAATAAATCTGTACCCCCAAATAATTTAGTAGAGGTTGGTATTTTGAAAAAATGTTTTCGAGGAAACATTATAAGATGCCACAAATAAATAATTATAGATAATAAGTGACGTTAGTCTTTCCTTGTCGAGTGTCTCCTTTTTTTTTTCATTTTATAAATAATGATTTATTAATGTGCATAATATAATCTTTTCCATAACATGCAATGGGGCTATGAGGAAAAGTGAAATGCAAGATGTATTATTGTAGTGGGGACGTGTAATATACGACATCAAACGGACCACAGGATATTTGCATCTGTATAAATAACTAAAATTATAATTCTTACGCCAGTATGTTCAGAAACGACAAAGTAAACTGCCGAGCTCTCTGTTATCACTATTACTATTTTGTTTAATTTTTAATTACAGTAAGAGAAATGATATTATCCATAGTCAATATACGAATAAAGAGACATTATTTGACAAAAAAAATTCCGTAAATGATAGCATCTTTTAAATTTTTAATACGACACCTTATATTCCAGAGTCTTGGAAGCTGTCTAGAGTGTGCCCTGTTTATAAAAAAGGCAATAGGAATGACATAACGAATTACAGACCTATTACTATCACCTGCAACTTTGCTAAATTATTAGAAATAATTCTGCATAATGTTATCTACAACCATGTGACTGGATTGTTATCATGTGAGCAGCATGGCTTCATGAAGGGTAGGTCCACTGTTACGAATCTTGTGTGTAAGTCCCAGTTCATTAGTAATAAACTAGACCAACATAGCCAAGTTGATGTTATATACACTGATTTTACTAAAGCATTCGACCGACTTGACCACGGAATTCTATTGAACAAATTGGATACTTTTGGACTATCTAACCCTCTTCTGCAGCATTTCTCTTCATATTTGAAAAACAGATATCAGTTTGTTCAGTACTGTGGTTACAGACCGAAGAAGTTTTTGCTGTTATCTGGGGTACCACAAGGTTCGACCCTTGGACCTCTTCTTTTTATCATGTTTATCAATGATATTGTGTCAGACCTATGTGTTCATTATCTGATTTATGCAGATGATCTTAAGCTACTGTGTGAAGTGAATTCTTACGAAGAGTGTGAACTGTTGCAAGTTGCACTTAATAAAATAAATTCGTGGTGTACACAACAATTTACCACTAAATGCTTCCAAATGTAATGTTATGTCATTTACAAGAAAAAAAATCCTGTTGATTTTGATTATACATTGGACGGTGCATCACTTAATAGGCCTGATTATATAAAAGATCTTGGAGTAACTTTTGATCCTAAACTAACATTCATAAAACATATTGAAGTTGCCACTTCATCTACAATTAAATGTTTAGGTTTTGTCATTAGATACTCGAAAGGGTTTTCTAATATGTTTACACTTCGATTGTTATATACCTCCTTCGTTAGATCGAAATTAGAATATGCATCGATAGTCTGGAACCCAATCTATGTTACTCATGTAGTGAAGCTTGAAAGAATACAAAGACGATTTATGAAATCTGCAGTATATATATTAGATGGCATAGAATTGTCTGTACATCTGATTATATTTTTATATAAAATTGTTAATAATATTTTGGACTGTCCAGATATACTAAATCATATCAATATACGGGTGTCCAGGATTTCAGCGTGGCACAACAATGTTTTTAATCTTCCTACAGTTAATACCAATATTCTCAAAACATCTCCTCTTTATCAAATGATTTCTAATTATTGCACCGTGGAGGATAGGGTTGATATATTCTTTTGTACAATCAGGCAACTAAAAATTGTTTACAGCTAGTCATTTACTATTATAATACTTTGTATATATAATATGTGTTTATATATGTATGTAGGTGTGTATGTATGTATGTATGTATGTATGTGTGTATATGTGTATGTGTGTATGCTTGTATGTGTGTATGTGTGTATGTGTGTATGTGTGTATGTGTGTATGTGTGTATGTATGTGTGTATGTATGTATGTATGTATGTATGTATGTATGTATGTATGTATGTATGTATATGTATGTATGTATGTATGTATGTATGTATGTATGTATGTATGTATGTATGTATGTATGTATGTATGTATGTATGTATGTATGTATGTATGTATGTATGTATGTATGTATGTATGTATGTATGTATGTATGTATGTATGTATGTATGTATGTATGTATGTATGTATGTATGTATGTATGTATGTATGTATGTATGTATGTATGTATGTATGTATGTATGTATGTATGTATGTATGTATGTATGTATGTATGTATGTATGTATGTATGTATGTATGTATGTATGTATGTATGTATGTATGTATGTATGTATGTATGTATGTATGTATGTATGTATGTATGTATGTATGTATGTATGTATGTATGTATGTATGTATGTATGTATGTATGTATGTATGTATGTATGTATGTATGTATGTATGTATGTATGTATGTATGTATGTATGTATGTATGTATGTATGTATGTATGTATGTATGTATGTATGTATGTATGTATGTATGTATGTATGTATGTATGTATGTATGTATGTATGTATGTATGTATGTATGTATGTATGTATGTATGTATGTATGTATGTATGTATGTATGTATGTATGTATGTATGTATGTATGTATGTACGTATGTACGTATGTATGTATGTATGTATGTATGTATGTATGTATGTATGTATGTATGTATGTATGTATGTATGTATGTATGTACGTATGTATGTATGTACGTATGTATGTATGTATGTATGTATGTATGTATGTATGTATGTATGTATGTATGTATGTATGTATGTATGTACGTATGTACGTATGTATGTATGTATGTATGTATGTATGTATGTATGTATGTATGTATGTATGTATGTATGTATGTATGTATGTATGTATGTATGTATGTATGTATGTATGTATGTACGTACGTACGTATGTATGTATGTATGTATGTATGTATGTATGTACGTACGTATGTATGTACGTACGTATGTATGTATGTACGTATGTACGTACGTACGTATGTACGTATGTATGTACGTATGTACGTACGTACGTACGTATGTATGTACGTACGTACGTACGTACGTACGTACGTATGTATGTATGTACGTACGTATGTATGTATGTATGTACGTACGTACGTACGTACGTATGTATGTATGTATGTATGTACGTATGTATGTATGTATGTATGTATGTACGTACGTACGTACGTACGTATGTATGTACGTACGTACGTACGTACGTACGTACGTATGTATGTACGTACGTATGTACGTACGTACGTACGTACGTACGTACGTATGTACGTACGTACGTACGTACGTACGTACGTATGTACGTACGTATGTATGTATGTACGTATGTACGTATGTACGTACGTACGTACGTATGTATGTATGTACGTACGTACGTATGTACGTACGTACGTACGTACGTACGTACGTACGTACGTACGTACGTACGTACGTACGTACGTACGTACGCACGTACGTACGTACGTACGTACGTACGTACGTACGTACGTACGTACGTACGTATGTACGTATGTATGTACGTACGTACGTACGTACGTACGTACGTACGTACGTACGTACGTACGTACGTACGTACGTACGTACGTATGTACGTACGTACGTACGTACGCATGTACGTACGTACGTATGTACGTACGTACGTACGTATGTACGTACGTACGTACGTACGTACGTATGTATGTACGTACGTACGTACGTATGTACGTACGTACGTACGTACGTATGTATGTATGTACGTACGTACGTACGTACGTACGTACGTACGTATGTACGTACGTACGTACGTACGTACGTATGTATGTACGTACGTACGTACGTATGTATGTACGTACGTACGTACGTACGTACGTACGTACGTACGTATGTACGTACGTATGTACGTATGTACGTACGTACGTACGTACGTACGTACGTACGTATGTATGTATGTACGTACGTATGTACGTACGTACGTACGTACGTATGTATGTACGTACGTACGTATGTACGTACGTACGTACGTACGTATGTATGTACGTATGTACGTACGTACGTATGTATGTATGTACGTATGTACGTACGTACGTACGTATGTATGTACGTACGTACGTATGTACGTACGTACGTACGTATGTATGTACGTATGTACGTATGGACGTACGTACGTATGGACGTATGGACGTATGGACGTATGGACGTATGGACGTATGGACGTATGGACGTATGGACGTATGGACGTATGGACGTATGGACGTACGGACGTATGGACGTATGGACGTACGGATATGGACGTATGGACGTACGGACGTATGGACGTATGGACGTATGGACGTATGGACGTATGGACGTATGGACGTATGGACGTATGGACGTACGGACGTATGGACGTATGGACGTATGGACGTATGGACGTATGGACGTACGGACGTATGGACGTATGGACGTATGGACGTACGGACGTATGGACGTATGGACGTATGGACGTATGGACGTATGGACGTATGGACGTATGGACGTATGGACGTATGGACGTATGGACGTATGGACGTATGGACGTATGGACGTATGGACGTATGGACGTATGGATGTATGGACGTATGGACGTACGGACGTATGGACGCATGGACGTATGGATGTATGGATGTACGGACGGATGTATGGACGTATGGACGTATGGACGTATGGACGTATGGATGTATGGATGCATGGACGCATGGATGCATGGACGCATGGACGCATGGACGCATGGACGCACGGACGCACGGACGCATGGATGCATGGATGCATGGATGCATGGATGCATGGATGCATGGATGCATGGATGCATGGATGCATGGATGCATGGATGCATGGATGCATGGATGCATGGATGCATGGATGCATGGATGCATGGATGCATGGATGCATGGATGCATGGATGCATGGATGCATGGATGCATGGATGCATGGATGCATGGATGCATGGATGCATGGATGCATGGATGCATGGATGCATGGATGCATGGATGCATGGATGCATGGATGTATGGATGTATGGATGCATGGATGTATGGATGTATGGATGTATGGATGTATGGATGTATGGATGTATGGATGTATGGATGTATGGATGTATGGATGTATGGATGTATGGATGTATGGATGTATGGATGTATGGATGCATGCATGCATGCATGTATGCATGTATGCATGCATGCATGTATGTATGTATGTATGTATGTATGTATGTATATATGTGTGTATATGGATTTATGTGTATATGTATGTGCATGTGTATGTATATGTGTGCATACATGTTTGTATAAGCGTATGTGCTTATTTAGTTTATACCTTTTTTTATTACCATCTTTCTTTTTCATTTTCATTTTTTTTGCATTGCTATTTTTATTATTATCATTTTTCTTTTTACTGTTACCGTTAATTCAAGTTATCCCCGTATCCTGTAATTGGGCTTTTGCCTGTTGGATATGTATTAAATAAATAAATAAATAAATGTTTTTATAGTTTTGGATAGAGTATTAAATTCATAGTTCGGCAATGTAACAGACTTGTGTGATTGTCTTTTTTTATGTCTTTTATTTTTATTAAATGCATAAAACAGGGTAGGTTTGTAAAAATTTTAAAAATTGCTTTAAAGTGAGCTAAGAAAGAAACAAGAGCCTGATTTGAAGCGTAATTTTAAACGTTTATAAGCCTATAATCAAGTATGACATACTGACCATGAATTTAATGTTTCATCCAGCAGGGAAACTCAGATGCGATATTCAAAATTGTTTCGCTAGAAACAATTTCTTGGGTGCAGTGTTTTTAGATATTGAAGGGGCATATAATAATGTAAATTTAAATATACTTGAGGATATGCTGAAAGTGTTACAATTTCCAAAAATTATTTCAAGAAATGTAGTCGACCTATACCGCAACCGTAACATTTTCATTCGATGTCAGAATAACTCACTGCTCGGTCCACGTTACGTATCACAAGGTTTACCACAAGGGTGTGTTTTAAGTCCCTTTTTATTTAATATCTACACGTCCAACTCAAATCGTGTGTGTAGAACAAAGTGATACAGTATGTAGATGATATTATTCTTTATATCGAATCTAGTTAAGTGGACACGACTGTGAATTTTCTCAATGAGGATATGGGGACAATGAAAAATTAGATGAAAAAATAAGAATTTTGAAATGTCAGTTACTAAATCTTGTGTGTCAATTTTTTCAAGACATAACGTTCCAAATTTCCAGTACATTAATGTGGCAAATATGCGACTGAACTAAAAAAAAAGAAATTAAGTATCTTGGTTTTATGTTAGATCCAAAACTAACTCGGAAAAGCCATATTAACAACATAATAACAAAATGCGAAAGATATCCCAATATTCTAAGAGTTGCCTGCAAAATATCTTGGGGAGCGGATATGGCAACATCCCTATTGACAAAGCCACTATAGGGTCAACCATAGACTACGGATGTATTTTTTGTAGATCCGCTAGCAACAGTTTACTACAGCGTTTGGACGTACTTCAGAACAAATGTTTACGGTTATGTGTAGGAGCTATGAATTCGACACCGACAAAGGCTCTTAGGGCTGAGACACAAGAACCATTCGTAACCTTAAGAAGACAGTTGTTAGCTGAAAAATGGGTTCTAAAGCTGGTTACCTTGAACCAAAATGCACTATGTCATGCAATTTATGAACTCTCTATTCAAGATTTGACCAGTAAATATTGGAGACTTAAGCCATCCCCCTTACTAGCAAAAGCTTATGTCGACACCGCAAAATATAGGACAGCAATAATTAATCAGGCATGGTCGCAGGAATACTTGGATTTATAATGTTTTTTTCAGCACATTCTAACGCTTATTTCACCTTTTGCCAAAAATAATGTCTTTAATAAAAGTATATCACTTAAAAACTTGGCGAGGTTTGAGGATTACACCAAAATATATACAGATGAATCAAAGAATAATTTTGGTACGGGGTGCCCGCTCTTTGTGCCAATACTCAATTACGACGAAAAAAATAAAACTTTCTAATAATGCATTAATTTTTTCGGCTGAGGCTTTTGCCATAACAGAATCTATGAAACACATAGTAAACAATCAGGTTAGCAAGGCACTTATCTTAACTGACTCAAAATCAGTTGTAGAATCATTAAAAAATGTGCAAAATATTAAATCACCTCTTATTATGGAAATACTTAAAATATACCAACGGGCGCAAAATTTATACCTAGATATAGTAATTATGTGGATAAAAGTACATTGTGGGTTTATAAACAATGAGCAAGTAGATCACCTAGCCAAAAATTCGATAAAAAATTATACCAGAGAAATCATGAATATAGGGGATCTATACTGACGTAATTACAATATACAAATATAAAGTAAGGAAAAAATGGGAGCAAATTTATGAAAGTGTTTACAGTAATAAGGTAACCAATTACTTCCTTATCCACCCTAAGCTTCCTATTAAGCACTGGCGTAATAAGTTGCATGTGCCTAGAAATTTTTTAATGTAGGTACCGGGCCTCGTTTAAAGGTCCATCAAAAAATATTGGTCTTACAATGCGTGTTCCTATAACGTCCAGCCAAACGTTGATGCCGATTCTTTCTTGGAAAGCCCCTCCTCTAAATAGATGGTTATTTTCAGTTGCCCAGTATCTCGTATTGTTCCTATTAAACATTCCCATGTTGGTAAATCGAGATTCGTCCGAAAAATAAAATGCATGATTTTATATTTGGCTGACGACGCTCAGTTTCTAGATACTAATTGCAAAAATTCAATTTTCGTTGATAATCTCCCTCGTAAAGATGCTGATGGATTTGGTACTTAAAAGATTTGTACTTATGTTTATGTAGAATCTTTCTAACACTTTAGGGAGATATCCCGATACCACTGGCAATTTGCCTTGTAGAACTTGTTGGATTAATCTCACCACAGGCCAGTGTGTTTATCTCTGCCTCCTCATTTACAATAAATGTGTTCTCATGTTCATTATCATTTTCCCTTTTTAAATGTTCTTCCAACCATGGAAAATATTGTGCACAAGGTTGGTCGCGTTCTGGATAACGTCGACCATACAATGCTCTGGTTTCCCTTAGGTTTTTTCTTACCTCTCCATATACTAATAACATATCAATTTTATGCTCGCGTCTAAACACAGAAATTTTTAACAACCAGATAACACTTAAACACTTACTAAAAGGCAAATCAAAAATAAAACGCAAAAATTAAATGACAACTGTCGAGAAAAACTTTTAAATAATGCAGCAGTACTGTCAAAATCTAAATGAAAATCGGTAAATAGTTCTTTTGTTTTACACAACCCTCTTAAATCAAAGTTCGGTTTTAAAAATCATTTTTTATTGTGTAGCCTTTGTGACAATGCAGGTGAACATTCAGTCGCCGATATCTCATAAACTATTAGGTTTAGACAGGGGACACCAGAAACAAAAAATATCCAGAAAGGTTAGTAGAATGTAAATTTAAGGTTCAATACAAGGCGTTACATTAAAAATATCGAAGTAATTTGAGCCTGAAAATTACTTTTCGTAGTACTTCCGGTTCAGCCGGAAATGAAATTTTTATGACTTTATCAAATTTTACTCACCAAAAAATTTAAATAACCGTAACAGATTTGTTCCTACATTCATTTGTTTTATGTGAAAATGAAATAATTTATGATTGATATAACATTTTCAACCGCCATTTTCTCGAAAACTGTCAAAGATAGATATAGGGTATGCTACATGTTTTGGACCTACAATTTCCTGGACAATCTAAATTTCGAATAATATATAGGGTGTTCCATTAAAAATAACAAATTTTATACTGTTTCCGGTTAAACTGGAAATGAAAATCAGACTTTGAAGCAATCAAACTGTGCACCGTAATCAACCATATAACATCCCAAAATTTGAAATCGATATCTTTTTTTTCAAGGAAGTTATAGGCTGGCTAGTAATATCGTAGGCACTCGGTATATAATATCATTTGCCTAAGTTAAAAATTGAACATAAAAAATAGGAGTGAACCATACCTCACACCCGGCATCAACGATCGATAAGTAATTAATATGAGAAACTTTAGATAAGAATTTAAAAAAAGTCGAGACAATTTTGTTTTTAATAATAAAGTATGTTCATAATATCATAATCGAATTCGAAAATTTGCATTCCCTTTCTTTAGATACTTTGTAAAAAAAGCAAAAGGACTAGGATTTAGTTGAATCATTAAGTTTAAAATTTTATTCTGTCAATGGTTTAATCCATTATGAATTGAGGAATTAAACCACTAAAATAAATTATTCCGAAGGAATATTTTTTTTCTATTTCTTTACATTTTATATGATTACTTTTTTTTTGAGCCCCTCTTATTAGCCGGGCCCTTAGATTATAGTCCGTATAGATTATAGGTTAATCTGGCTATGTTGTTCCCCTAAAAACAATTAGTCACTCCAATCATCACAGTAATTAGATCATCAAGATAAAATATTTAGAAATTATCGATATATTTTTTTTTAGTTTTGCGTTCTGGGAGCTTTTTATCAGATTTCTTACAGAAATGTGAAGTGAGGTGGGTAGGATATTTTACCTTTTATTAATAAATTGGTCGGGCTACATCAAAGATATGTTAAAAATTAGCTGCCTTAGAGATTTTTTTAAAAAAGAACAAATTCTTTCACTCATAGGTTTATTGCAATTAATTACATGCGCTTTGTCGAACGCGACAAACGACCAAACCTTGCACACGACATATGCTGTATGTATATACAAAGTTTTATGTTTATCATTAACGCAATTTGTTTATTTTTAGATTCCTATGAGATAAAATAAACTAACATTTCCTTATTTTGGTATATCGTCATTAATACATGCAAAGCATGCTACTACTATAGTGTACTATTAATTTATATCATTAGCATACACCCAATTTATTTACACCACGCACACATATTTCGTAAACATTGTGGCCTTAATAATGTCAAGTATTTCCGTTTGGAAACGGCAAAACATTTGGAAGTTCCTGGAATGATATTAAAAGTGCGGTTGTTTTACCGTAAGAAGAAGCATTAAGTTTGTGTACATAAAAAATAAAAATCATTAGTATTAATTACTCATGTTTAGCAACCGTTTTATTTATTCTCATACATTTTTTGGCAATTTTATGTTAAGTTAATTCTTGCAGAAATTAGTGCAGGATTTGTTAGCATTTAATCCAATAGGATATACCAAAGGTTTTTAATTTAATATTTGATATATTTTGAATTTAATTTTAAGGTTAAACTTATGGGTTTATGATGAAGCAAAAAAAACGGTTATAATGTTAACATTTAAAGCGAATTGAAAAAATTACGACCTTATAGCACATAACATGTTAAAAGGGTAAATATACTAAACAATACTTTAAAATATACATTATTCTAGAATCATTCAGAACAAACAAATCTTCTAATACTTAGAAGGATGAAGGATTGGATTATGTGATAAAATTCATAGCATTTTAAAGCAAAAAAGGGAAAAAATGTAAAATTATTTCTTAACTACAATCTCTCTTTGCAAATTAAACTTTGATTCTGACTGGTGTTGGTTTTATTTGGTAATAAAACAATTTTTTTCGTTTCATATTAAACGTCAAAACATTAACATTTTAAAACTATAGACATTATGTGCCTTTGTGCATTACGGAACTACATATTAGGCACCGTATATTTGGATACACACCAATATTCGAGTAAACTGAGATTTATTCCGGAAAAATCCCTGTTTCTCAACTGGGGATCGAACCTGGGACGATAAGAGGCAAGTATGCGTACCTCTCCACGATGGAGTTAAAGTTTATTTCATACTTATTTGCAACATAAAAACATTGGCTTCTTCGACGGCGATAAAGAGATCAAAGAAGCCGTCGTTTTTAGGTAAATAAGTTTGAGGTAAACTTTACATAAAAAAGAAGTAGTTTGCTTAATAATTAAAGAGTGTCTCTTCAGTCATTATAGAAAAGAGAAATATACGATTTTTTAAAAATATATATAGCGTTCTAAATTTCCCGATCGATTACCTTAGGATTTACGGCTTCGCTAGTGTATTCTGCAAATGAAGAGGAGAGTTCATTGTTGCTTATTAACGAATGAATGAAAACGACAGGTTTGTGTATGTAAAGTTTTTGTTAAATACAACTGTACTATAATAACTAACTAGGTAATAATTTTATTCGCATTTTTATATCTTAAAAGGATGGAAGTTTTTTTGCTTATTACCTAACGAATATTTATACTACCTAATATACGTAAATAATGTTTCTTCTTTTTCTGTGCATACTGCGGTTTTTCAACAGGGGTGATATGTTTTCAATTTGATATTGTGGCCATATTTGAAATGTCAAAATCGTCTGTCACTGTCAGTTGTATTCAGTAAGGTTTGCAATTTAATCATGGAAAGATACACACCTCAACAACGTTTGGAAATTATCCAATTTTTTTTATCAAAATAATCGTTCTTTTATTGCAACTTATCGTGCACTTTTACAATTTATGGTCGTCATAATCGGCACAGTGTGCTCAAAATTCGTCGAACTGGTGAAAATTTTGAAGGTACTCTTTCTTTACACAATGTTCGCGTGCCAGTAAGACAAAGAACTGTTCGAAGTAATGAGAATATTGCTGCCGTTCAGGCAAGTGTTGTTGAAGACCCAAATTTCAAGGCTTTCTCAAGAGTTGGGACTGTCTGTAACATCCACCTGGCATATTTTATGGAGAGATGTGGGTCTACATCCTTACAAAATTGTTCTCACACAAGAATTGCAACTTCTGGATCATCGCAAACACCGTGAATTCGCTGATTTTGTCTTGGAACAACCTAAAAATGATGCTGATTTTTTAAGAAAATCATTTTCTCAGATGAAGCTCATTTTCTTTTCGGTGGATCGGTAAATAAACAAAATTGTCGTTATTGGTGTGAAACAAATCCACAAATTATACATGAGAGACCTTTACATTCCGTAAAAGTAACCGTTTGGTGTGGTTTTGGCATGGTGGCATCATCGGTCCTTATTTCTTTGAAAATGAAAACGGAGATGCCATTACTGTCAATGGTGAGCGATGCAGGTCGATGATAATGAACTTTTATGGCCTGAAGTGAATGATATTGATGGCCTGAAGTGAATAATATTGATTTAACCAACATCTGGTTTCAACGAGATGGCGCTACGTGCTATACAGCCCATGACACAATCAATTTATTGCATGAAAAGTTCGGTGAGGCAATTATTTCGAAAAATTCTAATGTCAATTGGCCCACAAGAAGTTGTGATTTAACTTCTCTGGATTACTTTTTGTGGGGTTATTTGAAGTCGTTGGTTTATGCTAATAAGTCAGACACAATTAATGCATTAAAATTGAATATTAAACGCTGTATTCGTGACATAAGGCCTGATTTATTGAATAAATTGCTTACAAATTGGGCTCACCGGATTCGGTCCTGTAAGAGGAGCAGAGGCGGCCATTTGAATGCTGTTATTTTCAGAACATAATTGCATCGATTGTACTTTAAAATAAAATAAAAATTTTTACTTTGCCTCAATTCCTTGTTGTTTTATTAAAAACAAAAAAAAAGACATATCACTCTTATTGAAAAACCCATTAGTAGTACCACGATATCTGAAAGTTATACCCTTGTCAATAGGTTTGGATGCATCTACCGCTGTATCAACTTTTCAACAATTTTTTCCTGTTATTAATAAAAGTTGTGCTCTTAATATCTAAATAATATGTCTTCTAGTCTGCTCGTCCACATACTTGGCACTCGAGGCCAATGGACAGTCACCTACCCATCATTATTATCAAATTGTCTTCGGAAACTTAGACTTGCTTGTAAGACCAGCGTCCCAACTCCGAATGCTTTAAGTGGATACCTGGTGATGTTTTCCACTTCTTGTCAATTAGCCAGTTGACATTGTTTTTCCCTATTTGTTAATTATAAATTGGGAGTGTTGTCTTTTTCATTGATTGGATCCGAAAACCTGGTTTTCCTATGTTATACTAGCGAAAATGTTTCCTATTTCGTCGCACATCAATGGCGTGTTTCCTCTTCATTTGGCTAGTTTCGTAGTTGGAATTTATCTAGCGATCAGTTTTCTTAGGATTTAGCTAATCTTATCTGTACTGCATGATATGTAATAATACAGTCATTGGTAGAATCTCTTCAGTTTTATTTTCTTGCTTTCCCTTTTGTTTGCTGGCAATGCAGGTCATTTGATTGTGATATCATTAAATGTTTTCTTAAATTGATCAGCAAAACGTACCTTGTTTCGTTTCCTTATCAGTATTACGAGTGACAGCTGGAGCTTGTCACTAGTATCCTTATATTCCTTATTGCAGATTAGTTAAGAACATAATGGCGATGTGAGTTAATCTTCAGTTATACATTGGCGTGAAGATTCTTTTGATATGTGTGGCCAAATGTAAATTTATGAATATCTTGGCTCATTTAACAGATAACAAATTTGTTAAATCCACATTGATCTTTATTTCTATTCTAGGATCTACGTATATAATTATCCACACAATACATCGTGTTTATTTTTAGTTGACAACAGCTAATATAAGATTTGGCAAACAATGAAACTCTTTAAACAATGTGCACCTTGCAGTGTGTAGTGGCATAGAGACGTTGATGAGTCTGCCTGGAGATATTTATAGATATTTTCATTATAACCGCAGAGTGACTGTAACATAATTATTATTAGTCCCAACCTGTTGATTAAATGTGTCAGAATCAGCCTACGCGGAAAATGTTATGGTAAACTGCATATCAAATATACATATTTTTTTTATTTGTTTTTAATTTTTTGAGTACTTACATGAAGTAATAAAGCTTCTGTGTTATCATAGTTTCATGTTTTGTTCAAATATATGCTTTTTAAGTTAGTTTAATAAATTTTTACGACTGTTATTAAAAATTAATTATTTCTTTATTCATAGCTTAAAGTACTTTATAATGCTAAAATTAATTTACAGGTTTTACAGGTTCTTGAAAAACAGTTGTGGTTTACCGTACGTTTTTGTACGCTGAATCCAAATCTACAATAAAAATTGTTTATTACGTTAGTTTTTTGAGAAAATTGAAGTTATAAGTTCAAAAAATGCTTGTTTTTAATAATGTTTATCTTACGAAAGATAACGCGATAGAGCTTTGGTTTAGGACTTGAAATGGAGATATACAAGCCAATAGACCTGACATAGTCCCCCCTTGACCCTCAAACCAAGGTGATACATCAACTTGGTTTGATGCCATCGAGTAATCGGCACCTACTGAGAAAAACCACATTGAAAGAAGAGGAAAGTGGACCAAATATCACGATATCCAAATGCTTTACCCAGACTACTCGGTCAAGATGGTCGTTATAATAATCGGTGTACTCGGTACTCAGTTTCAGATTTTCGTGATGAGCTGTGTTCGGGAAAAACAAATACAGAGACACAGACAGCATGCCAATTAGGATAAATGTTCTAATTTTGTGCCTCAACACATCCATTTCCGTGATAATCTGGAACTTGACTCATTTTACGATTCCAATATATTTTCTATCTGTAGACATATTAGAAAGTAAGAGTTTTAAAGTGAAATGAGAATAACCATCTTAAAATACTCATTACGTTGTCACTATTTCTTCTCAAATAGCTACTTGATCATTGCATCTCCGTCTATTGTTTCTAGTAAAGTTTCAATTTTTGACATAAATTACTTTCAAATTCGAACTGGCATGATGGTGTAAATTATTATTAATTAACTAATTATTATTACTAACCATTCTAAATTTTAAATCATGCTGGACAACAATAAAAGGCTGATCATAATATTCATAAAACATATTATCTACGTATCAAAATATTTTTTTGCTTTCGTCGAATAAATTAAAGTTCTTCATTTTGTGTAATTTTTTGTTTCTACTTTTACGAAGTACGATTTATCAATTTTGATTTCTTCAGAAAATTAAGTAGATGTTTCAGTTGAATGGTTCATTAGATGTTTAATCTTTTTCTATATAATAAAGAATCCGCGACTCTTGACTGAAAGGCAAGTGCGCTAATCAATTGCTGAAACAGTCCATATTACCAGCATTAAAATTGATTTCTTAGAGACTGAAACCAGTAATTGAGTTTACAATGAAAAAAATACTCTGGATAGGTACATATATACGGACATTTTAAATAATTTCTCCAATTTCTTTTCTTTGAATACCTTTTGTCCTGTATTACCGGCAATCAGTACAATCTTTGTCATTTCCTGTGGAACTGCGATTATAGCAACCATGATGTGTTCAGTTTTTTTTTGCGAGCACACTAACAAAATTAACAAGCATAGCTCTGATTATTACTTAGATATTTATTTGTTGCCTGGAGCATTTTAAAAATAATTTGTACAAAAATTATGTATACATTTAAAATAGCTTATGATACCTTAAATTAATGGGTGTATATAGACAGAAAATATCACGTTATTGATGAATTTGAATTTAACAATACAACTTTCTACTACTACTTCAGATATGTTGTAGTTTATTAAGATCGTTGATAAAATATAGATGTTAAAAATGTCTTCTTTAAGTTGATATTTCCCTTTTTAGATTGCTCAGTAACTAAAGCGGCAATGTAATTTTTTGAATTAAAATAAATATTGAAATGAAATGAATGTAGTTACAAGCCATATCATTTCTGAGATGCACGTGTTGCACTGAATTTCATCTATGTGATCTGATGAATATATACTCGTTCTAATAAAAAAAATGCAGTACTATGATTTCGATGAGCGATTTTATTGAAATTTTCACTAGTTGCCTCATCAGTAATTTCATCATTTTGAGGTACGGAATAAAAAATTATTTGGTAATAAGTGAGTCCATCGCGATCTCGAATAAACGCATTTACTCTGTTAGGCATGCTGAGATGATCAGTTCCGGCTTGAGGTATCTTATCCCTAGCAGCTTGGATAGGAAGCCGAAGACCGTTCAAATTGTTTGGGGAATGGGGTAAATGTTCCATTCCTCTACCAAGAATATTCCAGACATGTTCTATCGGAGACAGATCGGGTGACCGTGCCGGTCATAGAAACACCAGCAAATTAAGAAGTTTGTTGTAACCCTTACTGTATAGGGAAAATTGGATTATTTGTCGTTGCGTATACTTACTTCGCACTGACGAAGGCAAACAACAGAATCCGGCCTGCGAATGGCACACGCTGTAGCCTTATGAAGGATTTCTATTTATTTGGTAAGAATCTGTTACTAGTGGGCAATCGCAATTAAAGCTTTAAGCACTTCTTTTTTGTGTGATACAAATTTATAAATCATAAGAAGTCAGAGAATTACGACTTTGTACCTCATTTAGGTGTTATTTTTAGTATTTATTACTATTTGTAAATTAATTTTAGGCTTTCTGTTGGAATACTTTAATATTTTAATTTTTATTAAACGTTATTAGTATTGCTACGTGTGCTAGAACATTCCAGAACATTCCGCCGTTCTCGTATAATTCCAGTCTCATCTAACCAGTCTACACAGTCCAGTGGCGTAACACTGTCCCCTCCTTAAGCCTGAACGTCCCGGTTAGGCAATTCGTTGTTCCCTGCATACTTAGCTAGTCTCTGTATATACACCACCTTCATCTATGATTTTGGACTCCGCTGAATTCGGTATACGACATCGTTTAGTCTGGTGACGACAGTGTATGGCCCTCCCCAAGGGTGAAGCTGCCATTCTTTCGTTCTGGGTTATATAGCCAAACCAGATCTCCCTCCTGGTACCCTCCTGAATTAGTCTTAAGATCATAACGAGCCTTCATACGGTCACTTGCTATTGCAATTCCCTCAAAAGGATCCCAGAAGTTATATTGCTTCATTGGACCCTTACTTTTTGATTGTGGCCCCATTCTTGCCGCGCAAACTTCACATTGGCAACACCAAGCCGCCACATCTTGACGACTGTTTACACAGTAGAATCGTTATCTTATTTTTATCAGGGTTTTGTTGATGCCAAAATGTTCGCCAGACGTTCCACTATACACCTGTTGAAGTACTTGTGCTACGTGACACCTGGGGATTACCAATTTCAAAGTAACTTTCCTCCCATCTGGACTTTCCTATGCGTAACAGTATATTTGTATCATTTAAATTTGTAGACGAAATTACTGCTTAGTTTTGCAAGATATTCTAAAAGCAAAAAAAAATATGATCGATTTTATTAAAATTATCTTGTCTTTTCTATCTTATTTCAGCTATGGCCACGATGCTTTTTATTGCTTTTATCTTTACACAAATTTGCAGTGAAATTTAAATCCGGAGTTACTTATTTCAATTCATTTCTTTCGAATACCTATTATGTAATAGTTACTTTATATTATCAAAAGCAGTTGTCCTAATTAATTCACCAATAATAAGGGTTTTGGAATATCGATCATTTTTTTTACTTCTCTGGTATACTAACGTCCAATAGATACAGGTGATTTTTTGTTTGATATATTCATACATTAAAAGATGAAAGGTTTTTATTTTGCCAACAAATTCCTAAATATCTATACTATAAACATACATATGTATGTGTAGCTACTTGTTATCAATCAAATTTATAATACAAATTAAGAAATTAATTGTAGTAATACGTTTGACTAAAGCGTTTATCGACCATAGTCCGTATTATTTGTAATTTAATATTTGATTTAAGATGTAAGGATATTCTATATTTTAAATTTCTCCAGTTATGTAACCTAAAAATAACAAAATATGTTAAATAGTTACCGTTGTCATTAATATAATAAATGAAAGTAATTTTGCAGACTCGGTATATTTTGTAGACTGTATCACAGATATTTGTGTTGTCTGTGACTGACCGTATCAAGAAATTCATCGAGTAGAGGAAATTTGAAACTCCAGACTAGGATAACAATATTGGCACCTAGCGGTTGGTCGCAACCGTTATCAAAAGTACATAATGACATACATACAGGGTAGTTCTCAAATGCAATTAATTTCTCTGACATGTCTAGAACGATGAAATACATGTTTAACATGTTAGCATAATGAAGATGTGTATGCATAAAAAAATCTATTTATTTTGAGTAAACGGTATTAAAACAATTTTAGAACAAAGTGTTACCGAAGTGCGCCGGCGGCCCTAGGATTAGGTATGACACTATCATACCTAATCAATTCATTCAAGGATTATAACTTTATGGTATAATACGTTGTCTGTGATTCCTTAAAATTTGTTTACATAGTGATTGGGAATTGGCAATAATTTCCATTAGTCGAAATAAATAACATAGTAGAAGTGTTTTGTTTTTTAAGTTTTGTAAATAACTTCTAATAAGATCTTTTCATCAGTCGATCATTGATGATAGCTTCCAATAACAATATATTATTTATTTTTGACCAGCTGAGATTTTTTAAAATTCTTCTAAATAAACTACGGTGGGTGACATTAGTACTGGATGTTTTTCCTAACAAGGGGAGATTTAAATTTTTATTATTTTAAATCTATTTCCTAAGTTAAATTATTAATTCCAAGTAAAACGTTTTAATTTGAAGAATTTATTCTATTATTTGTATATCTATTGAATAGAGGGAAGAAGTCAACGTTTGTCAATCGTATTCATCAAGAGGTGATTCACATTACGCTGGTCTCGCAAAAGATGGAGAAGATCTCGGATTGGATCTTATGTTACTATAAAATTATTATATGTAGGTATTAAAATAGCAAGTTGATCCTAGGCCACATGTTGGGAAAAAATTTATTATTATGTAATCCATAGCATCATATCTTATTATTTATCCATTCGCTGAAATGTCTCGTGGGCCCTAATTTAAAATTCCCCGGCAGGCCCTTATAATTAAAGTGCGGACCTGACTAGTAGCTGGTCTAGGCTTATTAAAATTGCAAGGCAATTATAACTTATACACTATGTTATTTAACTGGTTTATTTGGATTTATCCTTAAGGAAAGGTAGTAATAAATTTAAAACAGTAGCTGATGTTGTTCGCAGTTTATCCATGTTTATGTATGTATAGTTTTATTTGAATATTTTCATGTATGCTCTACCAGGCAACTTGTATGAATATCTAAGATATAGAAAGGTTGTATGGTGCATAACTGATAGCATCAAACCTTCAGTAGAATGCAAAGTTGTGTTTCACCCACGCGAGCTTGGGTTAAATACCAGTCAAATCAAAGACGTTTATCACGTTATTCACTGACAATTTTAATCCAATTAGTAAAATAATTAGAGCCCGCTATGAATTAAGATAAATCTCTAGTTTATGCTAATACAAGTATTGGAATAATGTAATCAGTGGCTTGTTGTTGATAAAGAGAAGCAGTTATCTATCGCTTATGTCTTATAAGTATTTAAGTTTATTACAGCAATTATTTTGTCAACCGATGCAAATTGTATAAATAATAATACCATTATTATGGATAATAGGTGTATGTAATCCATACACTCCTTATATGGAAAAAAAATCATTAAGTAATTAAATTTTTTTTGTTGTACAACCGCTATGGGTGATCATCACTGATCACTGATTTGTGATTACTGATCACATGATCAATCTCAGTAGCGGCTGGTGTAATTTGGTTATGCCATATCTTAATATTGGAGCATGGGACCCAAGCGATACCCTCAATACCTAAATGAAGAAATTTTGCAAAGAAAGATTGCACTGATTTTGGAATTGTTGGCCACTCTGTGTAAGATTATTTATACAACATCAGGTGTCTAAGTCATTCTCTGTACCCCCCAATATTTCTTTTGGCTTTACAGTACCGGTTTGTCTCAATTTGCGTTGAATGTTTATAAAAGTTTGGGCACAGGGCAGTTACCGATTTGGGAAATCCTCAGAGTACATTCTACTGGCTGGTTCCATTGGCGTTTCCAAACTAAAAATGGAGATCAGCAAGTTCTTTATTTGAATATTCTATTATTTTTGCCTATTTCTCGTAAAAACTCTCAGAAATCTAACAATATACTTAGTGGTTAGAAGCTTAGATATCAAATTATGTGTTTAATTTTTTATTGAGAGATGATGCCTACTTTGTTTTATTTGAAAAATGGAAATAGAAACATTTTTCAATGCACTAATTTATTCAATGCAGTTTTTTTCATAAATGGCACATCCTACGGTTTTTTATCAAGAGTTCCTTTTTTATGTAATTTTGTCCAAAAAATCTAATGTCAGTGCCTAAAAGTCGAAAAAGTTTGAGGCAAAAAAATGTCAAACCTTGAGACGACCTTCGCACGCTCTTTTGCAAAAATATCTACTTTTCACCATGTTGTATACCTATGTACGATACCATATAGGACCTAGAATCTAATATTTATACGCGGTCTTTATAAATCACCTCATTTAGAAAAGGGAGCCATTTTCCAAGATGCCGACCGGTTCCCGATGGTTCCCACTTTTTTCATTTTTAAATGAAAGCGGCCTCGCAAAATCCTATCCACAAAGTTTTATTTCTAGTTTATCGATTAACTCAATTTTTTCTGGCGACTGAGTTATGTGATGTGTATAATCTTTTTAGTGATGACTTATAATTAAATTTTAGATGTCCAAGGAAACAACAGTTATACCAATTGTTTCTTTGGGCATTTTCATCGGTGGCGGGTTTAGGATTTGTCAAAGGAGGGGAGCAACAGTGGCGTATTTAAAGGTAATAGTAGTGGTAACCCAAGCAGCAATTTGCACAGAAATTAATGTCGTATTAGGTAGAAAATTGTCACCATGTCATCCACGATCTCTGGCCGACTAGATGACGCGACGTCTCTTATCAGTTGTTGTGACTAAAGTCAAATATACGTGTTTTAACAACAATGTGCCGATTACAATACATGGACTGTGGACGTTGATGTCTTAGGTTTATTATTGACGTTGCGGGAACATAATCATAAGATTGAATTATCAGCGTATACATTAGAATCATTCTTTGACGTTTTATGAACACGATGTATCGTGGTATGATGCGTGCATGACAAAAACGGTAGAGGAAAATGAAGAACTAAGATAAACAATATAACCTATACATTTTTGTTATGTGATTCTATTAGTTTCGTGATTTTATTTGTCGGGTTCCCTTCTCAGTATCAATGGAGAGAGACCAGCCATTGAAATATTCAGCCACTTTTTACAACTCAGCAGTCATATATGGTGCATATTTTAGAAGGATTCATACGTAAACACGGTCGAGGTTGTTTTATACAAATCCACCATTTTATCAAGACCAGAACAAACGTACATACTGATGTTCGCCAATGTAATATCGACAAATAAAGTGAAAAAAATGCAAACTTAGGAGATTTTGGTCAATCTAATTATCCAAGAAAAAAGTAACGCTTGATTTTTTGGCCTACAATGTCCATATTTTACCATAAATTAGTCCGCGTTGAAAAAGTTCTATACCACAACGTTCTTAAGGCCTACTGAAAACATCACCTTCTGTGTTCAATAATGAAGCTCCACTTTCTTTCTCTCTCTAAATTTACGCGGAATCAGCTGTGGATTCGATTCCAGTAAACAAAAGTGGTCCAAACGTCTAACAGTAATGTTTTTAGTTAGAAATACGTAATTTAAAACTGATAATTTTGGTGAAAAATTTGGTTTTCCGCGCAACGTTAAAATGATGTCATTGGTGATCACATTTTATCCACTGAATTGACGCAATAGCGAGTCGGATACGACGGACGTTATCCAGCAATGTCAGGACGTGGCAGGAGACATTAATAAGTTAAAATCCTGCTTGGAAAAACATCAATTTTTTTCCTTCTTTTTAAGATGTGGCTAATTTGTATGCCTTCCGAAACAAAATCCAGGCTACCAATCGGCCACAAAATTTGGATTTTGTTAGATATCAAAGCCAAATTGTTGTTTGTGGTGAATTAAAACAACCACGTATTATGTATATCCTAATTTATTCGGACTGAACAAAATAAAACTCTTTTGGGGGGGCGCCCCCCTCTGAATCCGTCACTGGTTATCATTGATAATAATGATAACATTGATACAAAGTCCCAGTTTTGTTAGAAGGTGCCTAGGATTTTAATTTATTCGTTGCCACATTAGTTGTATCAAAATGTAGCATTTATTTCAGCTATTTTTAGATTATGCAGTAGATATTACTTTGCATAGTTAGTTGATCCTAGTTGTTTATGAATATATTTCCAATTTTTTGCCGCAAACGAAAAGTATAAACATTTTTAGCTTACTGTGAGTGAAACTTATTAGCTAAAAGTGAGTGTTGATTTTATGGGACATTGAAACTAAAAACTTGCATTAATTAATAATTACTTCCGGTTATAAAAAGGCACATAAATATCTTTTACTCATTTACAAACGCTAAAATTTATCTAAGAAACGTCAATAAAGACAAGAATGCGCATTTGCAATTTAGATATGGTTGGGAGTATAAACAGAGTTAAATAATACAAACATAAGACATGATGGAGTGAGTGGCTCTTAATACTGAAGGGTGATAAACGTTTTTGCCCGTGATCATGTTTCAATATAAATATTGAGCAGTTCCACCGAATAAAGCAGTGGTGTAGCGATTACTAGTTTTTTGAACATAATGTAAATACTGATAAATAGTGATAATTCTAATATTAATATTACAACTACACTTCCTGAGCAAATTGTTTGACTCACTTCGCTTTATTTTTTTTTCAAGTATTGAAATACTTTTAGAATTTTTGAAATACCTTACAATGTTTGAAATGCTTTAGAGTACTTAAAATACTTTAAAGTACTTTAAATATTTCAAATTATTTCAAGTAGGTATTTAAACTATTTCAAATACCCTGAAATATATGAAATGTGGTACTTGCAAATTACTTCAAGTACTTTTGACCAGTATTTCGTATTTATGTATTGTGTGATGGTGCTATAGTGCAGATCGTCGTCAGCTAAAATTACAGCTTGCACCATTTAACGTATCGGTGAATTGATACAAGTTTCGAATCATCTTTGATAGTATCTACATCACGGAAAGACAATATTTTAACTCTATATCGTGAACATCCCATAACATGTGTAACAGTAAATTTTTAATTTCTGTCACAACTAAGTTTACTACCTATTTTCATTTCGGAACACCCTCTCTAGATGTTCCTGTTTCAAGAATTACAGCGGCACGAGGCTAGTCAACTAACAAATTGTTAACCACCTGTTAATTCACGTAATACGCCCAGGCTGTTGAATTTGAAAATGATTATCAGTAAAGTCTGAAACTTAATATACATACCTTTTTGATCGGTACAATATTAGTCTACGGTGACAATTCATTTAATTTAGCTACTCAACAATTGCGGGTACCCTTTGCGCGGTCGCGGCGTGGAATTTAGTTTAATCTCATTTCCGACTAGTGATGGGCATTCCAGTTCACTTTGGTGAATAGTTCGCACTGAAACAGTTCACCTAAGTGAATAGTTCTTTTTTACAGTTCAAAATGAACTACAGTTCGTTTTTATATTATGTTCTCTTGCGGACTCGAATATGGTATATGAACTGCCTCGCCTGTGGCTGCTAATCGCTGCTTGCTAAATTAATGCATTTCACCTAACGATTAATTGCTTGAATGAAGGTTCGCTACGGATTGCAGTTGAATCACGATATCACGCTACGAACGGCAAAAATTTGTAACAGTTCAAAACGAACTATTCTACGGAAGCTGAGTGAAACAATTCGTTCAGTTCACCTTAAGTGAATAGTACACTCGAACTATTCGGTCACGAACTACCCATCACTATTTCCGACAGGCATTTCCAACGAGGCTACCACAAGCAGCGGTCGGCTTTTACACCTTCTTGAAATACCTCGTGGCTCGAATAATTTAATCTCTTTAATTGGATGTTAGTTGCAGATTTTCCTGATTGATTATTTATCATATTTATCATATTTATTTTATTATATTTTATAATATATTTTTTATATTATTACCTTTTGATTTTTTTTATTGCGATCACGGTAATTTTTTTTGAGGCATTATTTTATGCATTCCTCCTGAGGCACCTTTTTTTGGTACTGGAGTTTTACGTTTTTTATGGAATACCACCGTAATTACTACCCTTTAACTGGGATAGCGATATTTCCATAACTTGATGTCGGCCAAGGAGTTTTTTTGGAGCACTAACTAGTTTGCCTGGGAAACTACGCACGTGGTTAACTGTGCCTTGGACGTATTACTGAATTCTTAAGCTTGTGAGGTCACTGTAACTATGAGATGGTACCGACAGCCTGATGCCGATCTAGCCAACTTATGCGGAATCCCGAAGGAGCTGTTGCTCAGCCCCATTGCTTAAGATAAGTACCTTTTACATTTGTCTGCTAGTCAGGATATAGATAACCGTTGTTAGAGGTCCGGTAGCCGGCCTTACTTTGCCTTTTTTTTGCCTTTTTTTTGCTTTTTGCTTTTTATGCTTGTAGTTGCTTGTAGCCGTTGATGTAATTTTAAGATGTGTTGTTTTGTGCCCGTGTGCATTTAAGCGGACATGCCTTTACCTTTTTTTGTATTTCTATGACCTTCAGTCCCGTGTTAATGTCTGTTTAAATGCGTAAGGCGTAGAACCTTATATAGTTGTAATTTACTGCTTGCAGGATATGTTTTTTTTGCTTACAAACTATATATTTAGTACTTACTAGGTTATGTTAACCACAGTTACCTGATTTTAGTTGCTTTTTGCCTAAAATCGCTAGCACAGCCGTTGTAATTGCCTTTTTGCTTACAATTTGGTGCGTGTGTGCTAGTACTTTTTGCTTACTACGGTTGATTTAAGTGGCCTTTTGCCATGAATCTGTAGTACAGTAGCTTTACCTTTTTTTACCTCACGTAGGGGTATGTAACTTTGTAGGTTATTACCTACGCTTATCGGGCTTTGGATGTTTGCTTTTTGTGCAAGTAGTAAGTAGTCATATTCTTGAATATTTTTAACGCATTTTGTACCTTGTATGTATTTTTTGTGTTTTATCTTATCGCTGTCAGCGCTTGAGCTGCTACTTTAGTTAGTATTTTGATTTATTATGCTTGACTTTTTGCATATCTTATTAAGCTAGTTGCCGCTACTAAGCCGATCTTTTGGGCTAGTAGTGTCGTGATATGTTGTAAATTTTTTCTTCATGTAGTTGTAATTAAACTAGTTTCAATTTTATTCTGTATTTTTCTTGAGTTTCTTTAACTCATGGCGCTCACAGCCTTTTGAAATAGTTCCCATTCTTAAATAATATCTTGCTATAACAACACCGAATTTTAATAACTAATTCTCAAATTTAGCAGTGCCTGAACTCTTACCCACGACTCTTGCCTCCTAGAATAGCTGACTAGCCGTGGTGGGTTATAATTGGGGTTGTCTATCTTTTGCCTTCACCGACAACACAATTTAACTCTTTTACCTTAACGATTATAATTTAAACCCAATTAAATTAGAAATTGGTGCGCATAAATTATAAATTAGCGACCAACGTGGGTTAAATCATACATGAACAATGAACATCCAAAAAGTTCTACATTTCTACATATTTCAAAATGTGAACAACAACACTTTTAATACTGAACAATGGAATAATACAAACGTAAAACTATGACTAGTATCACATAATATGCGAATATGTAAATTTACATATGTACATATTCACTTTTAGAGAGGCGTCGACAAATTGAAGTTATTTATTTATTATTATTTAGAATTTGTAGTTACAATAGGTACAACATATTGTTATAATAGTCATTTACGTAACAAGACCGAAAAAAGTAATTCTATACTGGGCGAGCTGGCAGGTAAGCCCAGTAAAGATATTTTCAGAGGTGTGTTGCGTACAACCGTTCTTGCTAGTCTCAAAATAAATTTTAACGTGGAGTCTTCTATTTTCGAGGTATTTTCAAACCATGTACATTTTATAAAAACTACATTAGGTATCAACCTGATCTATTAGTTACGTGAACTCCTCGAAAACGCGGAACACCGTCCGTAAGTAGTTTACGTTACCTAGACTCCTGTATTTATTTATTTATTTATTTATTTTTAAATCTATATTCACATATTTACATATTCACTTACGAGGTATTGATTCTAGGCCATCGGTATGTTGCTTCCGGCTTCATTACCAAAGCAAAATAATAATAAGAACGTCAAAATGTTACCTAGAAGATATCAAACAATTTTGATTAACCGATTCTTTTACTGAAAATAAATTTAGACACGCATGCCGTATAATGACATCGCTCTTTTGGTCATAGTCAATCTGTAACTAATATATGATAGTAGTATTAGTAATTGCAGTTGTAAGTTGTGGGATGATTCATTCCTACCCACTCCGATCATTATCATAAACAAATACCATACTAGGTCGAATCGGCATTGTTATTATATATGTTTGCGATGGCGTTCAATGTAAAATGAAAAAAAAGTGTAGTTATGCACAATAACACGTGGGTGCAAGTGGTTGGTAATTACACGATAAATTATTGTAATGATTCCTGACCTAAGTTTTCATTTTGGTAAGAATTAACTGATGATTTATTCTAAAATTCCTCTTTCTCTATTTTAAATGTTTAAAATATATTACTTTATCATGTCAGGTTATTCCATTCACTGTTAAACTTTATTAGAAGAGGGTCTAACAAAAAATGGTCTTTCCCTTTTACCACATTTTTCAAAAGAAAAATAAAATGTTTTTACTTTAAAGAAGAATTTTTACTAAGAAAAAAAGTCAAACTCTAATTCAATAATTCATGTAATTGTTATTTAGTGGTTAAAACAGAAGACTATACGAAACAATTTTAATTTGGATGAGGCAAGTTTTGACCTGATAAAAATCAAAAAGTAAAATTTAGATTTATTTCCTAACAGAAATTTTAGTAATTTAAAGGATTCATTATTTATTAATTAAACAACAACATAACAATACAACACTAAATAAAAACAGTCAGTTTTGACTTATCAGAATCAATAAATATATAGGGTAAATTGTGGAACAATACGCAATTTTAAACGCAATTTTCATACATTTAACTAAATGTTTGTCTTCAAATGAATAGGTCATTTTAAAAACCACATATATTCCTAATTTCTAAATTTTGAGAAAAGAGGAGAATCCTTCCAGCTACACCAAATTGTTTAAGCTCTTGTTTATTTTTTTGCTACTTTAATACATACAACTACTGTGCGGTTCCACTATTTAGGATAAGTCTATAACAGATACTGTGGCTATAAAAAAATAGAGACGTCAATGGATATATGTTGTTTTTAAAATGACCCACATATCTAAATAAAACCACGTTTTTATATTATAGGGTGGCGCAAAATAAGCTCTACAGTTTGTGTGACCTGTGTGATCATCAGTTTCTTGCTCGCAAGAAAACCATATTCCTTTTAAAGATTATTTACTTCTCAAGTGAATGATTCGCATGAAATATGAAACAACAAGTAACTTTAACTGGTAATCGTATATTTTTCCTATTTAGAAAATATATTTATTTCCTTATATACTATTTAAATTAAATATATTTTTCAGCGACCTCTATAGAAAGTAATATTTTCCTCCCTCAAATTCGGGTAGAAAATAGTACTTTCTCTCCCTAGGGAGGCAAAATAGCTTTCCACTCTAGGGAGGAAAGTATTTTCTAACCGAATTTTGGCTATTAATCTGGAAATGAAAATTAAATGTCAAATATTTTAGACGACTAAACGTTGACGTTTCGGAATACTCTCTGATTCCGTTCTCAAAACCAGAGGAAAAAATTTTTTGTGTAAAGAATGTCTTTTTTAGCACTGCAAACATGACAGTTTATATATTTCCATAGACAAGTGACATGTTATATTGATGTTTCGTCTACTGCTTCGTCTCTGAAGATTGACAACCAGCTCGTACTTATATCTACAGAGTAAGTGGACACACATTTATTACTGTTCAAGAAAATAATGGCGGATTCTTTATGTTTTCTTCTTGTATTATTACTTTCTTTTCCAAAACTTTTGCAAAATCCCACTTAATAATGTAATAATTTTGCAAACGTTTTGGAAAAGGAAAATAAAAATACAAGGAGAAAACCTAAAGATTCCGTCATTAGTTTGTTGAACGTTGATAACTGTCATATTTGACATTGCTAAAAAAAGACAATCTTTTATCAAACAAATTTTTCTCTAGTTTAAGAACAGAATCAGAGAGTATTCCGACACCTCAACTTTTAATCATCTAAAATATTTGACATTTAATTTTCATTTCCAGATTAATATTTTTAGGTGTGACATTTTTAGATAGGACACTGACACGCATTCGGCGCAGAAATTTATTTAACAAGTTTTTTAAATAATTTATAGGACAGTGGCTTAATATATTACACAATAAGTATCTAGCAATCTAGGTTGTTGTGAAGATAATATATTTTGACATATAATAAAAGTCAGTTCCAAGTTATGTTCATATATTCATTATTGTATTTATGGCGGCAGCTACAAAAGCTTAAATAAATAAATATTACATAATGGCGCATTTACAAACACCAAAACTCTTCGAACCTGGAAGTTTATGGGATAAATCATGTGCAAAATGGAAGCAGCAAATTGAACTGTACTGTTAACATACAAAGAGCTACACTTTTACACATATTAGGGGAATATGGTTTCAGGTGAATTCGATTTCGACACTACACCTTATCCTCATTCGTTTTAACTAGGTAACTATCGGGATTTACCTTCGAACTTATGACTTCAACTGGAACCAATCTTCTGGTGGATTTTTGCATTAATACAGGTTGAGCCACACAAGTTTAGTTAGAGGTTTTTTTATTGGTTATAGTTCTGTTCAGCAATGATCTGATTATCTCTTAAGATTTCAACCGTTCTTTCAGTGTTGAAAAGGGGTTTTAATGTACGTCGAGTTTGAGGAAGCTGAATATTAAATTTTCCGCCCATTAGCATTTCTGCTGGTGAGGGTAGATTTTGGTTTGGTGTGCTATTGTATTCCATAGTTATAAGATGAGGATGTTTATTAGAGCATTTTATTAAAAGTCTTTTAATTGTTTCAATATGTCTCTCACTGAAGCTATTTGAATGAGGGTATTTAGGGCTCGAAGTTATATGACTAATATCTATATTTTTCAAAAAAGATTTGAAATTATTACAGTTGAATGGTGGACCATTATCAGACATTATTATAGTCGGCAATTCATGTGATTTAAAAATTGACAATAATGCTTCTATTACTGCAGCAGCATCTTTTTTTGAGAGTATTACGACTTCGATAAATTTAGAGTAATAATCACAAACAACAAGGTGATTGTTTTGTCCCACTTGAGCAAAGTCTATTCCAATTTTCTCCCAAGGCAAATCTGGTATTACTTGTTGATGAAGTGGTTGTTTAGGATTTGATTTGAAATATTTCAAACATGTTAAGCAAGAGGAAACCATATTGGCAATTTGTTAATTAATGTTAAACCAAAACACTGTGCTGTGCTTTCTCTTGGCAAGAAATTATGCCTTGATGTATTATGTCTTGGTTAGAATATCCAAACGATGATCCCTTGGAATTACAAGTTGGTTACCTTTAAAAATAAATCCATCTAATTCAAACAATTCTGCTTTATATGAGTAATATACTTTTGCTTCTCTTTTGACTGATGATAATTGATTTGGCCAACCATTTCTAATATAATATTTTACAGTTAAAAGTTCCTCATCATTGTTAGCACTATTCTTTATACTGTCACATGTCTGATCAGACGCTACAATAATGCTTCTAATCTAAAAATCGTCCAAAAAATTCTGTATTTTTATTTTTTTTGAGGGGCGATCGGGATAATAAATGAGGATTGAAAAGTTGTTTACCAGGCAAATATTGCAAAGTCATGTCATACTTCATAAGTCTTATTACCAAGTGTTGCAGGCGAGGAGATAATGAATCAATTGGTTTCTTCACTAAACCCAGAAGTGGTTTATCATCAGTTAGGGCAACAAATGGACGTCCATATAAATAGTAATGAAATTTTTCACATCCTAATGCTATTGAAAGCAGTTCTTTTTCAATCTAGTTGCATAGTTGCGTTATGCAGAGTTTAAGGACATTGACCATATGATGGCCGTCCTGATTAAATATTCCCACCTGATCCATATTGACTGGTATTGGTTGCAAAAACAACTGTTTTCTTAGGGTCAAAATAGCTTAAAACGGGAGTTTCTTAAGTTTT
The DNA here is from genome assembly GCA_029963845.1 of Rhamnusium bicolor. Lineage (NCBI taxonomy): Eukaryota > Metazoa > Arthropoda > Insecta > Coleoptera > Cerambycidae > Rhamnusium > Rhamnusium bicolor. The sequence goes on from JANEYF010004436.1 coordinate 206,723, forward strand.
TTGAATGCCACATCTTGTGGACTATTTTCTTCTCATATCCATTCAGAGTTCTTTTTAAAAAGAAGTTTTCAATATGCAGTTTCTTGATATATATTTGGAATAAATTTCCCTAGATAATTTATTGTGCCAACAAATTTCTGTAATTCTTTATAATATGTAGGTTTAGCCATGTTCTGTATAGCGGCTAGTTTATTCATATCTATTTTAATACCTTTGTTTGAAATCGTGCGAGCTAAAAATTGTATTTCATTCAATGCAAGTTGTAGTTTGTCTATTTTAAATTTTACATTATGAGATCTTGCTGTTTCCAACAATTTTTCAAGCCTGTGATTATGCTGTTCCAAAGTTGCACCAAATATCAAAATATCATCAATGTATACTAGGGTACCCTCCAAGCCATCAATTAAATTGTTAACAAACTTTTGAAAGATCTCAGGCGCATTCGAAAGTCCATAGGGCAAACGGTTAAACTTGTAACGGCCAAAGGGCGTTGAAAAAGTACATAATTCAGAGCTATTTTTATCTAAAAGAATTTGATAGAAAGCACACGAAGCATCTACTACAATGAACCATTTAGCTTCTTGAATTTGCGAGAAAATAGTTTCTATAATTGGCAACTCCAGACGTTGTCTCACAATATATTTATTTAAAGGCCTTGGATCCATGCAAATACGTATGCCACCATCCTTTTTCTCAACTATAACCATTGCGTTGACCCAATCTGTTGCATGATCAACTTTAGATATAACCTTGTCTTTCTGCAATTTCTGTAACGCCACTTTCACAGATTCGTTAAGGGCTTGTGGTACTTTACGGTACCTTGCAACATGCGGAATAGTATCTTTTTGTACCATTACTAACTGTACATGATTTTTCAAAACATCCCAGACCATTAAAAATACATCTGAATATTTGTCTATTAAGTTTTTTTGCTACTTTTTTCAAATTTGTATTATTTTCCATATTGTTAATCCTTTTAATCAAATTTAGTTCTATGCTGCCTTTAAATCATAGTATAGGTTCATAATTTTCTTTTAAAATATAGATATTTAAATGTTTTTTATGTTTTTCTATATTTTTACATTTACAGTTTCATCTACAAACTCCTATCACATCTAATTCTTTTTTTACTACAAGTCAAAAACTTTTCCTTGGTTTTTCTATATCGGGTTTTTTAATTTATTAATCTGTTGTACATATATAGCGAAAAAATATTCACTTCACTTCCTGAGTCAAGTGGTGCATTTTTTGAAACTAAATAATCATATTTTCTTGGTTAAAAAAAATACGCACGTGTTACCTGTAATTTTATATGTTAAATCTATATGGGCTCACGTAGGCATTAAATACAATGAGCATGTGGATAAGCTCGCTAAAGAAAGTGCCATATCTGTCGTCGTGTTTGTGTTAGGTTAGCTTGGTGGTTCTATATAATTGAGACTGGCTAATGGATTACCAGTAAATCCAATGCCATAAAAAAAAAAAATCTATATGGTATTTAGAATGAACCGTATATTTTCGTTTTTCAATATTACTAACAGAAAATTTTTAACAGGGATTTATAAATTTAAGTTGGATATCCTGGTGAAAGCGCTGTCTATAGAAGATAAATTAAAAATAGTTACGTTGTCCGTAACCAAACACGATTTATTGCGACTACATGTTAGGGTCTTATTTCATAAACATTATCCGAAGAAATGCTTCATTTTACTTCATTTAAACTGTTTTTATAAACTACCTACTTTATTATTAAGAGGCAGTGCAAAGCAATTTTTTATTAATTCCTGTCGTAATCTTGTAAATCTGGTTTATCATTGAAGGTGAATTAGACGTGAAACTACTCTATCTGTGCCTTATAAGGGATCTTTTTTTGCTTAACTGTGAAACAAGTTAATGGCTTAACGTTTAACACTTAATTAAAAAAAAGCTGTGCGTTTTTTTGTATTTACAATAAAATTAACGTCGTCCATATATTTTTCATTATGTCGTAATTAAAAGTCTTTTTTAAGGGTGGGAATGCAAGTAATAAAAGTATTTTAGATATTACTATATGGTTATTTTTGAAAATATGTTTTTGTTACCAAAGCAAACTTTATCCGACAAAGATATTTTATAGGCAGATGGTGGTGTCATAAATTTTTGGATAATTTTATAGATTGTTTTAGTAGATGTGGTTCCATCAAGTTGTTTTATGTTAGTGGGGTGGTTTATGTGTTTTGAGAAATATGGAGTTTGATTGTTTATTCAAATAAAAGAATATAATCGTAAAGGACTCAGGCATCATACAATGTTAAACTATATTATGTATAATAATAATTACATTCTGTTTGATTTGATGCGACTCCTGTAATTTGAATTTTATTAATGGGAGACTCCAACAATCCTGTTATCAATATTAACCACCTTTAATTCAGTATTTCAATAATTACAAATTAGGCTATCTTGTCTGCAAGGCATAATATGTCATTTAACTCGATTTTACATTCAGTAGAATAAATCTATTAATTTATTATACCGGAAGAAATATTGTGGTTTACATAATTGACACATTATCGACATTACAATTAAAATTTATAGTCAGATAAATTAATATTGATAATTTAATAATTGATGAACATTATATTAAACTAAGTATATCAAATAATTAGTTTTTAATGTTAATCGAATATATAAATACTTTGGACTGCTTCGAAAAAAAGTAAAAGTTTAGTTAATGAATAGTATAACATTGCTTAATACCACAATAAAATTTGTCTATGAAAAATATTTATCTTTCTTTTTATAAGGTGTTTAAAATAATACAAAGTTTATTATTAAATTATTACTATTCAAGCATCACAAATCATATTATAATAAATAAATGAAAATAGTAATTTTGCCAGTAATTTATCACAATCAATAGAAAGGTAGCAGATTTGTACTTCGAGGGCACATACTATTTATACACGCCGATTAAAAAAAAATAAAAAGAGCCGTTAAAAAGTATTGTATATCAATGCTCTTATAATGTAAACTTTAAAATTAATTTTTTTCTCATATTGACTGAATAATTAATTAGTTTTAATCATTTTTAAGCTTTGTATTTGAGTTGCAAATAGTTCAACTACTAATGTTCTTTTGATTAATTTTTATAGGTATTAACGTTAAGAAGTTCGATCGAAAGAAAAATGTGAGCCGTTTTATAATTTTTTGCACTCAGCACCATTCTATTTTTTTTTACCTAATTACGAGCAATTAAATATATTCCGATATACGTTTTTATACAAGTTTCTTATTAATAAAAATCATGATATACAAAACATCATTTTCATTATTACAAAATTCTGTAAACATTGACAAATCGTCTTCATTACCAATACAATTTTTTTTACTTTCACTCCTATTTACATACAACAACTACGAAAATAGTTTCAGTACGCAGTAAATTAGGTCGTGTTTACGACATTGAGACTTACTCATATTAGTTCAATGGAATGCGATCCTTCTGTACTACACTACTACTACAACAAATAACACATTAGATTTACCAATTAAATATTTCTGTTGAAGAAAAGGTCTTATCCCCTTAGGTGATATTTCAATAATTACAATTACTTTTCAACTCCGTTCAACTGAATCTAAGATGTCCTTCATTTTCCAAGTGACAATCTGTAAAATAAATTTTAGTTTTATTACAAGTTGAGGTTTTTGAGTTATAGGTACTCCTGAAGTGGGTTGGAACCACTGATGTGAGGTTAATATTGCCGTAGTTTTCCACAAAATACCAAAACACTATAATAAACTGCGCTCAACGCGCGTTTCACCAACCAAGTTGGCATCATCTGGAGACGATTAAAACTAACCCTATGCTAACAATGTATCCAATTTATACCTAAACTATTGTTATGGTTCAGTGATGATAGGCAATACTAGACTTATTAGTTGCCATATTTGAGATGAGCCGTATGCTCCTTGATTCTAGTTCAAATTGATCGTCTAGTTTGTCCAACATACTTTTGATTAAAATCCTTACAGCTAATTTCGAGAAATCCCCGTCTTTACGTTTGTTTAAATTTTGTCTTTTGGATTGTCTAAAAGTTGTTGTAATTTATTTTCCGATGAATAACCACTGTCATACCTATATCTCTAAATTTCTGATTTTCTCTTTCAATTTTGAAAGGTCGAGATATTTCGAAGTGTCTTTAAATTTACTATTCCTAATTATTTTATCAACTAAACTTACAGAATATCCATTACTCATAGCTACTCGTATATCCTCAATCAATGCCTTTTCTTTTTTAAACGCTTTTTACAATAAAATGAATTTTTTTGTCAATCATTTCATTCTTTTTTTTTACTTTTTAATTCGGTTTGCTATTAAAGCGTGTTTTTTTAGTTTTTTAAACTATAATTTATTTTTTTGTTTTTTAGTCATGAAACGAAAACAAATGTAATAGTCTTCAAGAATTTTGGACAAAATTTTTAAATTTATTGATATGAATTTATTTCGGAATTTTTTTTTATTTTCTTTTTCAAATTATTGTATTGCTATTGTTGAATTGCTGTATATTGTGACAAAACAAAAGAATTAAATGCTTTCAAAAAAAAAACATTCCTATCGTAAATTGTTAACTACTTCATCTTGTATTTCAAGTATAGTATGAGGTACGGTATTCAATTAGTGGTTAACTTTCTGCCAACTTATCATGGTTGCGATATTTTGGCGAATGCGCCGACCATACAACTGTGACATCCGCTTAGAAACATTTTTTTTAAGAGAAATGCGTCGATACGCATTCAAATTATTGTATTGTCATCGATCCTTAATATGTGTGCAGATTTTCAATTTAATCAGAAGTCTTGAAGTTGGTGAAAATTACGTTGAAAGATTCCGTTATTTTGGCGAATGCGCCGATCACACAACTTTCACATCCGCTTAAAAAATGTTTTTTAAGAGAAATGCGTCGATACGCATTCAAATTATTGTATTGTCATCGGTCTTTATTAATACGTGTGCATATTTTCAATTTAATCAGACGTCTTGAAGTTGGTGAAAATTACATTGAAAGATTCCGTTACATAGATAGATACATACAGGTGAAGCTATTATAAAGCGTGTAAAAATAAATCTTTGCGCTTGTGACTTTACATCAAAAGATTAGTCAGAGGGTGTTTTTTTGACAAATAATATGAGACATAAGAATAATAATATAATTCCCTAACGTTTCGGAAAACGATTTGCTTTCTTTTTCAAAGTTACTTATCATTTTTTAGAATATGTCAAGGGTGAAACTTGACACATATATTATTTGTTTATGTTAATATCAATAGATACTTACATAGAACTGTTGATATTTAAAGATTATACAATATTAATTTTGGTAACCACGTTGTACCAATGTCTACAGAGCTATGGGATAAACATTTCTCTTCATTCAATAATAATATTGTCGATTCCTTAATTTTTCTTTTTTTGCTATTCGCTTCTTTCATTAAAATTTTTGCCGAATTCTAGTTTATTCTATGCCCATTTTCCCAAGCATGTTCGTAAATGTTCGATTTTTCAATTTCACCCTTTCTAATATCTTTTATGATCATCTAACCTTACACTGAGGGATCTGGTAGACTCTCCCACATAATGTTTATTACACTCACACGGAATACTGTAAATACAGTTTTTTGAATTTTGCTCACGATTTACTGGTTTTGTTTTTGTTAAAATTGATCTCAAAGTTAATCGTTTGAAATACTGTCCTAACATGAAACTTATCACCGACATGATATAGATTTTCTGACAAACCTTGTATATAAGGAATTATTGTTGTATATTGATATTCAGGTTTTTGTTGTACCAGATTATTAAATCTATTCTCAATATTTATTAGTCCTATCAAAAAAAAATTTGGGATATTCATTATTTATTAATACCTCTTTAATAAATTTTTTCTCATTATTTAATATTTGATCATTAGATGAAATTATTTTTGCCCTGCCGTACAAACATTTAACAACACCGCTTTTAACATTAATTACCTGATTATATTTAAAATTTAAATATCTATTAGTATGAGTTATTTTTCTGTATACACTAGTTTCAAATGTGTTATCATTTTTTTAACCAAAACATCTAAGAAGGGTAATTCATTATTACTTTATACTTTCAAAGTGAATTTAATGGATGGTTCTTTATCATTAATGTTTCCAAAAAAATTATGTAATAATTCAATATTTTGAGGCCAAATTGCAAAAATATTTTCCACTAAACAATCGGCTTATGTACAACATAAATTGGTATATAATTATTTTTAAATCCGCCATAAATATATTATTTAATATAGGAGATAATGGAGATCCCATAGCCATACCGAAATCCTGCTGATAGAATTCATTATCTAATTGAAAATAAGTTTTCTTAATACAAACAGTCAATAATTCCATTACATAGAGTTTAGTTCTTTCCGCCAAATTGTCATCATGTAGCAATTTGTTTTTAATTATTTTCAAAGTTTTATCTACTGGGACATTAGTAAAAAGACTAACCACATCAAAACTCACCATTAGATGTCTATCATGAATATTAGTTGCATAAAATTTTTTCAAGAAATGCTCATTATTTTTGATATACGATTCGGTGTTGCCAGAAAGCGGATTAATAATTTTCAGTAAATATTTTGCCAAATTATGACGGAGAATTAATTGAACTAACAATCGGTCGTAAAGGAATATTTGGTTTATATATTTTTGGTAAGCTATAAAAATGAAGAGGTTTACTATAATGGGGTGTAGTGTTAAATTCGTTTTTGTATTTAAAAAGGATTCTGTAAATATTGTTTTCAACTGGTTTTGTTATTTATTATTTATTAGTGTCATAATTTTTACATTGTATACATTAACATCTAAAATTACTGTGGCATTTCCTTTATCAGCTGGTAGAATTTTAATATTTTGATCTTATTTCAAAGATGAAATTGAATGTTTTTCTTCTGAAGGTATATTATCTTTAAATCTGTATTGCATTTCTAATGCAATTTTTGACCATACGCGATATTCGTAACCTTCATCTAATGGTAAACTTTGTGCAGTTTTTTCTATTGCTGCAATTATATCGAATTTTGGAACGATTTTTTGGTTTATTGCACAATTTAAACCTTTTGACAATATGAGCTTGTCTGAGATGTTCAATACTCTATTTGACAAATTGATGACAGTTTTGTCAACTAAAGGATTATTGTTCATATTCTGCGATTCACCAACTTGTTTTTCCCTAATTAAATTTTAAATGCGTATCCTTTTGTAAATAGAATTGTTTATTATAAGTAAAAATAACATTATTGCACAGACATTGGAAATCCGGTTCCACAATTTCTCCACTTCTTTTTTGTACTTATGATATTTTATTCTTTCTCTCAACATTGATTTGCTGGCTTTTTCTAAAATTCTCGTTGTTTTTGAATTATGAAAGCGTACTTTTAGTCGTTAAAATTTTGGTGTTATGTTGTTTTCTCTACATTTGCATAGACAAGTTATGCTATTTTCAGATCCGGCTAATTTCTTGTAACAATTTTCCAAACATTTAAAGTATATTAATATGAGGCCCATACCTGTTATATAAATATTGTGTGAGCGTTATTTGTGGCATTCTCTAATTTTTTTTGAGACACTACCGCATGAATAATTAATACGGTTGTTCTGTTTTAAGGTAAAATAAATCCTGGAAACGTTCTGAACGTTTTCAAATCCAGTACATTTTAATTAAAATATGTTAAAATTTAGATGAATCTATCTATTAAACAAATGGACGAACCGTAAAATATTTATAATATATCAATAAATCATTTGGAATGCTTCCAGGATTTGTCTTTGTTTTCATGAATTCAAACACACATTTAAACTGGTAGGCGTCCAGCCAGACCACCCGGTAAATATTATTTAGCCGACTTCATAAACAACTCAATTTATTAAAGAATAAATTGTGTCTGATATTAAGTTTGCACATTCACGGTCTCCAATAAGACATTATTCGGTTTTTGAAAGATTGTTGGCCCACCATAAAATTGTCTCAATTTATAAACCATCATTTTTAATGTTTTTAATTAAAAGCAACTTTGTTTCAGTTGTATATTTGAATTTTAGATTGTGGTCATCTACAGAATTCTACATAGTACACATACATTTTATTTCAAACTTATTCGCAAGGTTGGCTCCTTTGATCCCACCTCCTGCGCCGTCAAAGAAGCAGACATTTTTTGTATTGTAAATAAGTTTGAAATTAACTTTACGTATCTTGTCCTTTCTCACGTATAGACGTAACTAGCTTTAGTTACGTGTGTAGGGGACGAGAAGAGCGTATGGTGAACAAAGACATTATTGAAAAAAAAACTACCGAATGTGCGTCAGAATTTAACTAAACTCCAATCATTTGTTTATTTTACCCAACTGTATAAAATTACAGAATCAATCCATTTACTCCATTCATTATTGACAATGAGAGTTTGTAACGAAATTGCAAGCTATTTCATTCCAGTTTGTTGTGTTCCACGATGAATTAAGTTTCAGCCAGTCTAGTCTAGATGGTGCCAGTGATTTCTACTGGAACAGTTGGTTTTACAGATTTTTGGCACTAAATATCTATCTATCTTTATTGCTCATACTCTACTCTCAAATGTCTGTCTCTTTCCAAACTATAACCGAGTTTAGGTGGGAGAACAGAACGAAGCTTCCTTCTTCTTACTAGTGCAGCGTTCAGATGGAAACCATCTTTAATTCTGCGGTCTGGTAAAATTTATATGTTTTCTGGTATTATCATTTGATTTTATGATCATCATTATTTAAAAAGTTGCTATATTGATTTAACGTACCTTTGAGGTAATTTTCATAATAATATTGTACCGTAATTATCTTAATTTACGCCTTGGGCGAATTTGCTTTTCGGTGATCAGTTCACCTTGGTTGTTCTTTAGAACAGCCATCATTAATATTGATTAGTATCGATTTATCGTGCCTTGCTGGCAATTTATCTAATATCCCTCTGATATTGTAATAATTTCGTTTGTTAATTTAAACTAACTCGGTTATTGTAAATTTTAGATTTACTCGGCAACGGATGTCGCCATTTTGTATCGTAGTTTTCTGTCTTGGTCTGTTGATGTTTTAGGTCACTTAGCTACGTTGGTAGCGCTCTGAAAGTGGACTAGTGACATTTGGAGATTGGTACACCTGGTTGGACCAAACCTATTTGTTTATAACCTTTGTGAAAATTATCTTATTTGGTGCATTTGTCTTGTAGTGGATTATTTTATACCAGTGCATATATTTATCAACCAGACCTCAGTAACGTAAGGTTTCTCTAAATTTAAAATATCGAATGCTTACTTGAACGTTTACTTAGTATTTAGTTAGGAACGCTGCTCTAGTGGAGCCTTGCCTAGTTCTCTGGCAAAGATACCTGCCTAGTTATCTGGCGATTGATTAACTTTTGATTATCTACAGTAAACATATAGTCAAGTATATATCTTTATTTAACTTTATCTGCAATTCATTAGAACCTCTCTCCGAGGAACTAATAAATGATTTAACGTTACCTTTAAATTGAAAACTCTTATATTGTTTTATATTTAGCAAATATTTATTTACGTTATCTTTCTAGTTGTCTGTCTGTATACAGACATTCTAAATTCTATTTTCTTGAAGATTAACTTCTTTTTAGTAAAAAAATATCTTAACATATAGGGAATACCTATTTCACTTGTTTATTATCGTAGCTACACCTAGTTTATTTGTTGGACTAGTATTTTTTTCTATTTAACTTAATTTTTATTGATACTTAAGTTAGTTGAAGTCTTCAACTTCTTAAAATATTGTAGGATACCGATCCTAATTTGTTTAGTTTGCAATTTACTCTGTAAATTTGGGTTAACTCATTTTTGTCAACGTAGCTGGACAAATCAAACGTCACAGCTTTTAACTTTGTTTTGCCTGTAATACTGATCTCATAAAACTCTCCCCTTTTTATGTTAATACCTGGACCAAGAGAAGAGGATAACTGGTGGATCGAACTGATCATTATATACTGGGTGGAGCAGGAAAATTATATTTTATACAAGTGGCATTTTTTCTCAAGGGTAACTGCAGTATTGATAGTGGTGAGTCAAATTGACACCGAACCCATTAAGAGCTTAGCCGTTGGTGGATTCTTCGCTGGACTAACCCATTGGAAGTTACGTAAGATCTTCGTCCCCAGTAAACATTTATATTTGGTCAGAGGAAATTTGTGAGAGATCAGGCATTTCATTTTTTTTTTTTTTTCCTCTTTCAATATCATTTTTTTGTGTGGTTAGTTGTTGGTCTTCAACCACAAGTAAATTTTTTTTAACTTGTAAACATTGTACATATACTAGTCTTCATTATACTTTTTATAAAATAATATCTTTTTATTCAACTTCCTTACCAACTGAATTCAAGTTTTAACGTTATCTTTATCTTTTAAAATAGAATTTTAATTATTTGGTACTTGCAAAAGTCCTGGCGCCCAGCCTAGATTTTGGTGATAACTCAAATCAATCTAAGCCCTTATTCACGACCTGCTCACTGAGCTACCGGTTCATAAGTACAACCAAAGATTGAACCAAAATTAGGAATATGATAAAGTCTCGAATAAAGTTAAATGGCTCAGTGCTTGCACGTTCGGCTTGAGGCTAAGGGGTCCCGGGTTCGAATCCTGGTTAGGGCATGGATATATAGTAGAGTATTTAAAATACCGAGAGGATAGCACAATTGGCTAGAGCGTTGTTGTGTAGCAGAACACGGCTAGTCACTGTCTATCTCTCCGGAGTTCGAGTCTCAGCTGCGGCATCTAGCAAATTTCGGAGAGAATTGTTGTTGTGTGAGTGTGTCTGTCCTGGTTGAGTGGTGGAATAGCAACGTTAAACTCCGCCACGATGTCAATATAAATAGGGCGTTAAAAAAAAACGTTTTGTTATCTACATTTTTTCTTCTAACTGCCTGGAAGTTACTTTAACATGATCCTGTAATTATTTCGGAACACCTGTTCCGCATGAGAATTACATGATTCTAAACAACAATTTACTGTTTTTACAGCAGAACGAATTTAAGATTATAATCTCTATAAAAGTCACTTTCTTCTATATTTATATGTGGAACGTATGGAACGAAGTAATCCCGTATTTGCCTGGACATGATACATGCAGAATGGTTTAAATTTATCCAAAATTGTAGGAATCATAGAAAAATTAACTAACATTTGCATTTGTACTTAGAACCATATGACTCTATAAAGAATACAAATGTAGTATAAATGTAGCAAATGTAGTATAAATTTTAGTAACTTTTATTCATTAAACAGACAATAGAAAACGTATAAAAATAAATAATCTTCAGTTTGTAATTCTAAAGAGCTACGAAAAAATATAAATTGTAGCAAATAGTTACATGAATCTAATTTTAGGATCACATGAAAATTAAGTTTATGACGCTATCTTTCATTCAATAGTGAAATTTCCTCCTAGCCAGAAAGATACAGAAAATTATTTACAGTGGTTATAATAATACTCCCAGTTTTGAGCGAAATGCCACTTAGAACACTATGGTTCTTATGCGGCGATTTGTTTTATTGTGTTCTATAGATTCTATGTTAATAAATTATACAATTTATTTATTTTACTACAAAAATTATACTGAAAAATTTACACAGACTTCTGAAGTAAAAATATTTTATTCGTAATTTTTGCTAGATGATTTCGAAAGTTATCTCTATAACTCTATAACTTATTTCGAAAAAACAATACACAAACACCCAAGTATATGAATGATATTGTTGAACTCGGAATTTAAAGTGCTATCAATAACTTGAAAATATACCTACAGGGCGTCATGATTAAAACTTAAAAATAAAAATGTCTAAATCGCTCCACTAATTCAACATTTACAGCTTGTTTTGTAAAGCCGTAATATTTTAATAACATTATCAGTGTCAGCGTGGTATTTTAAAGTCGTGACGATTCTTGTGCCCTAATTTATAGTTTTTTTTTTATAAATGTATATAAGTATATACCTCTAGAAATGTGTACAATAATGAAATATTCTATTGAAAGTTTTGTTACTCAATACCACTAAGGAAAAGTAATTAATTATTTTTTAAAAAAAATTATACGATATTAATTTTCGCAACTCTGTGTGTGGGTAGAAAATATTATAATCGTCGACATTTAAAATTATTATTAAATCATAATTAAATTTAATACTATTTTAAAAGAGGAAGACAGAGAAACTTAAAATAATATAATTTGCTACATAAACCTTGATATGCATAGATTTTCTTCGATCAACATCGCTGAATCTGGGAAGTACACAATGATAATATTATGTTTAAGTTGTGCAGTTTGGTGATGCCGAATCTGTTTCTGTTTGGGAAGAAATATGCTGTTAATATTGTCGGTGTTCAAGATGTGGTTCACATTCTACAATAATCTGTGTTTCCCGACTCTCTTTGCCCGGTACAAAAATATAATAAATGATAAAACTCTAACCTTATTCAGTTCAGTCGCTAACGTTTCGCCTTTATTATATTAAATCTTCAGAGCTCTCAACCATGAATAAAACTTATTAATAAAGTAGAAACGTACAAAATAATTTCCTTTTTTTACACCTCTCATTTTACAACGGTAGCCAGTAGGTATGGATGGTTTACGAAAATGTACGAAATTAATTTGAAATATGCAATTTTACTATTTAAAACTATTTTTAAATATAACATCTTTTAAATGATTTCCATGCGAATTTATACATTATTCTAAAAGGCTTACAAAATTCAGCATTATACGCTGCAATAAATCACGATTAATGTTTCCTGTTTCCTGTTGTATGGAAAGCTTCAGTTCTTGAATTATTGTGCGATGCTTATTCTTGTACACCTTAAATTTAAGGTATCCCACGACAAGAAATTAAGAGCACTTAAACCCTTCCAGGAAAAAGATTTTGCAGAGTAATCAATGACTGAACTGCCGTATGTGCTGTGGCACCATCCTGTTGGAACATTACATTGTTCAAACCAAATCTTTTTTATTCAGGCAGCATATTCAGGTACCGATTGGAATTAAACCATTACAGTTTGAGTATTCAATTCAAAAATAAAAGATCCAGTAATTCCTGATGTCGAAAATCCACACCAAACTATCTAGAGCACTACCTAAATAAAGGTTTTTCGTGTAGATTGAAAGGATTTTCTGCAACCCTAGTATCTTAAGTTATTGTTATTCACATAACCACTTAAATGAAAGTGGGCCTCATCAGTCGGTACGTTTTTATTGGCATTGAAAATTTTTAAAAATTGTTCACAAAACTGAAGACGTTCTCCTTTATCCTGATCTTTTAGTTCCTGAACAATCTGGGTTTTGTATGGATGAAAGTGAAGATCGTGTTTTAAAATTCGCCGTAAGAATTTATTTGTAATGTTTGATACTTGAGGACGTTTTACGGCTGAACGCGTCGGACACGATCAATATTCTCAGACTGAACGAGTAGTAGTACCAGATAACTTTGAGGCAACATTTTCACGAGAACGAAAATCACTAACCCATCTTAAAATTGTGGTTCTTGTGGGTACATTTTCGTGTTTTTGAAAAAAATTGATATTCACGTCTGAATGTTCTTTGCGTTTCAATAATGATGCGAGTATTAAAACATGTTTCTACTATGAACACACGTTGATTTAAAAGAATGCGCCATCATTTTATAAATTGCAAAGATTATTGGCACTTTTTGGTACATACAGCATTTAATGTCACCTATTTGTTTATTTCATCGCCTACAAAAAAATCATTCATACCTATTGACTAACCTTGTATATTTTATTTTTTGACCAATTATATTGCCTGCCTATGTCAGGAAATGTATGGGATGGGAAAATTCTGTGATTGGCAAATTGAATAATAAGTCAAGTTGATAGATGATCCTACGTAAATGCACTGCTATTGAATTACAGATGCTTTGTGTGACCATGCTTTATAATATAGCCACACCGCACTATAATGTGGTTGTTTAGGAATGTAAAAATATAGAAAGGATCACTTTGAACCCGCCAGTATGTCTGCGATTTTATAGGTATAAGTTATCTGTTGTATTTTAATTGTTACTATAAAGTTAATACAATATTATGCATTATATTGGCACAAAGTATCAGGTTACCAAAAATTTATGGTTTTGTTGGGTAATGGTCCTTATTTTGAGAAAATACTTCTTCAACTTGCCGACGTTTCGGTAAATTTTATTACCATCCTCAGGGCAATTAATTATGAATTTTATATATATATATATATATAGTATATATATATATATATATATATATATATATATATATATATATATATATATATATATATACAGGGTGTCCCAACCAAAAGTAGGCACCCTGAATAACTTTGGAGATAAATTTTTTTAGAAAAATTGGTGAAACACGTCGACCTTATTTCCAAGGGGGACATATTTTAATGTAATACTTGTATACCTATTATCATCCCTCTACCCTACACGGCCACCCCCTCAAAAAATTCAAATGACAAGGGGGGTCGAATGATACATCTTTTGAAAGGTCTTTCAATTCCCTACATAACGGTGTATTTTTTTTTAACTTTTATCGATTCGTTCTTAAGGAAAATAATTTTATTTTTGATGATTACACACAGTCGAAATCGTTTAAAAAAATCTAAAATACACGGCACTGGGAATTGGAATTTATAAAAAAAACTACATTTTTTAGTGCTCTTAAATCAACACGAGTTCTTTGAACAAAAACACTTTCCTTGTCCGTTTAGTTTTAGAATAATAAAAGACTTATAAGTATTTGATAGTCCTTGAACATTAATTTGTTCACAACCAATTTTAAATCGAGATTCATTTTACCAGAGTGAGTTTTCAAAATGGTTTATACCCTTCAGGAGAGAATAGAAATTGTCAGCATTTATTTTAAAAACGATAATTGTGCTAGAGCTACGGAGCGCATATTCAATAGAAATCACCCAGAAAGAAGGGCTGGTTCTCAGTATGTTTTATAATTATTGACAAAATTTATGGAAACAGTTTCGGTAAGAAACAAAAAGCATGAACCTCAGCGACCGATTAGGAATAAAGCAGTCGAAGTGGCAGTTCTGGGTCATTTGCAGATGGATAATACTCAATCGATCAGGAAAGTAGCTGAGGCTTCCGGTGTATCACGAAGCAGTGTTCATCGAATTGTAAAGGCCCACAAATTTCATTCATATAAATTTAAATTGGTACACGAATTAAACGAAGATGATCCCGATCGTCGGCTTGAAATCTGTGAGATTTTTAGTGAACAATTAAACGGTAATGCCAATCTACTGTACAATACGTGTTTTTCTGATGAATCGACATTTCAGTTAAATGTGGAGGTAAACAGGTACAATTGTAGGTATTGGAGTGAAACCAATCCACATTTGTTCATGGAAACTCATACCCAAAGGCCTCAGAAGTTAAAGGTTTGAGCTGGCATCTTAGGGGATCACATTATCGGGCCGTTTTTTATTCCTGACAATTTAAATGGCGAAAGGTACCTCGATCTGTTAGAAAATAACATCGACCCAATGATTACCCAAATCCTCGAAGAAGACTATAATCTTTTAGAGGGCGAACTGTTTTTTCAACAGGATGGGGCACCCCCACATTTTGCTATAGCAGTCCGTTAATTTTTGGATAATCGGTTTCCTGAGCGATGGATTGGAAGAAGAGGTCCTGTGGAGTGGCCCGCTAGGTCACCCGATTTAACTCCCTTGGATTTCTTTCTGTGGGGACATTTGAAATCGAAGGTATTTGCAACAAAACCCGCATCTCTGGAAGAGTTACGTGAAAGAATTGTTCGAGAATGCCGTTTATTGACTCCAGATGTGTTCAGAAATGTTCGTACAGAATTTCAAGATAGATTATACTACTGTATGGAAGTCGGTGGGGGTCATTTTGAATAATACATACGATAATTTAAACGGCTTCTTTTATTTGTATTTCTCGAACCCAAAGTAATGAAACAATTATTTCTGAGGAACGATTCGATAAAAGTTTAAAAAAATGCACAGCTATGTAGAGAATTGAAAGACCTTTCAAAAGATGTATCACTACTTTTGGTGGGGACACCCTGTATATATGTATAATCATAATAGGTTACAAACATAAGAACTTTAGTGTCTATTGGTAATGACACGAATCGTACAATCCAGAAACTTTTTCGGAACTGCGAATAGTGACGGATCCATAGGGGGCACAAGGACAAGTGCCCCCTGTCGTTTGTTTGACAAAAAAAAATCGCCTTACAAAAGTAACATTTCTATATTAATTTCAATTTGCTTGTATAACCACGAACAATAGTGTTTCAACGTTTAACATGGGAGAATACACTTACTGGCTGGACTGCATTCAGAAAGGATTTCCCAGGACACAAAGTATCATTATTCCTTAAAAATAGTTCAAGAAAGGTAAATGTTTCCGTAGGTTAATTGAATTGGATTATTTTGTTGTAAATTGTTTATGTTGAGAGACATGTATGTAGGGTTAATTAATTCCAACTTTGAAAATTAAGAACTTTAATGCCAGAGTTACAGTATTTTTTAAATAATGGTTAGAAAAACTAATCAAGCACTTATTTGTGGTTCGTTGAAAAGAATTATACGATATATTAGCAATAAGTAACATCGCTTTTAATTTTTTTAAAAAGCATCAAGTAATATATTATGTGTTTATGATTAATATTTTTTCTACCAGTACCTAATAAATATATTTCATCATTGATACCTCCATTTTCAACATCGAAAGACATGAAGCTCAAGTCTATAGTTAAAAAGAATTAAGACCTACTTAAGTCCAACTTTAGACTATCAATTATTATTATTGATCGTCTAAGAGGCCAACCATGGAGAGATTAAATGGTCTGAGTTTGTTGAATGTCAATGCAGATGTTAAAATAGTACCCTAAGAGTTCTTAGACACGTCTCCAAAGAAATAATCTCGAAAACTTTACTTGGAATTGATATAATACAACTATTTTGCTTTACTTTTTTTTATATTAATACTCACTAGCTTTTAGCACTTGTCTTTTTACTGAATAAATAATGAATAATTAATATTATCTGTTGCTGTTTTACATGGGGTGTTTGAGGATTAAGTGGACAAACTTAAAATTTGAATTCAGGACCTCAAAAGAAGAAAACAGTTTCCCATGGAGGTATATCCGAAAACGTTTCGCTTAAGAATTATGCCCCTCCAGAGATGGAGGCTAAAATTAGGTTTTTAATTTCTCAAATTTGGAAAAAGGTAAACAAATTAATTTTAGTAGATATTTCTTACTAATGGGAATGCTTCCAAAGGATATTTTTTTATCATTTGTAATCGGCAAAATGGGTAAAATCAACAACCCTATTTTATTTCTTCATTCGATTATTCAGACCCGAATTTTATCATATAAAAATGTGCCTTAGAAAGATCAATTCATCTAGAAACTCGTTTGTTTATTTTATTTGTTTTATCGAAGACAATTTTTGATTAAAAAAATATAATAGTCCCGATCGTCACGATTATTTGGGAAATTGCATTATTTAATTAAATAGAAAATGCCTAGTACGCTGATGTCAAATAACCGTGTGGAACGTGATAAAACATTTTAGTAATCTGTAGTCAGCGCACAGGTCGCCAGATATTGATCCTCTAGACTTTTTCTTTGGGGCATCTAAAATCACTAAGCTACAGAACACCAGTTCAGCACAAAGAAGATCTAAGAAACCGAATACAAGAGATGCAAAATTATAAGAAATACTCCTAGTATTTTTGACCGGTGCCGGTATGGGCTGATAAGGCGCATAAATTCATGTATTGAAGTCAAGGGCCACTTTGCCTCCTCCAAGATGATGTTTCACTCGGCAGGGCTGAAAATTCGATGACATGCATCACTTGGTTTGATGGTCGAGGAGGCTTATTGGCTTGGATTAGCCTGATAGTCGGGACGGAGTAGTTCCAATAAATACAAACAACATTTCTCGTTCTCAACAACAAATTCAATATCTCCGGGGACGTAAGGCAGCACTGGTGTCTGGTCTACCCCGTACAAGTGTCTAAGGTGGTAATATAGTAGCGTTATGTTGGTGGAGGTAGACTGGAATCGCATATATGGGACACGAGGTATTCTGGTCCTGCAGTTGATATTGGGAACTTCTACGCACCACACTACGGTAGACCAAAGTGTTGGTAGCATCATCCTGACAATAGAAAAACGTATGTCAGTCCGATCGATAAACCCAGTGTTTCTATGTTCTCATAGAAGACATCGTTTAATGACGTGCTGTGGAAACAGATTTTTCTGTTCAGCAGCTCTGATAGGGGCTTTCAGGCGATTTGGCTGAAGCTCAGTCTAGTGTCGAATGCGAGACCGACTTGATCCGCGGTTCGTTTTGGTGACTTGAACGATCCTGCGCCCACTTCTGCAGTTTCATGTTTCACAAACAGCAAGAGGGGATCTGAGCTCCTAAGTATGTTACATGGCAAACTCAGTAATATTCTGCTGTACGTACACTGCGGGCTCAAGAGTTCTCGACCCACCGTTGATGTGGCAGGTACACACGAGAAACGGCCGATCTAGGATGAATATTTCTGTGAATAATGCGGGTATCTCTATCTAATTGGCGCAGCTCATCCATCGTCCACTTTACTACTCCAAAGAAGTAAAGCAAAACCGGAACGGCAAGCATGTTAGTCTTTTTCTTCCTCGAAAATTTGAAAGACCAAATCTTTCGGAGTCGATGCCTGGTACTTGCTGCGGTGAGAATCTTTTTTGTTTCATATTCAGGGTGTGAGGTTTATACACTCTGGTATATATAGGTCTGTCCTTATTATTACAATTATTAAAAATGATTTACTGTTTTCAATTTGCTCTGAAAGTAACTGAAATTGGTTAGGGACATAGCATTTTCCGTGATATCGAGCCAAAAAATAATTATAGTATCCTCAAATAAAGAATTAGACCAACCAAATATGCTGAATAAAACGGACAAAACTCTAGCGGTTCCATTAATAATATCCTGAACGTTTTAGGACTTACAATTAATGAAAAAATGTCTACAGTTTTATATTCAAGTTGTGGGCAGCCTAGTGGCAACAGTTGGCATGCTTACCCATAATTACGTTTCAAAGTTGAAGTTAAGATTATTAACTTATAATTATACTCAATAATTTTTTTTTCGTCGTCCTTTTATCTTGAGTCCGATCTGTAGATTCTTATTCACATTATACCAGTTACAAATGTCTCTTTGCGGTTTTTTTACTTTAAAAGGAAGATGAAGACTTATTTGCATTTATCCATTTATCACGATGACAAATTATACAACGCATGTCTTTCTATTTGGAGAAATGTCACCTTTACGTGACTGTCCTTGGAGATGCATCAAACACGCTGCACTCGACAAATTCTACAAGTGAAACTGGTTACTTGGTACTTCCCCGCACCCTACAGAAAATACTTTTTTTATTATTATTTTATGTACTTAACTTGTCCCTGCAACGAGTCATTAGCAGTTCGACCAGACAGCTTGGTTCTCATTGAGAACTTGCGTGACATGAATGAACATTTTTTTGTCTTTAATCATATTAAACTTTAAAACACGCACTGATTAGTGTGATATTTCAGTCTGAGATATAGATTATTATAATACCTTCGTTGAAATGTGTTTTTATATATTTTTTTAAATGCGTCAGTGTAGTACATGTTAGAATAGTAAGGGGTAAAAAAATTATCAATGTGTTGTAAAATAATGTGTTTGACAAAAAATGTAATTGTTACTTAAATATATATAAATCAGACATATTTTTTTAGTTAAACATAAAATTGAAACAACAAAAAAAATGTTATATAAAACTGTTACATTTATTTTATTTAATTCATGTTAAACAAAAAGCTGACATATAAAAGGTTTTTCAATAGTATGTGTCGGATGTTTTTAGGTTATGTTTGACACATGGCAACACTGTTCGATGTTTGTGTTGTACATCTGTCATATGTAGATACGAATTTCTTAATATAATCTGAATCTCCAATTGGTATTGCTCGACCTTGAGAAGATGTCCCTATACAGAGGGCCGCCATACTGTGGACAATTTAGTTACATTTCGATTTATTATTGATAACAATTAGTAATTTCGCGTTGCCGCATTGGGTTTAGATTTGTCAATTGTCATCTTTGGACGCTTTGTTATGTGACGTGACAAGATTTATTAATTATTGTACTTTTGCCTGACTTGCTAGATTTTTTAGATGTGTTCTGTGTTTATTAGTTTTTGAGTGGCATTTTGTGGTTATTGTTTAGCGTGGAACTTCTCTGTGCAATTAAAAATGCATTGTTTGGTGCTGGTTGCGAAAGTTCTACCAGAAAAAAAGAAAGAGGTGTAACGCTCCATTCGTAAGTCTAGTAGTATCCAAACACCAATACGTTTTGTTTAAAAGCTGGATAGTTCTGTAATTTTTGATAATAAAACATTTTTAAATCGAGTTGTTGTTCTTCTCTTCTCAAATATGAAATACCTATGTTTCTCTTCAAATAGTATTTAACTAATTTGTAATACACGACTATGAAAATAACACAACTTATCTGTTTTTAGTTGCCAATAATCAGTAGTAATATCACAAGATAGTTAGAATAAAATAATTCGACAGTTTTTCGAGAACTTGTTGCCTGGCAATAGATACGAGAACTCGTAGAGCTCGAGTGTTATTACCAACTGGCAACAAGTTTGAAAAAGAAACTGGAGAATTATTTTCTAATTTATTCTCACTCTCGAATGGTATTCGAAAGATTATTTTTTACTATTCAAATAAAATATATAACTTTTTAACTTCTTTTTTTACCATAATTGACTCAATTTAAGATAAAGTAACTTCATACTGCATCAAGGTTAAAGTTTTGTGTTAAAGTTTTGAGCATGAAAAATACAATTGTTGTAAATGTTTCATCCGTGACTGGTGTATTTTATTATATTTTGTAACCCCCTTTCGTCGCAAAATGATTGGAATCGTTTCCGTATCGAATTATTACTAACCATAGTATTTTTACATGCATTTTCTTTAATTTGTATGTTAATTTCTTCCACTGACGCTGAACTAAATCGTTTCTGATAAATTTTTCGATTTTAGACCAAAATTGATGACAGATGTCAAAATCAGAAAACACGTTGTCAATGCACAAAAACAAAATACTGTAAAATATTCTCAGTAGGATTATGTAATTATAAGATTATTCTCAGTATAATAATAATATAATTGGAAAGAAATAAACACATGATCAAAAATACTGTTAAATGATTGGACAATAAAAACATTAAAAAATTATCACGGAAATAGACTAATTTGTGGTAAACACGATTTAAATTTCCACGGACTCATAACCTTCTGTAATTGGTCAGTATGTAGCCAATATAAATTGCTCACAGTATGGGAGCCATGTAGTAGGGGGCATGGTATTTGTATTTTATTAGAGATCCAGATTATATTAAGAGATTCGAGTCTACAACCACTACAGTTTTAATCATGGAACGCTAAATAATAGAATGACGTGTTCATATTTGTTAAAATTTATTACGGAAATTCGTATTATCTAAAAAAACACATTTCACAAAATTCGTAATTTTTTCGGTCAACATCATCGCCCAACGAACAAAACAATTCGCACTATATGGTGCATAAATTCTAGGAAATTGGATCTGCAAGATGTAGACGCCTGTGCGCGCATTTTGTCCTCTATCCTGGCTAACGCTGCAAAACTTATGTGAATAGACTTTAAATACCTGGAAAATTTATTTTATTGGCTTGATATAGTAGACATGATTTATAATCTTTCATCAAGAATATATTTTTTTGTAAAGTCAAAATAAAAAAGTTTGGGTCCCTTGGAGACCCCATTTCAGAAGGCCAATTTTGCTCATCACCGAATTTATCATTGTCTTTGGCCATTAGAACATGTGTACCAAATTTGAAACCTTTATCTCAAAAACTGTGGCTGTTATCGCGATACTACAGACATACCGACAAATTTCTTTTCATCAAGTTATGTTTTTTTCATTCTAATTTGTCGAGATTTGTCCAGAAATGTACCTTTTTTCTTCTTCCATTCATTATGTCTCTTCAAGTGGTACCACATTCACTAAATTATATGTGTCACCTAGAATGTTGTGGAAAATCTTAACTGCCAAATTTGGAAAGTCTCCCATTAGTATTTTTTGAGTTTTCGCGGATACACACACAATCTCACATTCACACTCACCTACACACTCACACACTCACACTCACACACACACGCACACACACGCACCGACAGGCATCATTCGGGAAATAGTCAGAATGGATTTAGGGTAGTTCAAAACGTATATATCAATCAATTACTATACCTCCTTATATTAGATATTAGAAAGTAAAAAATATGTTTTAAATAATTTTCTGAAAAACCACTTCAAATGTTTAAGATAAATTATCTTAACTAATTTTTAATTTCTACAAATAAATTTATACATTACTTTTGAATGTCTAAAAGTATTAATCACGGATTCAGTTAATTTGGTTATTTGTACAGTCACCATGTGCAATTTTAAAATGATATATTAATATTTAAATTTGGGATATTGGCCAAAAAATCGGGCATTGCATATTGCATATTGCATGCTTGGCACAGTTCAAACTAGTTTGAACATCAAATAGAAGTCATGAATTAAAATAATACCATTTTTCATTACTAAGGCAAGGCCTATTATGTAATATTGACCTATTTTATCAACAATTTCCAATAATATTTATGTTGCTCAAATTATTTGTCTAAACACAGATAGGGTAATACAAATATAATAATACTATCATTATTCCAAAAGCGGAATAAAACAACTCCAGAATGCAATAATGGGACGTATGCATTATATTTGGTGAAATGCATACCTTGATTTGATCGAGAGATCGTGAAAATAAATAGATTAACCTGTATTATTTTTTTGAAATTAGTGTTTTTTCTATAATTAAATTAATTATGAAAGTAGAGGGGATATTGTGGGAGAATTGTGACGTACGATTTATAAGCAACAAAAGTATGTTTTTCCACAAAACACCATAACACCATATACTGCACTGCAGTATATGGTGTTTTGATGTTTTCTGAAAAACCACGTCAGTGTTAGCTTCACATCAAAGGGTCCAGCCGACTTCAGGAACAAAAATATAACTGAAACTGCAAATTAGATTTATGAGGATTAATTATTTTGTTCCTGTTTATCGAATTTTTACGAGAGAGAGAGAGAGAGAGAGAGAGAGAGAGTAACCTAAGTAATACGACTTAAAGTGAGATAAATAAGTAAACAATAATTGTTTACAAGTTAAAACTTGTTCAATTATTATTGAACAAGCCAGGTAAACTGTAACAAATGTTTTACACATCTTCTCATAATGTGTTTTAGACTAGGAGCTCATAAAAGATAGCAAAATGGATAATATTTGACATGCATGTTAGGGTTAGGGGTAAAAATACGAAAAAAATATTGCCTGTTACAAGGTTTCAGTTATTTAACCCTTGACAAGCTGCTAAAATTTTTAGAAATAAAACCCAAAATCATAACAAAATAACAGGCAATTTAATTTTTTATTAAGAAATAAATTATGGATTACGGATATACAGTGTGTTCCACTTTGAGCAGACAGACCCATGTATTTCGGTTGCATTTGGGCAAATTGAAAAATTCTTTTTATAGTACCCGACGAGTTTGTTCATCGGGAAACAAACTACAACAACTTTTAGGCAATCCAAAAGGCAAAATTGAAACAAAAGAAAAGTCGGGGATTTACGAAATTAGCTGTAAGGACTGTAATCAAAAATATGTTGGACAGACTAGACGATCAATTCAAACTAGATTCAATGAGCATATTGCCCATCTCAAATATGGTAGAACAGATAAGTCTAGTGTAGCCCAACATGCGTTTGAGAACAACCATAAAATAGATATTAGCAATTTAAAATTAATTAGGAATGTAACAAACATTAGACAGCTGGATGCATTTGAAAGCTTGGAAATCATAAAGTGTAAAAAATAGTATGAATAGTGACAGGGGGCCTATCCCAAATAGCCCATGACGGTTCGGTGAACCGTGACAATAGTTGAGGTATAAATAGGGTAGATTGTTAGCATAAGTTTAGTTTTAATCATCTCCAGATGATGCCAACTTGGTTGGCGAAACGCGCGTCGAGTGCAGTATATAGTGTTTTGGTGTTTCGTGGAAAACTACGTCAGTGTACAATTTATAACAATGTATGCACAATTTACCCTCTTAACTAGTTTGGTTATCATAAATGGAAAAGATCTGTAAAAACTTTGCAACATCATGTATGTTTTATGGTTGTCTCCGAGAGTAATGGTCGATGTGGTGAAAAAATATGCTTATATTTTGAGAACGACCGTTCGACATACATACAAGTATACTTAAAATAGTCTTTGAACTCACTTAACAGATCTGCAGATGCACCATCAGTACCATCACAAATTTGTCTTAATCTGGTAAAACTAGTGTCTTGCTTGAACAGACGTGCGAACTTTTCTCAAAACGGGCTCATTTTTTGCTCACCTATAGAGTGTAGCCGTCGATTTACTTCGTCCAATATTTGCAGTGACTCCGTTAACGACAACGGACTTTTTTGTAAGTTTTGTATGACGTCATGTAATCCTTTATAGTTCTTGTGAATAGTTTTTAAAGCTGTTTCAACAGAAACATCCTCGAATTTTGTCTGGCTTTCCTTAATAGCTGCAGATTCGTATGGATTGAATTGTAGTATCACAGCTTCTATTTGTTGTAAATATTCACCATAATAAAAATCTGCCCTTAACCATCTTCCCCAACGTGTAAGAATCGGCTGTGGTGGTTCGGGAATACCGGGACACTTGTTATGAAATACGCGAAGACGTTTAGGAGATTTAAGGAACACTTTCTTTGTACTTGCTATTAATGCATCTACCTCTGGAAAAGTTTGTCGAATAGTTTCTGCCACAAGATGTAAAGCATGCACTTTACACGTAACATGTACCAACTTACAACTGTGTTCTTGAATAGAACGGCCTACCAAACGCATTGTCGCGGCACCATCGGTCACAAACATCAACACTTGACTTTTTGACAGGTCAAATTTTTCTAACGTCTCCAGCACTACCCGCGTAATTGTTTGGCCAGTACACTGCGTTGTCTTTTGCTAGCTACTAACAGTGGAAATGTCGGTTTAAGAGGGTCCAGTCCACGTACTATAACATTTAAAATAGATTTTTTTTTACAATCTGTCGTCTCGTCAACACATAACCACAGTCGTGTATTTTTTAGTACACATTTGATCTTATTTACAATGTCTTCGCTTACAGTTGGTACATAGTTACGCAACGTTGTGCAACTTGGTAACGTCACCTTGGGATTGTATTTATTCCAGAACTCCTGAAATGGTTGTTTATCGACTATGTGGAGCGGAACATCACAGGCAATCAGCATTAAGAGTAAATCAAACATAAACTGTGTTGTCGAAGGCACGCCATTTTTTAAAATTTTATGTTGCACAGAATTTACGTGACGTTTACAATCACGTTTGTCCCAGCACATCCGGTGTGTCTCGGACACCTTACAAATTATTATGACACCATTGTAAAATAAATTCGGGAATTCACCGATAAATTTATTCACTTTGTCAGCGTACGGACGGCCGTTTTTTACTCTTGGGCAGGTTTGACATACGTTATTATTAAATTAATGGTACACAACAAATAAAATTATCAACAGTACAACGGAGAGGGATAAATTACGTTCTACACACCACGAGGCATAACAATAGACTAAAATCAAATGTTAGTCTTTGCTAAAATAGTAAACAAGTCTAGCTTACGTATTTGGGTATTTCTCTATTTGGTACCCTCCGTGACTTGCGGACCGATTTGCCAACTCTATAAATCAAGAATGTCATTTTGAGAAATTTGGACTTAACTCTTTATGGCTGTTGGGTACAGAAATAATTTTTAATGTAGAGTAAAATGAACTTATTGAAAACATGTTTTTTTAATGAAAATATCCCATTATAGTCTACACATCTAATTATCTGTTATCTATTTAGTAAAATTTCATTATAACCTGACTGCTGACTGTCAGCAGATGTTGCGTTAAATCGTTAAATAAAGATAGTAATTATAAAAGTAAGAATGTCACATAAAAACTAACAAAGTTTGAGTTCATTAACACGCAATGCATAATGGAACTACAGAACACGGGTGTTATCTTTCTATAAGTGCAGCATAAAATGTACGAAGGTGAATTATATGCCCACTGAGAAAAAAATAATAGCATTAAGTTTATATCTTCGGTCGATGATAATAGCAACCTACGAGTCTACACGTTTTTCGCGGATTCGTGTACTACGTGCGTTTCGTTGGTATGATAATAATGTTAATTCCTAAAACACAAACATAATATTTTTAAATAAAATGTCGATGAGAGATTATTTACAATACTCTTGTGATTATTGTCTATATTTATTTGTGGCATTCTAAAATGTTTCTTCATACTTTCTTTGGATATTAAGCCACTGTCCTATAAATTATCTAATTTTTTTTAAATAAACCTCTGTGCTAAAAGGATGAGGGTGGCCTTTTCAAAAGAATGTTGTTGCTTATTCAGAAAACGTCTCACCTAAAAAAATATTAACCTAGAAATGAAACTTAATGTCAAATATTTCAGATAATTGAAAGTTGACGTTTCGGAATACTCTCAGATTCCGTTCTTTATAATAAGTTGCTTATTTTGAAAATTCTAAAATCCGTTATCAAATATTCGAAAAATTGTACAGAGTGATCAAATACTTAAAAAATTTGAAATTAGTTTGGGAGTATTCAATATTTTTCTTTTTAGAGAAAAATGTCATGAACAATTAATTGTTGTTCGTATCACAAAATCGACTTAAATTAAGTATTTCATTGAAAAAATAGAATGTCATGAAATTTATCTATTTTTTATTAAAAAAACATGCATTCTTTATAAAAAATTTTACGTTTTATGGCCATCAACAACAATTGAAGGGTGTCCGGTTCAAACATGCCAAAATTACAAGAATGAGATATCCTCATAAAACTAAATTTTTAGGAGCTATTTTCCAAAATGTAATATATAAACTAGTTTACTAGTCATTAGAACCAGAGCTGGGGAGATTACCGCCAAAAAGTAATCGATTACTGATTAGTAATCATTTTTAACAACAGAGAGGGTAAAAGTTAATTTACAAGTAGTAACAAGTATTAACATAATACCTAAGGTACCAACCTCTCAATTTATTTAACTGAAGATTAAATAAATTTGCCACCACACTTCTTAATGATTTATAAATTTGCATCATACTTCGTTCAGCTTTATTTGTAGTTGGGGTTACCATCTACTCATTTGTTCTCGGTGTTCAAGAAGAGACTTATGATTTGAAATCCCCTTTGATGACGTTGTGTATACCTATTTCGCCCTGACGTAGGCAATAATCAGAAACCGGTCTGCGAATGGTGTGCACGACTGCCTCAAGAGAGATTTCCATTTATGTGGTAAAAATCTTTTACAGTGGGCAATCGCTATAAAGTTGATTAAGCTGATCACTTCTGGCAGTATGATACAAATTTATAAATCATAAAAAGTGTGGTGGCATTTATTTAATCTTCAATTAAATAAATTGAGAGGATTTCGATTTTGGTACTTTAGGTATTATGTTAGTACTCGTTACTTGTAAATTAACAAAATAAACTTTATACACAACACACAATGTGGTCCAAAAAGTTTGAAACAACCGAAAAACTTTTTCATTAAGGATTTCGGAGCCAATGAAAACTCTTGTGAAGCAAAAACAATGTATATTTTCTTCAAAAATGTATTTGGACAAATAATCAACCCTAATATCTTAATATTTCTCTCGAGAAAATGATAGACATCAATTTAGTTCGGGAACAAAAAGCAAAAAAAGACGAAATTTAAATTTTTTCTAATTTGTCAACCAGATTTTGTATTTAGACATAAACTGGAAATAGAAATAATTTTTTAAAATAACATTTTTCGGTATCGTAAATAACAAGAGTTGAAGTCAATTTCAAATAATTTACATTTCTGACTAAGTACCCGGACTAATAGAAATTTGTGTATCCAGTATTCAATTTAAGACCATGCTCCAACTTTTTTAAAGAATAAAATTTTCTGAGAAATCATTAATTAAAAAGTTTTCCATTTGTTTGAATCTTTTTGGTCCACGTTGTATATATGGTGTTCCAAAATGATGTAGCAAAACTTTCACTGTAAGTAGATTGGCTCAATACAAAACGAAAATTCTTATAAATATTTGGTCAATAATACATATTAAAGAAGTTACACTCTTTCAAAGATGGAGAAAAAAAATGTTGTTTGTGCTGGAACTTAGAAACCATAACATTACGTATATCGAAATTTCAGATTACTTTTTGTTGAGAATCTTAACAGTGTTCTGCATTTACTTTTCAAGAAAGTGGTCAGGGTGGTGTAGATTGCGTGATTTACCATCTTTGGAAGGGTGTAACTCCTTTTATATGTGTTATTGACCAAATATTTATAAGTTTTCGTTTTACATCAAGTCCATCTACTTACTGCAAGAGTATGGCCACATAATTTTGGAACACCCTGTATACAGGGTGAGTCAATTTTTTGTAGACAAACTTTAATAGGAGATAGAACACATGTTTTTAAAAAGAAAAGTTCCTATAAACATATGTCGTAGAACGCTTCGTTTCCGAGATACA
The DNA here is from genome assembly GCA_029963845.1 of Rhamnusium bicolor. NCBI lineage: Eukaryota > Metazoa > Arthropoda > Insecta > Coleoptera > Cerambycidae > Rhamnusium > Rhamnusium bicolor. Next base: position 235,556 of record JANEYF010004436.1, read on the forward strand.
GGGTGTTGAATATAATTTTTTTTCTCGAATTTTCATTATAAGTTATAAACGAATGCTTAGATTTTTTCCACGTTTGGGGGATAATGCCTATTAATTAAGGGGCATAAAGCAAGCGATAAGAATGTTCAAAAACTAGCACAGTGGCGGAGTGGAGGGGGTGCTCAACCCCTTTTTTTAAACAGAACTTCTACACCAATGACTATTTTTTAAAAAAAACTGTTACTTTCATTATCTACATACAGTTTAACAAAAATAATGTCCCTTCTTCTGTTTCGAAATTCCTGTGCGTTTCGAGTTATTTTGATTTTTAGTGTTTGATGTGGTACTAAATTAAGTAATTTATTTATTATCAATTATCGGCTAAATATTTAATTCTTTCAACGAAACCTACCTAAATATGGTTTGTTAAGGATTCTAAAAAGCCGAAATCTCTTATTCTTTATCTCTTTTCAATGTAGTCAAAATAAATATTTGTTATATCAAGCCATACTCAAATACAATACATACAAATACATACTGAAAAAAATTCGAGAAAAAAAATTATCAACACCCTGTATCTCGGAAACGAAGCGTTCTACAACATATGTTCATAGGAACTTTTCTTTTTAAAAACATGTGTTCTATGTCCTGTTTAAGTTTGTCTACAAAAAACTGCCTCATCCTGAATAAATTACTTAATTTAGTACCACATCAAACACTAAAGATCAAAATAACTCGGAAACGCACAGGAATTTCGAAACAGAAGACGGGACATTATTTTTGTAAACTGTATGTGGATAATGAAAGTAACAGTTTTTTTAAAAATAGTCATTGGTGTAGAAGTTCTGTTTAAGAAAGGGGTTGAACACCCCTCCACTTCGCCACTGTGCTAGTTTTTTGAACATTATTATCGCTTGTTTTATGCCCCTTAATTAATAGGCATTATCCTCCAAACGTGGAAAAAATCTAAGCATTCGTTTATAAGTTATAATAAAAATTCGAGAAAAAAAAATTATATTCAACACCCTGTATTTTGGAAACGAAGCGTTCTACGAGATATGTTTATAGGGACTTTTCTTTTTAAAAACATGTGTTCTATCTCCTATTAAAGTTTGTCTACAAAAAACTGACTCACCCTGTATAAACAAATTCATACCTAGTAGTAAAGTACCTATCTCTATACAAACCACTCAGTAATCAAGATTATTAGGTAACCTTGATTACTCTGTAATCAAGATTATTAGGTAATCTTCAGTATTGTTAAAGGACTTTGATTACCCGCAATTGGTATCATTATTGATTACCCAGCATAAAATGTAATGATTATATTACGATTACTTAATTTCTTGAAGTAATCTGATTATTCTGATTACATTACTTCCTGTATAATTTTTCAAAATTTGAATGCGGCTTTTGAATTATCAAAACAAGCAAAACTTTTTATAAAGAATGACGTTTTTCGAAAAATTGAAAATTAAAAAATTTGCAAGTATTGTGAACTCCATCCGGGGACACATTGTATATTTCCATAGACACATGAATATGATTCACATGAGACATTATGTTATATCGATATTGTTTCTACTTTCCTCGTCTCTAGATTGTTAACCAGTTCGTACAAAAATCAATTCAATAATTAGATACAGATACACATTCGCACCGTTTAATAAAATCATAGGGGATTTTTTCAGTTTTATTTTTGTATTAATACTTTCTTTTTCCAACATTTTACGCAAGATACAACGTTATTTGCATATCTGGATGGCATTGTGACCATAACAGGCTCGTACACAGAATGTTTAACACATAGAAAAATTGAAGAAAATCAATTAATAAATTTAAAATTTCTAGTTATTAATGAGGAAAAAAAGTATATAAAAACCCATCTAGAAAATGTAAGTATTTAAGATTTTTATTTGACGTAGAAGAAATGACTATAACTACCGTCTGAAAAAGTACCGTCTATTTCATCTTACCAAAAATATTTATAACAATAGGACAATAATAGAATGGCAGCCTGCCCAAAGTTCTAGCCCATGGCCAAAGTCATTAAGGTCACTTACTAAAGAAAACGCTAAAAAGTTCAGGAACAATACTGATGTCATTAGAATCTTTATTCTAAATTAAGTAAACCCTCTAGCAGTTCTACATGTTGAGTTCGATCCACAAATCGTGTCGGTCCTCCAATACACTAAGGCCAATTCGTCAAGAATTTAACTTCAATTTACAGTTTTTATTATAGGATCGGGTGAACGAAATTATTTATTAATCCAGGAATTTATGCGCAAAGATATCCTAATACGAGACAACCTTCAGTAAGGTTAGAAAATCATAAAGAGAGATTCATTCGTTAGAACAAATGTTAATTACGAAAAATGTGAGAGGAAGAAACTGACAGACGACGAAGATTACTTGAATGTTTTGTTATCATCAGTAGTAGCAGAATCATATACTAATTCGACCATAATATCGGGACATATCGATGTACCTCGATGTACCATCAGCAACATTTTGAAGAACACGTTTTATGACTACCATATTTCCTTCCATTAAAAATTGTTGGGGCGGGTTATGGGGATTACAAGGACATTTTGCGAGTGGGGATTGGAAATGGAAAGAGTATCTCCTTACTTTTCTCAACAACTATTGTTCACTGACGAGTCGACCTTCACCCAAAGTGATAGCTCAAACCGATATAATTTTCATCATTAGGCAAAGAAAAACCCAAAAACTGCAAGATCAGTCGATAGACGGCAATGCACTGTAAATATTTCTGGAGGCATAATTAGGTGATTAGGCGATTTTGTGATTGGGTTTCCATTTTTATTGAACATTAAGTGGTGCGCAATATCTGTGTATTTTTTGCAAAATCCCTTGCCTCAATTCCTGCAAAATGTCCCTCCATATTAAATGGAAAATATGTGGTTCCAGCACAACGGTGCTCCAGCACATTTTGCACTAGCTGTTAGAGACTTCCTCGGAGAGTCCTTGAATGAAGAATTCGAAGACAGGTGATAGGTCGCGGAGGTCCCATTAGTTGGCCACTTAGATCGCCAGGCTTGATGAAAATTAATTTTTTCTTTTGGGGGTCATAATATAACATATTAGGTAACAGAGCCCTGCAACTACTGAAGAAGATGAAGGAACGCATAATAAATGTTTTTGATACAATTTCCGTTGAGTAGTTACGAGCAGTAAATAGTTCTTTTTTTGACAAGACTTTAAATGTTTGTTGAACAGAACGGAGGTCACATTGAGAAGTTTTTTAAATACATTTTTGAAATAAAATATCTAGAAACTGTTTGGTGACCAATTTATAAAAGGAGAAATGGTCGACGTTTCGTCTTTATTTAAATACATCCTCATAACTATTTAAATTAAGTTTTCCTTGTAAATTGATTATGTTAACGTATAAACAAGGTACATATTTTTAAAGTGAACTCAAACATCATTTCATTATACATACTACTGATTTCTCAGTGAAAGTATTTTTTTTTATTTAATTCGAGTTCCCCACAATAGCTATCTGAAAATTATCACATTACATCGACGGATCCAGTCCCTATATCTTATTTCATGTCTATAATTGATATTTATTCGTTCATTTTGTGAAGTAATATTTTCATATAATTTATCAATAATTAGATTTACGTTAATTTTGTAATTTAAAAGTGAAAGTTAATTAAAAATGCATATCATATAATAAATAAGTGGGGGTGTGTAATATATTATGAATATTTCACTATATTTGCATACTTTTAATATGCCGAAAAATAAAAGACGATAATTCCATTAAAGGTAATTTGTTTAATACAAAAAATATTTTGCAGTTATCTGTTAACTCTCATAATGAAATTTCATGTCTTCAAATAAGAATTAACTTGTTTTGGATAAGATCGAAATAAAGGTGCTAAAATCATCCATTACGCTTGACTGAAGACGGGACAATAGCCTCGGTTTATGCTATCGGTTTTAATTTATCTCATGTATGGTCGCAGATATATTTCTAATTATTGTGTAGTTGATGCAGCGTTATTAATAGTTTCAGAATCATATCTATATATAGCGGCTAGGCGATTATTTTAGAAAAGGGTCAGTTTAAAGTTTATTTTAGAATTATTTAAAATTAACTTGAGATGTGTACTTAAAATGTAGGTGGCTTCCAAATTAATTAATTAATTTGTCTTGACATTGTCATTTAGTTGTTACATAAAAAAAGTAAAATTTTATGCAAAAATGTTATATAACCAATACATTTTGCACGAATTAGCTGACGATTCACTTAGTTTATGGTGAATGCTATTGTAATTGTCTTGCATCTGCAAGAAAATAAACAGAAAAATTTCCCAATCGGCAAGTGCCTCATCCTAGTACACTTGCAGAAGTTGATCGACGTTTTCGAGAAAGAGTACTTTCTTAGCACACTGGCGAAAAAGGTCTTCTCCGATCTATTCTCACTAGATGTGGAAGAATAAATTTTGGATCTCGTATATGAGAAAGGTATGAGTGTCAAAAAAGTAGCGGTACAACTCAACAAATCAAAAGATGTCCATAGAACATTAAAAGAGCAGCAATTAAAACCATTTCATGTTCAGTGTGTCCATGATATTTTGCCACAAGATGCAGACACTCGGTTACGGTTCTATAACGGGCTTACAATTATTAGAAACAAGTTTACTATAAACAATAATTTTTTAACAAAAATATTCACCGTTGAGTTGTGTTTTACCCGTAACGGAATAACGCACTTACATGTATACGAACGGAATGATGAAAATCCCCGGAAAATCCGCATGCCAATGTTTTGACTGGTATTGTTGTGGATCATGTTATTGGATCAGTTGAATTATCTTTACACCTCAATGCCAACCACTATATAAATTTTGTACAAAACGCACTTTCAGAATTAATGGAAGACGTACCTTAATATATTAGATGAAGTATGTGATATATGCACTATGATGTACCTCCTCATTTATCCGAGACGTGCATGTTTTTTAAATGCCCTGTTTCCAGAACGCTGGATAAATCGTGGTCTTGGTGCGTAATGGCCAACGAGATCACCTCACCTCACTCCACTTGATTTTCCAAGGTTGTATGAAGACTAAGGTGTATTCAATTCCTGTAGAAACACGAGGGAGAACTAAGGCACGCATTTTTCAAGTTTTCAAAATTGTCGTCCAGATGTGGGAGTGGTGTTTCAGGTAATACGATTTCTCATTTGTCGCATCAACTTGTGCATACCAGAGAAAGGCAGTCAATTTCCAACTCTTATACTTCATTGGATCCGAGATTGTCATATTTTGTTTGATTCATAGCATACTATGATTATTCCTTCAATTACGTTTTTGGTTTGGAAATTTTTATTTCGCATAAATTGTTTTTATCCTCAGACCGGTCCCCAAACTTAACAAGTGCCGAGAGGCACATTTTATTTAACTTTTAACTGATCTCACAACTGCGATATAAAGAAGTAAAAAGTCAGTGGCATACATATTTTCTTCTAAACTGATAACTGGATAACGTTTCTGAATTATTAAAAAAAGCGAAAAAAATAATAAAACTCCTAACACTGTATTTCAGCAATGATTCGTCACTGAACCCATGTCCATACTTCCCGTAGCATTGTTAGATGACAAATCTCTGCCAGTGGTTTGGCGCATGTTTTTTGAAACAGCCGGTATATGCCCTGGTCAAGTATAACTTAGTTAATTTTACAATTGCCACATCGCGCAGACATAAAAGATTGGAATCAGTACGTACCTACCGACTACAAAATGTTATATGGGGGGGAATATACTACACGTACATGTATAGGACAGTGCAAATAGACCTTCCTTGTCGTAATACAGACATATCTGCAAGCGATCTAGTTTTATTACCTCTAAGTACACCTCTAGCAGCACATATCTCAACAAACGGCGCCGTTAAATTACAAGAGAACCAAACAGTCGATCTAAATTACTGAAAATAAATCTGACTAATGTTGATAGAGATGTTTTATGTGCCGCGAAGAAGAACAAACAAGTTATTTAATATTATGTATGTCTGATCTTTTATAATAAAAATTGATGTATTATTGAATTGTATCGGCAGACTTGAACTTCCGACCTTATTAATTGTCGATAAATACATCATATTGCATTTCTAACAATAAGATAAAAACCAGTAAACATTACTTTGAAAATATAAATTATAAAAATACTAATTATTTACCCGAATTATCACATTTTATTTTCGGGGAGTACCGAGGTCTTAATGTCAACGTCCATCTTTAAAGAAGAAAAATAATCTGTAAAGCTTTTTCTGTTGATATGAGAGTCAACTACAAAATACCAGTCGCAAGGTAGCAAGAAATCCATTTCTTGAGGAGAGCCGCGCATAGAAGAATATTAGTGACATTTTTAATTGGTAACATATTATTTATTTACAATTCGTAATAAATACTAAAAGTATTACCTACATACAACAAGATACCCAAGTCGTAATCCTCTTACTTTATTTAATTGAAGATTAAATAAAGTAGCAACGCCACACACACTTGTTGATGATTTATACAATTTGTATGATGCAAAGATACGTGATTAAGCTTTAATTGCGATTGCCAGAGTAAAAGGTTTTTACCAAATAAATGAAAATCATCTTGAAGTCGTTGCGTATACCATTTGCAGACCGGTTTCTGGTTATTGCCTTCGTCAGCGTCAGTGCGAAGTATGTATGTACACGCAACGTCAACAAGGATCTCAGAATCATAAGTAGCGTTGGCATTTCGATCTGCAAATCATGGGCGGTGCAGGTAGAGAAATACAAAAATACGTAAGCGAGACTTGTTTACTATTTTAGTCTACTGTTATGCGTCGAGGTGTCAATAACGTAATTTATTTCTCTCCATTGTATTGTTGATAATTTTATTTCTTGTATTTTATTCTTGATATTATTTTAAGAATAAAGTATGTCAGACCTGCCCAAGGGTAAAAAACGGCCATACGTTGAAAATGTGAATAAGTTTATCAGTGAATTCCCCGGATTTATTCTACAATGGTGCTATAATAATTTGTAAGGTGTGCGAGACTGACCTGATATGCTGCGTCAAACGTGATTGTAAACGTCACGTAAATTCTGTGCAACATAAAACTAAAAAAAAATGGCGTGCCTTCGACAACACAGTTTATGTTCGATTTACTCTTAATGCTGATTGCCTCTGATATTCCGCTGCACATACTCGATAAACAACCATTTCAGGAGTTCTGGAAAAAATTCAATCCCAAGGTGACGTTACCAAGTCGCACAACGTTGCGTAACTATGGACCAACTGTAAGCGAGGACATTGTAAATAAGATCAAATGTGTACTAAAAAATACACGGCTGTGGTGATGAGTGGACGAGACGACAGATTGTAAAAAAATTTTATTGTAAATGTTATAGTACGTGTACTGGACCCTCATAAACCAACATTTCCACTGTTACTTGCTAGCAAAAGACTAACCGAGGGTACTGGCCAAACAATTATGCGGGTGGTGCTGGAGACGTTAGAAAATTTGACCTGTCAAAAAGTCAAGTGTTGATGTTTGTGACCGAGTGTGCCGCAACAATCCGTTTAGTGGGCCGTTCTCTTTAAGAACACGGTTGTACGTTAGTACATGTTACGTGTAAAGTGCATGCTTTACACCTTGCTGCAGAAACTATTCGCCAAGGTTTTCCAAAGGTAGATGCATTAATAGCAAGTACTAAAAAAGTGTTTCTTAAATCTCCTAAACGTCTTCGCGCAGTTCATAACAAGGGTCCGGGTATTCCCGAACCACCACAGCCGATTCTTACATATTGGGAACATGATTGGAGGCAGCATTTTATTATGCTGAATATTTACAACAAATAAAAGCTACTACAATTCAATCCAGACGAGGTTGCAGCTATTAAGGAAAGCCAGACAAAATTCGAAGATGTCTCTGTTGAAATAGCTTTAAAAACTATTTACAAGAACTATAAAGGATTACATGACGCCATACGAAACTTACAAAACAGTGCGTTGTCGTTAGTGGAGTCACTGCAAATAGTGGACGAAGTAAATCGACTGTTACACTCTATAGGTGACGCAAAAAATGTGCCCATTTGAGAAAAGCTCAAAGACTATTTTAAGTATACTTGTATTACATCAATAGATGTTGAACGGTTGTTCTCAAAATATAAGCATGCTGCAAAGTTTTTACACATCTTTTCCAGTTTGTGATAACCAAGCTAGTTAAGAGGGTGAGTTGTGCATACATTGTTATAAATTGTAACAGTTTATTGCTTTTATTACTAGTTAATTTCTTTTCTTACACTTATTATGGTGCGTACGCCTATGTCCTGCGGCGCATTTTTGCCAACTGGAATCATAAGTCTCTATGCGATAGTAGAGTACTAACGAGTTAACGGTAACTCTGTCTGCCAGTGTCAATCAATAAATTAGAAAAATGCTTCAAAATAGCGATCTTTACTAATAAAGGTATAATAAAAATTAAAATACCAAAGTAATCCAATAGAGTGGTGAGATTAATTTACAAATAGCATTAATTTCCAAAAGAAATACTTAAATAAAAGGTGTTTTGAAGTAAGCGAGCAATGGGTTTACACGATTTTCCACACAGGACCCCTATTCTTGAAATGTAGGAAACGTGCATGTTCTTCTAGAGAACTGAATGCTCACATTACACCCCTCATTCAGTTTAGTGAGGTTGCTATTCTGTAACTACAGTTCTTAATATGTGAATATGATGTAATCATTCAAGCGTTGCCAACAGCAAAGGTTGATTTCAGTGCCTTGTTCCTACGTGTTTGCAAAAAAATTGTAAACAAATATCAACTGTCAATCCCTGTCAGTGTTCAGCTGAGGCACTAAGGATAAGGTGTAATAAGATTGTCGATTTAAATTTGTCGTATGCACTGCTGTGTATAATACAGGCACCAAGATCTATTCTAATTACGGGGGGATCAGAAAATTATTTTAACATAGTGGATGATGAAACATACAGAATTAAGAGGTGGACTATTTAGCAACGATTAGCTGAATCACTGAGTGTCTACCCATTTGACCATTTGTATTTACCTTACACTCTATGGTAATTCTTGATGTCTTGTGAGGGATTGTATCAATGGGGTAACGATTTCAATAATATCTCGGTTTTGGGCAAGATCTGATAACGTGAACAGACCTTTAATTTGTAGAACTTGTTGTTCCCATTAAGCATCTTCTTCAGCTTGGTTGAGGTCTGTTAATATTTTTTTTTTTTTTGGCATTAGGCCATTAGCCATACAGTCAGACACAACATGGTGATATAGTGTTCTACCTACGTCTAACCTATACAAAAAGAAAGAGAAAAAAAAATTATATTTGAAGACAGGCGAGGGAAAAAAACAAGGACACACGCTTCTCGTCCTGGGGTCTATCAGGACATTGTTTTTATTATAACAAACAGTTTTAGAGGACCACTTTAGTATAAAGGTTTAAAGACACAGGAAAACAACAAAGGATAGAAAACTAACCTATGCTGAATAATTTTCAAAGTAACATTTCTGTTTCAACTAAAAAACTGATAATGCAGTTAAACACTGTTTTACTATTGAGACTGAGTAGAGAAAGTATATTAAACGGGGACTGAATATTGCAATTCATAAGATTGTTATACAATGTGTTGCTAGTTGCTTTGTTTTTCGTGCATTCAAAGAAAATATGATCAAGGTCTCCTTTCGTCTTACATGTTTCACAAATATCAGGGGGCACTACTTTTATTTTGTATAGGTGTGCTGGGTATTGAGCATGACCAAATTTCATACGATTTACTGTTGTAACATATGTTCGTGGAAAATCATAACCATCATGCCAGAACTTAGTCGGAAGATCAGGATGTATAAGAGTATATCTTGTTTGACTAGAGGAACAGAAATCATACCATAAGTGTTTCCATTTGTTTTTTAAATTCGTTCTTGTAACTGAGAAAGCATCAGTGAGGCATAATTTTGGTTCATACGAAAATCCTGTGTTAATGCTTTCTTTTGCTAAGGCGTCAACAATTTCATTATTTTTTAAACCTATGTGGGCTTTACCCAAACAAAATATACTTCTTTTCCAGTTATCAGTATGTTATGTAATATTTCTTTAATTTTTAGAATGCATAGATTAGTTTTAATATTGAGGGAAATATTACTTTCTAATGAGGTCAGAACCGATAAAGAATCGGATAAAATTATTGAAGTGTCTGCGTTAGATAAGTAAATATAATTCAGAGCTTCGTAAATAGCTGTTGCTTCTGCAGAGAAAATAGAAATTTGAGTGGGCAGTTTAAATTTTCCTTCCTGATTTATGGAGGGTATATAGTATGCACAACCAGTACCCACTGAGGTTTTAGAAGCATCCCTGTATACTAATAAAGGATTGTCCCATCTTTCTAAAACTGAGTTTAGGATGTTCCTGCTAAGGTTCGGGTGATCGCTGTATTGTGGTATTATAATCTTTAAATTAGAAAAAAAGGCAGAAATAGTCCAAGTTTGAAGTGTGCTTGTATGGGTCATCTAATAAAGGGAAAATATTACTACAATCTCTGAGGGCACTACATAGAGGTGGAGAGTTTTTCTTTATCCAGAACTTATTTGTTAAGTCATGTGTATTTAGATCATATATGTTTTTGGAGAGCAATACGTTGTTGATACTGATTTTAATAATTAACTTTTCACTAAGGTACTGCCTTCTTAAAGTGAGAGGGGGGACCAAGGCCTCGGCATGCAACGGTTCAATTGGGGTAGATCTCATTGCTCCTAGAGGTCTGTTAATATCTGTCTCATTTGCAATAAACAAATCGTCTAAATCCACGTTACCGCTTCAAATGAATATTTGTTGTATGTGCCCCACCATCATACCACTTTTTTCAAAGGATCTTTTTTCATATTATTCTACTTTAATTTACAATTTCCTGCCAAATGATATTAAATCTAGATATTGTCTATAGTTATTTATTTGTGGCATCCTGTAATACGATGATACTAAATCTATTAAAAACGCATATTCTCTCAAAAATAAAATAAACAAAATACTTCTATGTTATGTAACATAAATTATAATTAAATCATCGCTGTCTTTGTTCATTGTTCGTATTTTGTTCCCTTCATGTCATTTCGAATACGTAAAATAATTTTTTTTGTAATTTTTGTTTTTTTAATGATTTGTAAATATTATTTCAGGTTGGACAGCAGCGTTTGGCTGCAGTAGTAGGCAGACAGCAAATTTTGGGCGAATTTCATTTTTTTTTTTTAATTTTGCTGAGAACTCAACCAACTAACGTAATTTGTATTTATTTAAACATTTTTTGGTTAGTCATGTACACGCTTTTATTTGCAATGCTATGTAACTGCCATCTTCCAACATATGAAAATTATCGATCCTTCGGAAAAATCTTAATATCACTAGTGACCTCGGCGTCCCCTGATATTGGGTCGGCGCTGGCGGCCCTTTCGCCCCCCGCCCCCCCCGACATGGCCTTGCCTAAAATTCAAGAATAGATAATTGTTGTTTTCAAGAGAACTCCAACCTCTTCTCATGAGATACTCACGTTCACGATCTTCAAGAGTAGCGGCCTAGATCTCTTTCCTCAGGATTCCAGCTAAGAAGGCTTGATGACAACTTAATTATACAAATGGTGTACAGTATCAAGTAATGTTCCACAATATTTCAAATATTCAAAATATTCCAAAAAAGATAACTAAAGTGACTAATGGTTGTCTTGACTGTACGAAAAACGTTCAGCACAACCGAACGTCAGCTTGCACACAATAAATTAATTGCCTAATAATATTCAAATATTAATTAATGATAATGTTATTTCCAGTTTAATAGGACCTAGTCGATGCACCCAAATTAATATTTAATAAATAATTAAGGATAAAAGATTACTAAGATTAGAGAAAGTATCTAACAGATAAATTCCAAGGAAAAATAAGGTATCTGAGATAAAGTATTTAAGAAATTGAATATACTAGTACATTTTGAGTTATTTTTCTTCTGTGACACTCACTGAAAATTGAGAATTCTTATTTTATTACGTAATTATTAAATAAATATTATCATTACCATATGAATTCATTTTTCGATTAGTCGGAATATATTAACCTACAAAAACAGGATTTAATCCTTTAATATAAATTATGGATAGATTTTTACTTACAAGTTAGTAGCTGGTTGTTGGAGTTAATTATTCACGACACTCTTAATTTCACTTAAATAAGTATACAAGTTAAAATGATTTATGGCGTTAAATTATGCACCGATGTGAAAGGAGCGCTAAAAGTAACTTTATATTTAACTCTGTTTTGTTTAACAATTCCTATTGACTTACATCATTCTAGAAGTCTAATTGAATAGTATTGTTATTAGATATAGTAATTTTAACAAGCTACTGTCGTTAGTAGACTCAATTTCAGCTTTAGCAATGCTCAAAAGCAATGGCCGTACAAAAATAATCAAAAAACATAAGCAAACACAAATAAAACTAATTGAAATAATTGAACTGAATGTGGATTCATGGTCGAGGGATAAGGACACCTCTCTCCCTGGCGTCTCGAGTTCGACGAGCTGGGATTTTTTCTAAAGCAAAAATTAATCCCGGAAGTGTAGCCCCCTCACAAACAACCTTCCTTTCTACAGCGATGGAAAAACAAACTTTGTTGTATTGACTTCGACGTATCGTCAATCATCGATGTAAAAACGGCGAGGATGAAATGCTGCTAGCATCCTTGGTATGTGCGATCGCATTTAAAGAAGCAGGACTGTTTTACATACGGTTGACATCGATGTAGCAATCGCGATCTCCATCGCGAGCAGGGAGTCATCCTCGGTATGTCCGTAGAAGGGTACAAACATGCCGAAGAAAAGGTCGCAGTTCCGGTAGAAGTGGATCTCGATAAGTGGACATACCAGAGATGTTTATCCTTTCAGTTTTCCGTACAGTGTTTCAGTGGATTGAAGGATTTTATTGTGTTTTTTATAAAAGTACCTAGTTCTACTTCTATAGTGTATTTTACGAGAGTTTAAGAAAAATCACATGGGGCTCTATTCGTCCTTGTTTATATTAGAGATTGTCTGTAACTAAAACAGATATATTTGCAGGTCATTTTATGTAACATATGTGAACAACTTAAGCGCCCCTTTGCATTTTGGCCCAAGCAATTGCCTAGTTTCCCTGTTGGATAATCCTGCCTTGTCTAGCTTGGGCTATCCTTCATTTTATCATAAGTTTGATTTATTATGACGTCACATACATGGTTTTTTTTAACTAATATTTCAGTAACTTTAAAAAACATCAAATTACAAATAGAGATATTCCCCCCTCCTATTTATTTATTCGTGTTCTGTTGTTGACGGTAAGAATATAACATAACCAACAATAAACATTAACATACCAAATTAGAGTTGATTAGCACGAATTTCTGCACACAAAAAGTTTTAGTTTCAGAAATATACATGAAATTAAGTTAACCTAACCTTAGAATCGTTTGCTAACTGACCAAATGTCAAAAGTAAAATTTTCCCCTTCCACTGATATAACTAAAGAAAACAGTAACATTCCTATCGAACCTGAGATTTACTGAAATCTCTTGAGATCTCGGTTAGAAAGGACGCACCTGATATAGAGTATAACAGGTAAACTGGATACGGTATTATAAGTAAAGAAGGAATATTTTATTTTGTTGGAATATTTTATATTCATTTGTTTATGCAAGCATATTTTAATAGATCAGTATGTGATCTTGGACTATAAATGCTCGAGCAATAATTGGAAGAATTTCAAACCATACATAAATATGCAGACAAATGATTCTTATACCAATAAATGCAATCTTTTTATTCAACCAAGTGTTAAGAATAGATGTATCATATTATGAAGACAACAAAATAAGTAACGTTAGTTACTTAGTTAAAATGATAGACAAATAGCCGCCTGACGGTTAAAGTATGTACGTTGTGAAAATAATCGTCCAACGATTAAATTACATACGTTAATATATTTGAGGGAGCCAAAAATTAAAATTTAAACGACTCGATCAATAGCTGATAAAAATAGACAATTATTTATTACTACCTTGTTAATAAATATGTATAATTGCTGAATTAAAATGTTCGTTTCTTCTTTTGTTTGATTTACAAAAAATATTGGAAAGATAAGTCGCCTACCTTGAAAGAACTGTAATCAAAGTAAAAGCCATTATTTTACTAAAAAACGTTTGACTCGTATTTTTCAATAGTAAATTCTAATTTGTATGTTTTTCATAGGCTTGCGTACTTTCACGTTTTAATTCATTTAAATTCCTTCGTTTGAATACATAATAACCGATAAATCAAGACGTTACCTACTGAAACTTTGCATGAAAAGAAATGAGAAAATAATTGTTATTCATTTTGCGTAATCAAGATTTAATTTGGATAAAATACGATTGAGTGTTGAAAGGAAGTCTCAAGAAAAATTGAAATGGACAGCATTAACGGCAAATTAGAAACCTACATTATGATTTATAAACCTCTTCATTCTTAGAATTCCTTAAAATATTATGAATGAAAGAATGAAATACACAGGTTGCAAATAGGAAAATTAAGATATTAACTATATCCGTAATTCAGTTTAACAACATTTGGTGTCCTTGTTTAAATCCCCTCGATTATTTTATCTGGGGGTTTTGGGAAAAATAAAGTATCTGATAGGACAATCCAAAATGTGGAATACTTACAAGCAAATCTTACAGAAGTGTTGCAGTCCATTACACTAGCAAACATTCGAAATACAATAAGAGACATGGATCGCGGAGCATCACTCTAGATTGAGCAATTTATATAGTTAAGTAAGTTCACTTACTCATCTCAATAATCAATATTCAATTCTTATTTCCTCAGTTTGATTTGTTTAATAAAATGTTAAATTATTAATTTGTATTTCATGGTTTTATAGATGCTATTGGTCGGATTTTAAAAGTTATTAGGTATATATATAATTACGAGTGTAAAATTATATTGTAATTGAGAATCTTTTCAGATGATTCTGGAAGGTACCTTAAATGTAGTAGGTACATATATGTGTATATATTTTAAACAAATTACCCACTTATGTGGCGAACTCATTTGCTGTTCCATAAATGGTGTAACCAAATCCTAATTTAACTACCAAATCTGTATTTAATCTAAACATTTTCATAAATGTCGGTCATTTGACAGGGTCATATTTACTATAATTTGTTCAATTTGTCCTTCACATTCTTGAAGTTTCTAATTGTAGTAAGAAGTAAAATCACACAGGAGTTGCAGACCCGCTCGTTGCAGATTCTATTAAAAATTTTGAGTATGTCATTGGAGAATGCAGTTTTTAAAGTCGTATAAACTTTGGTAGACATTTTGTAAAATTAGCATGCGACATTTGATAATAATAGAGATGCATGGATTATCATCCAGGTCCGAAATAGGCTCTTCGGCTTTATGTTAGCTAGTCTGTCTTTTCGTTCCTTGGAATCCCGGTGTGTCCCGGAAGCCCGGAACCCATATTAACTCTATCTTGTTGTGTGTGGCAATCTTCCAATATTTGCCCTCGCACATCAAAGAGGACTTATCTCATCCTAGAGGGGACACACTGCTTTTGGAGTTATGTACATAATATGTATTATTTGCTAAGAAAAAGAATGAATCTAAAAAAATTTTTGTAAAGAAACAACATTTTATTTCATTGGAAACATTATTACTGAGGCAATGGATAAAAAGAAGAAAACTGAGTGTTTCACAAAACTTGTGCTGATATGTATGAATCACGAATTTAAAAACAAGGAATTACAATGGAAATGAGGAAAAGGCATTTTGTTTTTGTTGTAGTTCTCAAAATACACCAAAAAATAAAATTACGTTTATTTAAATTTCAACGTAAATATCGGTAATGGTAGTAAAAAAATATTTTTATTATGTTTATGTTTATGAAAGGGAAAAAACTCCTTTTAACAACTCAACATATACACCAGTATTACAAATAAAAAAATTGTTTAGCGTACTCATATAAAATTTTATTTTTTCTTTCTAGGTAAGTCCCTCCCTTCGGCACTACCCTAATGGTGGTAAGTATGGAAAAATATTTTTTTAATACTTTAATAAAATCTTCTTTTAAAGAAGTTTTTATATTCAGCATAAAAATTGATTGCAGATGTTCAATTAAATCAACGCATTTTTAAACGTATAGTTAACATTGGCGTGATACTTTTGTTAAAGTTGAAATTGTTGATTTGATAAATTTAAAACCTTTAATATAAATTATATTGTATTTTCAAGAGAAAATAATATAAAGTTAACACCCTTGATAGACAGCAATACCTGAGCAGATGTTATGTAAGAAGAAAATGTAAATTAAATTTTTCATTGATCCTATACAACTGAATCAGAAGCTATTTAAAATTATCACTGGCGTTCTGAAAATAATCGATGATATGGCTTAGCACGACTTCAATCTTTCTTATATGTATTATATGAAAGCTGCTGGAAGAGTTTTGAAGGAAATATATCAGAATATACTTCATGTAAAACATAGTTAGCATATGGGCTTCCTAGGATTGCTGAAGCTATATAATTTCAATTATTCTGTTCTCTGAAGCCATTAATGTTTATTACATTAAAGTTTACACGTTTAGTTGCTTTGAATTCTTTAAATGAGCTGGCTACCTTGATGAAGCTCCGCAAGCAGAAACACGTGTCGGTAGATATTTTAAAGTTTTTTAAAGTGAGTGTTCAACTGGTGAGTACCTTTTGTTTTATTTATTTTTGGTTTTACTAGACAAAATAGTTGAAGTTAAAAACAACATTATTCAGTCAGTCGTACTGAACATAATGTGCATATTATCTTTTTTGTAATTCAAGTTTCAGCGTTTTGGCAAATAGCCGGGAAAATAATTGTTTAAAAAGATATATGTTATACTTATCTGTGATAAGATTTGTAAGTTAGTAAATAATAATTAGCAAAAAAAAATTTTCAGTTATTATTTTTCATTCCACTCTATTAGGAAGTGCTACCCTAATGTTGACAATTTGATATCTAGTGTAAAGAAAGTTTTTCTTATAACACCAAGTCATGAACGGTTATTTCTTGGAATTCTACCAAATACTCCACAGCCCATTGTAACACGATGGGGAACTTGGCTAGAGGCAGCATCGTACTATTACTGTTTTGAAAATGTGAAATCCTTAATACAGCAGTTAAATCCAAATGACGCAGTTGCTATTTCACAGGGGCGCAACAGGCATTTATGTGGATCCAACATCCAACTGTTCAAGAAAATCTGGAAACCATACACAGAAGTTTTTCACGAATTTCTCTAGCGGGACCTTCAATCTCAGCCAACATCAGAATTTACTACAGTTGATGTAATGAACATTGTGTTCGATCTTCGACAGTATATTTTTCAATTACAGAGAGAAAATGCTGCGAGGATACAACAAAATTCCAAACTGTTTAAAAAAAAATCTCGGATTTGTTACGATGACAGGTGTAATAGACCTTTTAAAAGTCAAAGAAGTAGACTTTGCTACACCGATCATGAACGTGGTGAGTTTATGAAAGTTTACATATTTTAAGTATGCTCCAGTTACATCTGTCGATGTCGCAATATAAATGGATTTTCAACGAAAGGCGCCCAAGTTTAACTCCAAAACATTTAGAACAGATATTAATAATATACTTTTCTTCTTGTAATCGGCAGTGAAAAATACTTGTGCGTGTAGTTTACTCTTAAGTACATCCCCTATACCTCCAGTTCTCTTTGAATGAGTGTTTATAATAAATTGACTTTATCAACTTTGGATAATACGGAATTCGCTAAAAAAAATTTCAAGGTAAGATATCGCGCGTTTCATACATATATGCAAATCTGACACATAACCAGCTAAAGCCAACCCTGGTTTTACGTCATATCCGATTGGTAAATCCTACCTTTGCTTATCATACAAACGGGCGTATATCACTGTCAATAAAATAGTACATTTTTCAGAAACGAATGCCGACTGTGTCTGTGTATTTGTGGATGATACATTTTTCTCATGCATGGCTCAATATGGAAATCTGAAACTTTACATATATTATCTAGGAGGTTCAAAGTAGAACTCTATTGAATGTTAGTGAAGTTAGAGAGGATACTTCTTATAAAGATAAAAAAAGATGGGTCGAATCCAAACATCTTTCAATTAAAATTTATTTAGGGTGAGGGATCGTGTCTCTCGCAAATTTCTTGTCAGATTAACCGTTACGGAGGAAAACGGTGTTAAGGTAATTTTGCCTAAAAAGCAAACAAATTAGTAAAATAAAAATTATTTAATTCCTTAATTTGCACCTAACTGAGAAAACTTGTTAGTTGCACATTTCTGGGGTTCTAAAAGGTCTTTAATGTTAACTAAAGTCTCATTTTTAATTAATTAGTAGAGCTGTCCGAGGTGGCTGGAGTACAGCCACGGTCTTGCGATGGCGTCACACGTGCCGATTTAGAAGTGATTTACGCTGCAGTATTATTTGAAAGGTTGATGCGTGAGGTTGTACCTATAAATTATACATAATGTCAAACGCGCCAAAGGGTAAAAAACGACCGTACGCGGACACAGTGAATAAATTTATCTGTGAATTTCCGGATTTATTCTATGACGGATGCAAAATAATTTGTAAAGTTTGTAATCAAGATTTAATGTGCTGGCACAAAACAGATTGTCGTCGTCATATCAACACCGTGCAACATCAAAATAAAAAAAATGGCATGCCTTTGACAACTCAGTTTATGTTTGATTTATTGTTAATGTTAATAGCCTGTAATATTCCGCTACACATACTGGATAAACAACCATTTCGGAAGTTTTGGAATAAATACAATCCCCAGGTGAACTTACCAAGTCGTACATCGTTACGTAGATATATTCCAGCTGTTCGTGAAGACATTGTAAATAGGATTACATGTGGATTAAAAAATACACGGCTCTGGTTATGTATTGACGAGACGACAGATTGTAAAAAAAATTCTATTTTAAATATTATAGTACGTGTACTGGGCCATCTTAAACTAACATTTCCACTTTTACTAGCTAGTAAAAAGACTAACTGCGTGTACTGACGAAATAATTACGCGTGGGGTGTTGGAGACATTCGAAAAATTTGAACTTTCAACAAGTCAAGTATTGATGTTTGTGACTGATGGTGCTGCGACAATGCGCATGGTGGGCCGTCTTTTCAAAGAGACAATTGTAGGTTTTTACATGTTACGTGTAAAGTGCATGCGTTACATCTTGTGGCAGAAACGATTCGAAAATGTTTTCCAGAGGTAGATGCATTAATAGCAAATACAAAAAAAGTTTTTCTCAAATCTCCTAAACGGCTTCGAGCATTTCACAGACAGTGTCCTGGTATCCCTGAACCACCAGAGCCGATTCTTACATGTTGGAGAACGTGGTTGAAAGCGGCTTTTTATTATGCTGAATATTTTCAACAAATAAAAGCTGTGATACTACAGTTCAACCCTAACGAGGCTGCAGCTATTAGGGAAAGCCAGACAAGCTTTCAAGACGTTTCCCTTGAAACAGATTTAAAAACTATTAATAACAATTATAGAGGACTACACGACGCAATAGAAAAATTGCAAAATAGTTCGTTGTCGTTAGTGGAATCACTGCAAATAGTGGACGACGTAAATACACAGCTACAGGCTATAAATGACGCAAAAAATAATCGCGTTAGTGAAAAATTCGAGAGTGTATTACAGAAAGATCCTGATTTTAGCAAATTAAGACAAATTTGTGATGGTGCATCTACAACTTCGTTAAGTGAGTTCACAGATTGTTTTACTTATGCCTGTATTACATCCGTAGATGTCGAATGGTCATTTTCAAAATGCAAAACATATTTTTTCACCAAAGCGAACATCGCTGACGGAGACAGCTGTAGAAACATACCTGATGCTATTATACTATAGATCTTCCCCACTTTGTGATGACGACAACCAAACTACTTCATAAATCTGCTTAAAAGGGTGAGTTTTATACAAATTTTTATAAAATGTAACATTATTGTTAAAATTTATTTCCATTTACTGTACTTATTCAAGTATTATGATATGATGTAAACATATGAGTCATATAACGGCTCTGTCGGCCAGGTGACCTCGGACAGCTCTATTAATTAGTTAGTGTAGATATTCGAATTGTAACTTTGTCCTAATCTACTCGTTATATCTGTTGCAAAAAAAAACAAGAAAAAAGTACACTTAGGTACTTTAAAAGACACTTCTTAGATCATTTAAAAATGACTAATGAACACCTGTATCAAGCGGTTTGCTTTGTTCCTCAAATGCCGTATTTTCCGACGTAACCAAACGACTAAAAACAAATCATCAAATATTTTTGTAGTATTAGTGGTATGTATGTTTCCGGTGCATTTACTTCTCTCTAATTCTTGTCAATATTTATGAAATTTTGTTTTGTTAAGTTGAAAGATTCTATAAACACTCTACATTTTATGTGGGTTTAAGAATTTCCATCTTCGTGCTATGCGATATTGTTGATGGATCTTGTAAAAAGACAAAGTGCTGAGTGCTTTCCTTTACTTACATTGATATTCCAGAAATAGATACATTAATACAATACTAATACAAGAGTAGCATATTTCAACAAAACATTTATTTAATGTTACGAAAATGTAAAAGTAGAAAAGTAAATGGCTGTAATCTTATTTTAACTATTGCATTAGGTTAGATTTACTGTAGTATTTTTATCTCAGCTGTTTTAATCGAGGTATGTAGACAAAATACTTCAGCTCTTTTGTGACTTTTGACACGCTTCGTTGTACACTACACAGCCAACACGGAACACTAAAAGGATAAACTTTTTTTTTTTTATTTGGGATGTCCACTCATCTTCCCAACTGCGATCTCCACCACGAACATAGAGGAATCCTCAGTATATCCGTACCCTAAGTATACCTTTAAAACAAACTTAAATGAGAGGTATACAGACTAATTTTTTTGTTGACTTTTAATTTAATGAACATTATACATATAATTGTTTTTTAAAATTGTTTGTTAACAGCTTGTTTGTTCAATCGATGCAGTAATTAATTATTAATATAAGTAGCGCGACTCACCTGTAGATTGGTCGTATATCAAATTGTATTGGTTAGTGAAGGTAATAATTATTTACTACAAGTACTAAGTGAATTTTTCAGTATACTCCAACATATCATTTGGCCTACTTACCACAGTAATAATAATGTACTTATTTTAATAAGTCATAAAAGCGAAATGTTTTATGTGAACTATTGGCTTTTCGTAGTTAGTCGTTACTTGAAATTTTATGCTTTTAGTTTATAGGACATTTATTTTTAAATGAAAGTGTATGTTAATAAGAACTGCTTTGTTTTTCCTGATGTTCTCTATATAAACAAATAAAATTTTACTTAAATAGCGGTCAGTAAATTATGTAGATGTGTGTTTATACTGGTTGATCGGTAGCCTAAACAGCACCAGAATAGGATGCCAATGCTAATATTTGTACACAACACTGACCTAACACTTCTAATTATCACTCTTGTAGAATCAGATATACCTGCACATTAGCGGAAATTTGAAAGTTGTCTTTCAGTAGGAAAATAATGGAAAAAAAATGACAATAAAAATAAAGTGGAATGTGATGTAAAGAGTATTGTTTTATTATATATTATTAATTACCATTTCTTTACATCTTTTCGGTTTTTATGATTTTTGATAAAAAATAATAATGTTAATCTTCATATTATTGAGAACATTTGCTAAAATTATTCACAATTCACTTTAATAAGAACGTAGCGCAGTAGTACTACTTTATTTTTTAAAACATGATTTTTTTATACAGTGTAGACACTTATGATGGAATAAATTCGATAACAACAATTTTTTGTAACAAGTCCTCAGACATTTTGTTTTTAGAACGTCAATTTTTGCAATAAAAATTTCATACCCTCTTCCAACCCCCTCTCCCACAGATCAACCCCTTCAAACATTTTAAATGGCATAAGGGGTTGAGTTATAACTTGTTTGGTATTTTAATTCTCTATACACTGGTTGTAAATTTTCTGAATTTGGTTAATCCGAGTACAGGGTGATGTTGTGAGCTTCTATTGTTTTTCTGATACGATTTTCAAAATCTACATAAAAAGTCCTATAATTTTTGTATATTCCATTTTTTCGTAATAACAAAAATATCAAAATTAGGAGGTGGGAATTCTCACAAAATTATTCTGTACGTAGGCAATTGACATACTAATAGGCATTTTTTAGTAAGAAATTTCCCTGTATATTTCTGTATGTATTTCTCATGAGAGTTTTTTTAGTTTCCCATTAAAGCAGAGGTTTATAAAAACTGGAAAAAAATTTCATACTGACTGGTTTAGATTAAGTTTCTGCTTTTTACATGGGTAATAAAAAGTTAAAAAAGAAAACAAAATATAATTATAGCCTAAACAGAATTTCAATTAACAAAATTAGTTAATTGTGTTTGAAGCGTAATGGTAAATATTACCTGAAGTTCATAGTATAACAATCGTAATGATGACTAGATATGGAGAGAGAACTCAAACACAAGCAGAGGTTATCACTTTATTTCGTGAGAAATTTCCTGATTTACTTCGTATGTCACAAGAAACAGTTAGTACAGTATAGTCTTGGAAGCTTGGCCATGTGAGACATTTGTTTAGAGAATATTCCCGAATAGATGGATAGGCAGAAGACGTGCGTTGGAATGACCAGCAATGCCGACTGACCTGACCCCTATGGATTACTTTTTTGAGGGGTAAACTTGCAAGAGTTAAAAGACAGAATAACGGCAGAAATAAAGATTATTACCCCACAATGTTCGAAAACGTCGGAAAGGATTTTAAGTTTAAACTACTGTCAAGATTCATTTTGAATAACTTATTAATTAACTTTAATAAATTGAATAGAAAGAAATTATTGATTAAATCTAAAAAGTCGTATTTGACTTTACGTATTTAAAACGCCCTCCCCCCTTACAAGAATTAACTAAATTCAAAAAGTTTAAAACCAGAGTATAAAGAATTAAAATACCTCTCAAACAAGGTATAACTCTACCATTTTCGAGGGGTTGATCTGTTGGGGAAGGAGCGTGCAAAATTTCTATGGCAAAATTGGCGTTTTAAAAACAAAAACCGACCTGTTTAAGGATTTTTCCAAAAATTTCTGTTATTGAAGTACAGAATTTATTCCACCATAAGTTTCCACACCGTACATTCTAAATACATTAGAATAATTCCAAAGATTTTCTTGCGTCTTTCTGGTACGCTAGTGTAATTTAATTTATTGAAAGAAAAAGTTTAGAACGAATAAATTAGCATGGCATTTTTTGCATTCTTCAGACTCGTCTGCAAGCGTTAATGGTTCATTGTTTGGATAATTGTTTGGGATCCACAGTTTGGACATTCCTCATATGTAAAGAAGGTGTTTGATAATACTGCAGTAACTTGTGCACACACATAAATGTTAATTACACTATAAATTATTTATGTTGCGCAATTGTTTTACCGAGTAGAAAGCTATGCGAATTAAAGTGCACAATTATACACATTAATTGATTTAATGGGAAATTGAGTTATAGGTGATGTTATGTTTTCAAACATTTCTAATAAAATAATGAAATATGTTTTTAACATTACTTGTACAAAGTGTGTAAATTTCGTCCTTGAGAACAATTTGCCGACAATTTGATAGAAAAAAATTACTTGTATAGTGTTTCTTGTTATCAGGGAGTTTTACCTATTTCTGAAACAGAACATTGTCTTTTTTTTGAGAAAATTCCAATAGTGAAGGTGCCATGCCAATATCTCTTCCCGTTCTGGAGTTATTTGTCAAAATTGATTTTTTAAACTTTCTTTCAACTGACGCTTTTTGATGCGGTAAAAACTTTTTTGGAACAAAATTTAACGTAGAAATGGATTTTAAAGTAGTCCCAGCCCCCTTGATTTTCCTCTACAAGAGACACTTGCATTTGTTCTCAATGGAAAATGCAAGTATTGGGTTTGTTATTAGCATGTAATAAAGACATTTTATTTCATAGTGTGCAATAATATTTCTTCTTGTTCTCTTTTTTCCTTCACAATTATTTATCCAAAATCTAATCAACATCAATTCGTCTAAAATTCTAACATTTTTATATAAAAACATTTTCTATTTTCAACTAGAAATTAAGCTGCACGTGGATGATTGGTTGGTTCTGGGCGCGGAATCTTCGGGAAGAATTATGTGTACATACAAATTATAAATAAAATTGTTTCGAATTGGAATTTGTACATATAAAAAAAGGTCTACTGTACACACTTAAAATTATTTTAAAATGGTCTACTTTATAGTCGTAAAAATATAAATATGTATCAGAAAATGCATATTCCAATAATTATTTTCGAAGGAGTAATATTATCCGCGAGAAACATTTATTAAATGTTTAAGTCAGTATGGAATAAAAAGATAATTCATATTCAAGCCATTCAATAAAATGCCCTCAAAATGAAATGCTCAATTTCAATAATATTCCTTCATATATCACCAAAGTTTTTACTGCTTTTTCAGAAACATCTGGGTCCACTTTGAATAAGGAAGGAAGTATTAAGGGTAATAAAATATTGCTATAGTCTATCCTGTACCTTTTACGACCTCACAGTTATTCATTGGATTTAGCTTTTAAAGGATTTATCTATTAAAATATTCTGTAAGTAAGTTATTAAAAAAGTTAGCCAAACATTAGAAGGTATACAAGTTTCCACTGAGAAATTCTTAAAAGAGTATATTCAAATAAATAAATAAAATCAGTAGTATGCAAAAAATTTATACCATATTAGATAATTCAACAAATTAAATGTAACTCTTCGTTACTGAATCTGTCTAGTGAAGGCAACTACTGTTAAGAATAAGAACGAAATAGGTTTAGTTTTGATTATTATCCACGAGTTTCAGATTCTCTGACTGCTAGGGAGCAAGAAACGACTTCTCCATATTTGTATTATTTATTTTTATAAACATGTCCATATTTACAAACACCAAAAATAACTAAATTCTTAAGATTGTGTAAAATTTCGACCACTGAATTATTATATAAAAAGAGTAGCAGCATTCAATCTAAATAGCACGAGCAAAAGCGGTTTCAAAAATGCAATTTTGTAGACAGTGGTGTGTTCAGGGAGAGGCTAGGGGGCCGCAAGATCCCCCACTCCTCCCTATATTACCACCCTAGCGCACCAAGCAAAACGCTTCGTGATATTTTGATGAATATATTTGGCGAGTTAAATGTTATTAATACTTTTGAAACAAATCTTTTATTAATATTTTGGAACGACATTTTCACAAAAATATTGTCATTCTCAAACTATTTACAAAAATCAAAAATTCATTTAAATGCCGCTTGCACTATTACAAAGACCATCATTGTATAGTCATACGTCAAATTCAGCCTATTTCATAGTCAATCAGTTGTGTTCATTATTTTGTTATTTGTCTTGTATATTTTTGCACTACAAGATTTTATAGCAGTTGTTTCATATTGTTTTGATTACTTCAGTACTAAGAAATAAATTTAAAATCATGTTTCATTTAGATATAATTTCATTACGCCCCCTAGCTGTACACTTTTAGATTCAGGAATTCATTTTGCATAATTTTACTTTTAGGTGCAGGAAATCCTAGGGTGCAATTAAAAAATTTTAAAATTGAGACAAATTACAGTAGTACGTAGTTTCTTTGGAAAAGTCCCTAAATATTACATAATGTTTATCGAACACAGTAACACCTTTTCGACCAAGGAGTGTACCATGTGGCTAAACCTTATATATCAATGTCTAAAAATAATTATAAAATAAATTACTGAATACAGGAAAATGTCTAGATTAACCGTTAACCATCTTCAACCCAGAAAGAAGAATAGGTAATAAATAAACAACTAATTAACTTTTGATAATAAAAAAAGTTCGTTTTATGTGCAAAACACCAAACGCCTTAAACATGTTGGAGTACACACTGTGCAGTAGCTTGAACATTTGTATTTGCTTAATTCTATTGCTATATACATATCTTAAATTAGGATCGCTTTAGGTTTTGAGATACGGATAAACTCCCCGAAGATGCCTCGTGATCTGTACATTCAATGATCAATGGAGGCCTTTTTAAATCAGAGAACTAAGAATGGAAAATGGACCTATAGATGAAATCCCACCGTTAATACTAAATTTAGTTTAATGAAAATAATAATTAAAGATTTTTTGTCATCTTCATTAAACATTATTTGAATAAATGAAATATTGTGAAGGGAATAATAATTATGATTAATGGAAAGTTATCAATATATGGTCATTAATTTGCAAGAAGTGTTTTATAATTGTAAATGTTAAATAACTATTGCCCTTTTCAAGAATGATTGTGCTGTTTAAGACATTTCTTATTAAACGTATAATTGTAATATATTCATATTTATGTATGTAAGTATTTATGTCAACAAGTTCGTAAAATAAACAAATTATAATAAATAAAATAAATGCCACTTATATAAAGTAAATTAATTCTGATGTTTGTAGCTCTAAGTAACTCATGATTCATGAGTAATATTAACAATGATAATAATTAGCCATAGCATTTTACAAACACGTTAGGGTTTAAATTATCCATACAAACCAGTTTCTGAGCACATTAAGAGGGCTAATCCGACTTGTGTTTGTAAGGTAATTTTTCAAAATTTATTTCGTCCATACGGTTTGGTCAAATTACACCAAATTTGGAAGAGCGGTAGATGAAGGTGCACTAGAGAATACATATATCTTATTTTAATTAATTTTCACTTCATGTAGGAAAAATATACACTGTAAATATAGGTAAAATTTGAATGTGATTAGCTCCATAATTATTGACATAAATCGGTAAAATTCATACAAGGCTTCTAGAATGAACCTTCATAATTATGTTCAGCAAGTTTCATATTTCTATTCCGTACCATTTCGTTAAAAATAATTTTTTAAATAAGTACCTTTGCCAGTAGAAATGGAGCAAGGAAGTGCTGCCTCTACTGGGAATCACACCGTAACTAAGCCGGCTATAAACTGCTTGAGTGAAGGTATAGTCAAGAGCAAAATTATTCAGCGGCGGATATATAAAAACAGCAAAAACCCTCCGTGAAATTTGTAATAGTGTTTTGATTTGATATATATATTTTAAGTATGTATTTACTTACAATTTTGTTTATATTTTGTAATTATAATAATAGAAAAAATAATAAATAATTATTTATGTACTTTTATATCATACAATTTTACATTAATAATAGGGAACTTGCCTATAATTTTAAAAATAAAAATAATACTAAAAAACATAGCGTAACGTTGTAATAAAACGTGTACTTCATAAAAAAAATAAGATTTCTAATTCCACGCGATCAGTATGAAGGATCTAAACAGCGATAAAATTAAAGTGGCCCGAAACGAGCTACTATTCACTGTGACGTCACACCATACAATATTCGGTAGTCGTCGCGCCGGGAAGCAACACAACCAGATGTTTTCCAATTCCAATTTAAAATCTTTATTCACAATTAAGTAGATTATTTACAACTTGTATGGGGTACAGAGTAAAATTTATATTAATATATACATATATTATATACCGAAAAAAAGAAAACTAAAAATCAATTCATTCATAAAATACTTAAAAATAATAATACAAACAAATTAACAAAGTGTGAGATTCTATATAAACATATGTACAATATGGTGTTATTAGACTTTGGTTGATTTGTTAGTGACTGTTCTGATATAAATATATAATTGTGTTTTATAGTACCGCTTATTGTAGTTGTACAGATATTTTAAAATGACTGAACAAGGTTTTTCAAAGGGCCAATCTGATAATTTGCCTAAAGTGGATATGTTTATGGTGGCATCTTTTATACAAAATAGTGAAAGTTTTTCCCTTGGAGAGGTCCGCGGGGTCAAGGCAGAGAACTATGTATTTTTTTAGCTTTTAATAATAATTTATAAACATAAAATAGTTATGACTTGATCACGGAATAAAATGAAATAACTACAAAATGCTTAGTCGCAACTAAGCTTTTTTAGCAGACTTAGTCTTATGTTTGAAAGAATTTAGGGTAATTCTTTACAACAGCCACTTCTATATTTTTCGTGTTTTTTTTGTACACACGTGTAAAGTGTCTCTATAGAAGACATTTGCTGCAAAGAAAATGTTGCGCAAATGTATAATTACCTATCGTAGGTATTTTCGTACTATGTCTTGTGGAAAGGGAAATAAGTGATTGTGTCGTGTTATCATTCACATAATAGATAAATGTAAGATTTGAATAGAATAAATTAAAGGGCAAGGGAAAGGTATTTGCAATATACTATATATACTAGAGGTAAACATTTTACTCTTCGCAGACAGTAGTGTTATTGAACTTTTATATAATTGTTGCACATTCTGTAGGATACTCTTCGCAGTTTTTTGAAAAGAATCTTGTGTTTGTCTTATAAACTTCATTCTTACAATACCTAATGTATTGACTACATATTTAATTTTCTTTCCCGATGGTGCCGACTGTATTGGCGAAATGCGTGGCAGTATATTTTATAGTATAAACTAAGATTCATTCTTACAATACCTAATATATTGATCACATATTTAATTTTCAACTTTTTTTTCATCTCCCGATGATGCCGACTGCGTAGGCGAAATTTGTGGTAGTATATTTTACAGCATTTTGGTGTCTATAGAAAATTACTTCAATTTTAGTAGCACATTGAAAATTGCAGCCCTCTGTAGATTCATATTTTTAAATAAAATGTCCTATAACTTTTTTATTTACTATTTGATTTTTTTCAAAAACAATGGATTTCTTCCTCTAGCTAACACTAACTTATAGCCCAAATTTCAATTCGATCGGACTTTTCTTTCTTTAGTTATCGTGCTTACAAGAAACGTGACGGACGGACAGATGAACAGACGGACATTTTGAAAGTTGTTCAGAATTCGATGACGAACGAAATGATTTTTTCTTTGCGAGCGATATTAACGATTTTAGAAATGTCCCGATCAAATGCAATATACTCTTCGTTATCGTATTTGCGAAGAGTATAATAATAAATAGCTGTTTACTTTAGCACCAGGAAATTACCTTTACTTAGTATCACTAAATTATATTCTACTAATCTTATTTTCTAACATTGTATACACATTCTTTCTTTAATCCTACCCTAATTAAAATTCAATAATTTGGAATTCGGAATTCGGAATATTTTATTGCTTGCCTGCGAAAAACTAGTAGATAGACATATAGTATTTAATAATGTACTTACATTAAAATGATCACACACATGTAGAGACCTACATGTCTGTGAAATGTCTTTTTCATTTCTTCTACATGCTTTTTGCCATTTTGATCGACGAATCTTATCTTCTGGCACTTTCATTGTAGTATTCTTACACAACGGTACAATGCAATATTTAAAATAAGGAGTTTTTGTTTCCATTTTAAGTATACACTTAAAATTTATCTGAAATCAAGCGGTCGAGTGCTGGGATCTCCGTCGTCGTTTGTAAATTATATGGTGTGATGTCACGACTACTCCCGCGCTTTTGAACCTGTTTGAAACGGTTCGCTAGCACGCGAAACTTGCTCTGCTAACCCTTGTTAACAATTTTTTATGTGTTTATATAAAATGAATAGATTATAGAATGTTTTATGAAAATTAAAGAATGAGAAGAGAAAAATGTAAATTGATAAAAATGAAGAGTGGAATATGGTGAGGTACAACTAACACACAACATACAATTACTTATACAATATTACTTTACCCATCAATAAATTACGAATAGTACCCATAATGGACTACCTAAATCATTTTTCCAGTAGAAACTGCATACACTAAATATTAAACTGTATTATGGAGTATAATATTATATAATTAAAATAAAATAATTAGGACGGTTATTTCTATTCTTTAATAATTTACGTGTCAGTAATTCCACTGTAACATTGGTCGAAACCCAAAAAGACAGCAGTTTTTATTTATTAATTAATAATAAATAAAAAAGAAAGTAATTATTATTATATTTCAGTTTATATTTCGAGTTGTATTAGTTTCGCGGAGAGCTTGGTTCCCTACTATATTTATTAACCAGAGTGTACATATCGACCAGAACAATAGATTTTATTGCTTTACTCTATCCCGTCGTAATGTGTTGCTAGTTCACGTACTCTGGAACCAAAATTCTTTTCTGCACGACGTTCATTTATTTTATATACGTCTGTCACTTTCGGAACTTCCTAGAGAGAGACACAGTCAACGGAGGCTTTTCTTAACTAGGCCCCTTAAGAACTGAGAAATTTTTACAGTGCGATTGTTGGACGGAACTCTCCAAATAAAAAAATCCCCGATGATCTGCCGCCAAATCTTCGTATAGGTCAACCTTATTTTTTAAACGCGTATCTGAGAGTTGTCAATTTTTAACTCCCACCCCTTTCCATAATGGCGTCATCGCAATCTTTTTTAAATGGTAATCCCCTTATTTTTTAAAGGATTCTTATTATGTACACAGCAATACCGTGTGATGTTCATTTGATAAGTTAGCGATATTATTGGTATTTATGAAAAAAATTAATTTATGAAAAATAGAAAAGAGGAAATTGAAATAATAGTGGAATTTTATTTGAAACAAATGAATAACAAGGTGACAGTTTGCTGAAAAGTCAATTCGGCAATGCTCAATTGTTATTTATTGCCACTGATCGCTACTGAAAAATGGTTCGTTACTTAACAGAAAAATAAAGAATTGAAATTTTGATTACGAGGGGATGTGGGAACATGCAGCTTATACAAAAAGTCTGTGTTTTATTTAATATTAAATATTCCGATCAGGATCTCACAGTGCGCTCCACAGCAAACAAAATTCAAAGACATTTTTCTAAAAGAGAACATACTAGGCAGAAGTACAATTAAATATTTTGTTGCAATTGTAAGAAAATTCGCATAGCACCACACGAGCGTTGGCTGCTGATGATGAAATCAGTCAATCTCTTGGGAAGCACTTGGGAAAACCAAAAATGGCATCCATACAAAGTGACTTTAGTTCATGAGATGAACGAAGACAATCCTGATCGCAGGATTGAATTTTGTGATAACATGATGGAGGAAATCACTTTCCTAAATGCCACTGTGGTGGTGCAGGACATTTTGAGCGAGTTTTTAAATGGATCTCACTACTGGTACTGGTACTGCAAGGCATTCGAGCAAGTACAGATTTCATACTATTATTTTAGCGACAATTTGTAAATAAATTGATTTTAGGTTCTACCATAGCATAAGGACACTACTACAATAATGAAGATTACGTTTGTTAAAAAATTGTCTGTCACAGTTAATGTTTATAGTGCTTCAAAAATATTAATTAAGGCGTTAATGTTATTATTTTAAATTTTCGTAATTAACATGATTTAAATGTTTATTATTAGTCAAATTGTGTCAGTAATTGTTAAAAATAGTTGCAACATTAGCGGTGAGCTTAGTATTAATTTAGACTTTTATTATTAGATCAACGGATGTTAATATAAATAAAAAACAAAATTTCTCAATATAATTAATGATGAGAACACATTCATTGCGAAATGACATAATATGCAGGTTTAGAAATTTTAATTATCAATAAAATGCATTAGGTTTTTTAATTTAACTTTGTTTATTTAAAAGCATGTTGTAAATTAATCATTGCCTACTGCAACAAAGAATATTAGTTTCAGTATATTTAGGTCATCATATATTTTTAGTCCTTGGCCTTGATCATGTTGCCTTAGGATGCAGAAAGAATGTAGATATTGAATATAGGAATATTCTCTGCAGTTTGCTATTAATTGATTTTTTTTAACACAGGTGAACAGTGGGGGCTAATGAAATTTGGTTATGCCAGAGCAGGCTGTGGTTATGCCATATCTTAATTTTGGAGCCATGGTTCCTAAATGATTTTAAGCAAAGTTGAGGAACAAAATTTCAAAAAGGAAATAACTATCCATTCCGCTACTGAGTAAAAGGCGCTGGGTTCTTTGGTTAAACCTATTCACGTGTTACATTTTTAAAAGTTTAAAAGAATTCATTATAATTTCTCTCCTCAACCTTCATCCTTAACAGGTATTAAAAGTCCCTAACTATCTGTTAACTATTATCATAATTAGTTATTTTAGAATGTTCTTAAATGTTGCTAACTGAAATAGTACGCTATTGAAAATTTGCTGTTCAGTTATACCCTGTTTTAAGCATGACTCTCAAATAATACTTCAATGAAGAAGTTGTACAAATACTCCAGTCAGTAGAGACAAAAAAAGGCCTTTGCTTTATAAAAGGTGGAATAGAAACTATTTTGATATATGTTGTTTCGGTCGGGACCCTGATGGAAAATCCAAGTTTTCGACCCACAGGTGATGTAAACAAACTCCGCGTCATTCTTGGGAAAATAGTGAAAGTGAATTCCTATCCACATTTTTTCCTTGAGTGACAATTTATATACACAACAATTCGTATTATGCAATGTTTCTTTTCGGCATATTGTGGATAAACGTTGATGAAATAAAGAAAAAATGGTAATAAAATTACGACAAACAAACTGTGCACATATTGCAAATGTTATTACATCTTAAAAGCCAATACACAAATATTAGTATCCCAACTTGAATTGGTGAACGTACCATCACTCGCTTGAAATGTCCAAATTCCAAATATCTAGTAATTTTAACGTTGTCGAGTTAAAGATTACAACGTCACTCATATTATTTTTTGTTAAGATCTTTGGGTTTAAATATACAGAGTTTTGAAAAAGTTCTTCTTTTCTGTCAAGAAATTAATAAAGAGCATTTCGTATTGCTGAGGTATGCACTTTTTTCGGTTTTTTTGGTTGCTTCGAAATAAGGCATTTGCACGTGACGTGACATTCTTCAAGGTCGTTGCGTGGAGGATCAACAAATAAAAAATTATAACCTCACTTCAGTTGCTGAACATAAAAATATTAAACTTACCTATTATAAAATTTGTATCTCCTTACATTTTTAATTAAAATGCCAAATTTTTGTGTGGTGTTGGGTTGTGGAAGTAACAGGACAAGAGACAGAGTAAGTTTTTACAGAATTCCATTAGTCTTTGATAATCACAAACAAAATAATCAATTGGCGTGTGATGGACGAAAGGCTTGGATAAATGTTTTAAAAAGGGAAGATCTAACAGTCAAAAATTGAATTGGTAGAATATGCTCGAAACATTTTATTTCAGGTAAATAATAACTTATTATTATTAACAGCGATATTGGTAGCTAAAATTAAGAATGTTAATTAAAACTGTTTTAATGGAAGATCGAAATAACTGTGACTGGATTTCGTCATTAAATATGGGTTGTAATTCTATATTTAGTATATAATAGACAATTAACAATACCTGGATATATCGTTTTGGGGAAATGTTCAATATTACTACTACATTGCTTAATGTCTATAATGTAAAGATCTACACCAATTAACGCAATTTTTTTTGTCTATATCTAGCAGTATTTTCATTGTCTAATGTGTAATTATCATCACTATATATGAT
Organism: Rhamnusium bicolor; assembly: GCA_029963845.1. Lineage (NCBI taxonomy): Eukaryota > Metazoa > Arthropoda > Insecta > Coleoptera > Cerambycidae > Rhamnusium > Rhamnusium bicolor. The sequence goes on from JANEYF010004436.1 coordinate 269,197, forward strand.
CAAAAGAATCAAAACCAAATTTTCTTACATAACACACACAGAAATACGTTCATAATAAAATATTACAACTACTCACCAAACTGTGACTAAATACTAAATAGAATTTGAGGTTATGGCCTCTGCTTTTGTTTTACCTCCAAGCAAGTTAGCCACGCCCATAAATAAGTTCATGTGGCGTAGACGCTCTGTAGTTAAAATTGTCTATTACTTCATTTGTTAATTAATACAGAAGTATTGATTGCCTTCGATTTGTAAATCGGATTTATTAGCAAATTAAACGCCCGAATTTGCTGGGTAAGTTGTAATTTATAATTTCTCTTATTAACTACCACGTGTTTGGACGTTAATCTTAAATAGTTTTTGTTATTAATTTATTTTAGACGTTTTTGACATCGTGTGTTTTTGACACCGTGCATTTTTGGCACCATACATTTTGGAACATACGTTTTGAATATAGTTCTTTGGTAAAGTTTTTTTGTACAGTTTAAAAACTTATTCCTTATTTATGGATAAAAACTTGGACATTGGATTTTGGAAATTTGGCGAGGTAGTGGATTTTTTGGAGATTTATACAGGGTGGGGCAATAGAGCGTCCGTCTTCGATATCTCGAGTTCTATGATAGCTAGAAACTTGATTTAAAAACATAAGTAAATTACGCAAAATAGTCTATAACCGGAAATTGTTTTCAAATATACAGGGTGAGCCTAAACGATTCTACAGGGTCAAGTAACATTTTTTTAAATGAAATGCCATGTTTATCAGAACATTCTTTGAAACCTTTTTGGTGGCCTCCTTTCGCTCCTGTATTATTATTGAGTTTCCCCCTACCACTTAATAATGAATTTTTTTGTTGAAATTGTACCATTTACACGTGTATATTAAAAATATCTTTAAACCGGCTTATTAATAGTTGGACAATTTTTTTTTGGTAAGGGTTCTTATTTTGAGAAAAACTACTTTATCAACTTGCCGAACTTGCCGACGTTTCGGTAAATCTAATTACCATCTTGAGGGCAATTAATTATGAGTTCTTCCTGGTCACCATAAAATATATATATAAAACAGGAAACAAACAGATCAAATTGCTGGATATTAATTCGTGTCATTACCATTACACAGTAAAGTCTATATTTGTACTTATATGTGATACTTCTTAATACCCAGTAATTTTATCTCTCTCTTTCCTGTTTTATATATATTTTATGGTGACCAGTAAAAACTCATAATTAATTGCCCTGAAGATGGTAATAAAATTTACCGAAACGTCGGAATGTTGATAAAGTAGTTTTTTTCAAAATAAGGACCCTTACCCAACAAAATGTTTCCAACTATTAAGAATATCACTACAATCACAACTATCGATTTTAAGAAAAAAATATGTTAGTACCAGTTATGAGACATCTGTGTGATGACACTCAGCCATATTCACTTCCTATAAGTATACAGGGTGGCCAAAAAGGATTTTTAAATTTACAACTTTTTGAACTGAATTTCCTCAATTTTTTTCAAATGGACGATGTGAGATGTAGGATTGAAACACGAACATTTTTTTGTACGTACATTCCTATGGCTATTTGTGACCATTTTTTTTCAATTTATTGAACAATAACTGCAAAATTCAGCAATAAAATTAAAAATGAAGGATTTTTTCATTATAATAAGCGTGTTACATGATGCCCATAAAAACATCACACCAACAACAATCCAAAAAATTGAGGGAAAGGATAATAAATGCTTTTAGAAGTATCACTCCGGCAATTTTATGAATGGAAATGTGTGTTAATCAAAATGGGCAACATGTGGATCATTTTTTATAATATATACATGGCATTCCATTTAAAATAAATTTAAATGGCCCTGTATATTCGAAAATAATTTCCGGTTATAGACTTTTTTGTCTAGTTTATTTAGGTTTTTAAATCAAGTTTCTAGCTATCATAAAACTCGACATATCGAAGTCGGACGCACTATTGCCCCACAGTGTATTATACTGCTTGTCCCTAGTATTGAACTTATATAAAACTATTGTATTGGAAACTTTTATATGGTATCCACTTATTGGAATAATCACGAGGAAATCCTAGTGAAGGTTTACGACTTCACCATAGTTGATTTTTGTCAAACCAGCTCGAGCAGAATACTTTGGGCCCTAGAGCTACCAGCGCTGCTCTATTTTTAAGATGTGTTTCAGATTGTTTATTTAAAGATCATTTATCATTTTTGTTATACTGTGTATTTTACAGTTTATAATTAATAGTATTTTATATAACAAGTGGCAAAAATGGTGTTTTTTTTTACAAGTGGGGCGTTTACAGTACGAGCCGAAGGCGAGTACTATAAACCACATGAGTAAAAAACCACAATTTAGTCTCGAGTTATATGCAAAATTTTTTGTATCGCCATTCGAAATTAGAAAACAGTGTAACTTTGTAAAAATGCGGCAAATTGAGAAACTTACTTTGTCGTAATGACTAAATTCTATTGTGTTTCCATAGAAACCAATAATAAAACGACTAAATATTGAACGATTTAAACGTCGCATTTAACACATTCTACTTTACAATAATTATTATTTGGAACAAAATGAGTGATAGTGAGGAAGATTTTATTCCTCGTACTCCTCCGGAAATCAGGGAGCAAGCAATTGCTGTAACTGTACATTTATTACCAGCGAAATGTAGGAAATTATACGAAAAATAATATGATTTATTTATGCACTGGTGTAACTGCGAGTAACATATCTGAGTCTGTTTTTTTGACTTATCTATCTGAAAAAACAAAAACTTTAAAATGTTCAAGTCTCTGGTCCAAGTTTTCGATGCTTAAAGCAGTTTTGAATATAAAGAATAATGTAGATGTATCCAATTATCAAAAAGTACAAGCTTTTTTGAAAAGACAATCCACTGGGTATAGGGCTAAGAAATCTAAAGTTTTTGACATAGCAGATGTCGAAGGTTTCTTACTAGAAGCACCAGATGAAAAGTTTATAATGTTGAAAGTTATATTAATAATGCATGCTGGTTGTTAAAGTACCAAGGTCACAGCTTTAGGAGATCTTCGGCATCACTATTAGCTGGTTCTGGAGCTGATATTTTTACCTTAAAACGTCATGGGGATGGAAATCCTCAACAGTTGCTGAGGAATATATAGAAGGTAGCATCCAGAACAAAAGGAAATTTCAAAACAGATATTTTCAAACAATACTACAGAAATGACTATGTCTGCCGATGTAATCGTTGGTGAAAATCAGACCAACCACCATATTAATATAAATGAATCAAATATTTTTCGCACATCTGAACCTATAATTCCAGGAATAAATATAAATAATGTTAGGAACAGTACTATTCATATAAATTTTCGTTAAATTATGAATAAAATTGTTCATGAAATTTGTTAATAATTAATAAATGTTTGATGTAAGAACTTTAATTTGTTGTCTGTTGACTATTAACTTTTATTTCAAACTGTGAAATAAAATGTCTTTCACACTTTTTTCATTATTTTTCACTTGTTAATAATGACATTGTTTTGATTCATTGAAACTGTCCAATAAATGCCATTTTAGGATATGGCGTTATAAAAATATATTTTACTTTACAGCCTAGTGGGTTTATATATATTTATTCTTTTGGCTTAGTTCACGTTCTTAATTTTGTGCAACTACTTTTTTTGCTATCATCAATTTTTTTCATTAAATTCTATTGTAGCCTTAACTTGTTAGTAATTAAATAATTTTAGTACGTTTGTAGACACCGTTTATTCATATATAATATGCTATATTGTAAGAATATTTTTGTAGTTTTTGCCTAACTGTAATTTTATTATTAAATCTATTCATATTTGAATTTCCTTGGTTAGTTATGTATTTGTTTTTCACATATCAAGAAGGATCAGTAAGACCCTCGGGACCAATTCAAATAACTCGATCTTATCTACCATTTAAGATCGTAATAATTTGATCAAACGAATGTAAACAAAATTTACTCGTTTCATCAAAGTGCGATTTTTGGTCACCTGGGGCGAAGTGAAAGTTTATATTCCCAATAAAGTATCTTTTAGGTGTATAAAATAACAGAATCTCAAATAATCAAAAATTTTAACATTTATTTAGCATTTGTCACGTGTTTGCTATCCCCACAAATCCCTATACTCGTAGATTCGTTGATTGGAAGTCCATGTAACACTTTATTAACTAATTAATAATTAGCAACAATAGATTAATTAATGTCTTAACTATAATCACAATTGAAGACTTATAAGTCTCTCTCTTATTTCCTTTTTACGGGTCACGTTAGACTTAAGACTGAGTATCGGCCCACCGTGCGTCTTATTTATATATCCATTCACACGGTCTAGAGCATTCCAGAATATTCCCGGTCGTTCTCGTACAATTCCAGTCTCATTTAACCAGTCTACATAGTCCAGTGGCGTAACACTGCCCCCTCCTTAAGCCTGAATGTCCCGATCAGGCAATTCATTGTTCCCTGCATACTTGGCTAGTCTCTCTATATGCATCACCTTCATCTTTGATTTTGGACATTGCTGAATTCAGTATACAACGTCGTTTAGTCTGGTGACGACAGTGTATGGCTCTTCCCAGAGCGGGTGGGGCCTCGGGGACCTGCCTTTCTTTCATTGTGGGTTATATAGCCAAACCAGATCTCCAGCCTGGAACCCTCCTGAATTCGCCTTAAGATCATAACGAGCCTTCATGTGATCACTTGCTATGACAATTCGGTCTCGTACCAACTCATGAATGTTCCTTAGCCGTTCACCAACTTACTCGGCGTAGCATTTATGGAAAGTCGCTCTTCATCTGGTGTTTCAAACACCAAGTCACATGGCAGTCTAATCTCTCGTCCATCATCACGCGAGCGGGCGTCTGTTTTGTTGTTTCATGCATGGAGGCCCTGTATGCCACAAGGAAAAGAGGTAAGTGACGGTCTCAATCTTTCTGATGTTTCTCAATTACTTTGGATAGGTGCCCCTCCGTGGTTTTATTATATCTCTCCATCATTCCGTCTGATTGTGGATATAGGGCAACTGTTCTTGTCTTATGAATTCCCAGTAAGCGACAGATCTTCGGAAACACTCCTGATTCAATTGCAAATGCAATTCTAGGGGCATGCCAAATCGACATACTAGATTATCTACCAGATCTTGTGCGACAGCGGCTGCTTCTTGGTTTGGTATGGCATAAGCCTCAGGCCAGTTACTAAAATAGTCCATGGCAACTAAGATGTATTTATTCCTATCATCTGTCACGGGGAATGGACCAACTACGTCGATCGCAATTTGCTCAAAAAGAGCTCCGACGTTATAATGTTTCATTTGGTCCTTACTTCTTGTCCGTGGCGCCTTAATTGCCGCACAAACTTTACATTTGCGGCACCAAGCCTCCACATCTTGGCGGCTGTTCATCTAGTAGAATCGTTCGCGTACTTTTGTGAGAGTTTTGTTGATGTCAAGATGTCCGCCAGACGATCTATTAAGCACTTCCTGGAGTACTTTTGGTATGCGACACCTGGGAATTACCAATCTCAAAGTAATTTCCTTCCCATATGGACTTTCCCAAGCTCTTTTCAGCAGTCCATCTTCTACTCTAATCCTATTGTTCCCACAAAGCCTTCAGTCTCACTGCCTTGTCTGAAGTGTCCTTCCAGTCGGGTCGGGCTCCTCTTTCTTCCCATTCCAGAATAGGACCAGTTTCTTGATCGTTTAACTGCTCTTCTCTTAATGTCTCTTTTGTCCAATCGTCAGGAACATCAATTATAACAGTGTTTACAATTATTATCCCTTGTTGTTTTTCCACCCGGTGGCAGTGCTTGCAGTTTCCCTGGCAGGGTCTTTTGGAGAGAGCATCTGCATTTCTATGGGATTTTCCAGGACGATATTCGATTTTAAAATCGTATTGCTGCAGTTTTTCTATTCAGCAAGCTAGTTGGCCTTCTGGGGTCTTCAACTGCAATAACCACTTCAATGCAGCATGGTCGGTCCGAACTTTAAAATGTTGTCCATATAGGTACTTGTGAAAATGATCTATAGATTTGACAATGGCCAATAGTTCCTTCCGTGTCACACAATAGTTACGTTCTGGTTTAGACAACGTCTTGCTGAAGCACTCAATTACTTTTTCCTGTCTGTTTTGAATTTGGGAAAGAACACATCCAAGTCCAGAATTACTGGCATCCGTGTCTAATACATAGAGACCTTTCCGTTGTGGGTATGAAAGAAATGAACTCGAACATAGTGCTGATTCTAGTGTTTTGAATGATGTTTAGCATTCTTGTGTCCATTGGTACTGAACCTTCTCATCTGCGAGGCGGTGTAGTGGCTTCGCAATATCAGCAAATCGTTCCACAAATTGTCTGTAGTAAGTGCATATGCCAAGGAAGCTTCGTACTTCGTGAACATTTGTTGGTCTCGGTCAATCTCGTACTGCGGAAATCTTGTCTGGATCCGTTTTTATCCCCTCCGAAGACACGACATGTCCAAGGAACTTGGCCTCTTTCTGGAACAATAGACACTTTTTGGGATTCAATTTAAGGTGTGCATTTCTGATTCTTCCAAACACTTCTTGAAGGTCCTTCAAATGCTCTTTAAAATCCCGTCCCATAACCATCACATCATCAAGATAAACTAGGCATGTCTTCCAAGTTAGTCCTCGTAGTACCAGTTCCATCAGTCTTTCAAAAGTCGCTGGCGTATTGCATAGGCCGAAAGGCATCACAGTGAATTGATAAAGGCCATTTCCTGTCGAAAAAGCTGTCTTGCGAGCTGTCTTGTCTTTCTCATCTAGATGAAGTCCCACTTGCCAGTATCCGCTTCTAAGATCTAGAGTGGAAAACTACTGTGAACCTGCCAGCGTACTTAGTGTGTCATCAGTTCAGGTAACGGATAGCTGTTTTTTCTTGTGACATCATTCAGCTTCCTGTAGTCGACACAGAATCTTAAAGTTCCATCCTTTTTAGCAACCAAATCTATTGGCGACGACCAAGAGCTGCTTGATTCCTCAATAACTCCGTCTTTAAGCATCTTTTGTACCATTGCAGAAGCCTCTTCTTGTTTTGCTAATGGGAGCCTCCTAGGTGGCTGACGAATGGGAGCTGATTCACCAGTATTTATCCGATATTGGACTATATTGTTCTTTGTAAGAGCTTTTGTTTCCTTTGCAAATACTGTACTTTCTTTCTTCAAAAATGGTAAGGCTTTTTTCTGGAGTTAACTGTTCTAACTGGGCACTTAACATTTTTATAACTTCTTGGTCCATATCTGTAGACGAATCTCCAACGATTTGTTCTTCACATTTCGCAATCCATGTGACTGGTTCGTAATAACAACGGATACCTCCATTCAGCCTCCCACTTCGTTGTTGGTCTTGTCTCGGCTGGGAATTTGTTTTTGTCAATATTTGTGTAATTCCTTTTTGTATTTCGGACAATGTAGCTTCCAGAGTTTTATCTGCGGGGGTCTCTTCTACAGACACGGCCCGCAGTCTGTGGTTTGATATGTGGTAACCTTATAGGCCGCCTCAATCTCAAGAGCATGTACTAAAGCCTCATTACTTCTTTTGTGTCTGGCTAACTTAAGGATTCGCCTGGTCTCTAACTCCATCAATAAATGCACCAACTGCTAATTGTTGTTGAAACTCTATTGGTGCATCAGGATAGGCTAGATGGGTTAATCTCTCTACAGCAGCTTCGAACTCCTGGAGGCTTTCTCCACCCCGTTGTTTGCGTGATTTTAGTTAAGCCTGGTATACTTGGGCGAGATGTTGGTCACCACATCATAATTCCAACGCTGCCTCTAGAATGCTAAAGTTTTGTTGCTGTGTGGCAGGAATTGTTTGGAGCAGGTCTAATACTTGGCCTTAATGCTAATACCAATGCTGTTGCTTTTTCCTCATCGTTCCAGTTATTTGAACGTGCAGCTGTCTCAAACTGTCACTTATAAGTTGACCATGAACCTTGACCGTGAAAGGAAGGTGGTTGTAACCTAGTACCAGACGACAGTACTAACTGGCCACCCTTCTCTCTCAATTGTTGTTAGAGCCGGGCTACTTCTCCTTCAATGATACTGACTTTTCCCTTAACTTCACTGACCTCTCCTTTAATTGTACTAACTTGTCCTTCGACTTCACAAACTTTTTCTATAATATTTCCTTTAAATTATTCAGTGAGTGAGAAAATGGCTGCCTGCTGTTCCTCTAGGCTTCTCTTTATATCTTCGTTTTCCTCCTATCGTCTTATTTCCAGGCCCTCCATCATTTTTCTCAAGTCCTCTTTTTCTTCCTGGCGCCTCATTTCCAGGCCTTCCATCATTTTTCTTAAGTCATCTTTGTCTCCTGTCTTTTTCTTTCTTGTTCTTCTTTTTCTTCCTCTTTTCTTATTTCCAGGCCTTCCATCATTTTTCTTAAGTAATCTTTTTCTTCCTGTCTTTTTCTTTCTTGTTCTTCTTTGTCTTCTTTTCGTATCCTTTCTTGATCGTTCATCCGTTTTAACAACGCTGCTAGTAAGTCCTGTGTTTGTTTCTTTGCCATACTTCTTGTTATTGGCATTAACTCACGACACATAAATCAGTTCAAAATAAAGTTGACTACGATATAATGTCCATAAAATGTATCTATCAGGTCTATTTTAATAATGGAATGTACCAGAAAAATCTCGAAACAGCACTAGAAAGTCTTATTTAGTCTATGTTACTGTTGTGTTGACAAAATTCACTATCTCCACTAATTGTGCGATGGAATGTTCAAGAACTTTCATGAAATATCACTAATAAGTCTTGTTTTGAGTCTATAACACGTTCCCTTAATACAGTTTACGTATCTGGTTTACGTATCGTGGTTTCCAAATCGTTTGTTTTAGAATTGTCACTAAAAGTCACTTATAGTGATGTTTTTAAGTCTATAACACGTTCCCGTCGACACAATTCACATATCTCCTGTAGTTTCCAAATAGAATGTTCTAGAATTTTCCCGAAATTGCACTAGTAGTCCTTTTTCTCAGTCTACAACACGTTATTATTAGCGGCACTCGCGTATTTGCATCTATTCAGTCCAGAAACAGTCCTTCAAACACTATCCAGTAGCTTAATTCTCCGTGTTACCACTAATTTTTGAGAAGAACACTGTAGAATATTTTCGAATATTTCAGAAATTTCTCTTCCAATCCACTTCGGACACCAAATTGTCACGTGTTTGCTATCCTCACAAACACCTATACTCGTCGAATCGTTGATTGAAAGTCCAGGTAACACTTACTACTTTATTAACTAATTAATAATTAAAAACAGTAAATTAATTAATGTCTTAACTATAATCACAACTGAACACTTGTAAGTCTCTTTCTTATTTCCTCTTTACTACATAGTCTACATGGTCCAGTGGCGTAACACATTATTAAAATGTTTACAATTAATTATTGATAACACAATTATAAACCGCCATCGTGACATTTCTCAAAAAATGTTTGTGGGATTATGAAATTTTCTGATAAAATAAATTCGTGTAATTACAGATAGTTTTTGGGAAATGTGAACACATGCAAGTTAAGTTGTTTGTCCATTAAGTCTTGAACGGGGGATTATGCTAATAACATTGTCAAAGTGCACAAAAGGCAAGCCAGTTAGTTCCACGTTACAACAACCTGGTGCGACAATCCGAACACGACATAATACTGCTCACATCTATAATGCTATAATTAATAATATTAGTTATTTAACGATTCGTAAATATTCCTGAAGGTTTCTTATAGGGGCCTATTGTGCTTTTTAACACTTGATAAAATACATCTTATAAGGTTAATTGAGTATTAAGTTGCCTTATAATGAATGTAAAATCTAAGTATAACTTATGAAAACAAACTTATATATGTGTCACATATTGTTTTATTAATGTATTCGATGTAAACAGTTTTTTATTGAATATTAGTTTCCCATGGGGTGTTTGACCTAACGTACTTGCAGAAGCATAACAGATTTGAAAGTTATTGAAATTTTATTCGAGAATCGTCCATGGCAAGAGATATTTATGTTTGGGGTTTCTGGATACACCAGTAAAAGTAAATTGTTGTTTATTATCAACTGTTCTTTAAACTGGTCAAAAATAAAAATATGACACCTTGAAATTTCGCTGGATTTTGAGCAGTTGTAGTTTTTGGTTGTGTGAACCGATTTGAACTTTTTTTGCAGACCATTTGTGCAAAAATTAGTTTCTTCACTTCTGATGCTATGATTATGAAGACTGATACATTTTCTCGCCATCCTCGTGAAATTTTTGAATTGGAGAACTGACATTTGAAATATGATTTTTTTTTCTCGGAACCACTTATTTTTGACGTCTCTTGTCAATTTCAGATTTTGAAAACCAATTTCACTGGCTTTCGAAATATAGAATTAGATTTTCGAAATCAAAAAAAAATATATATAAAGCAAAGCTTCTCATGCCAACAAATTCTAATTCAAATTCATTTTGTTCAGTGACAATTACAAATTGTATTAAAATAGTCAGTGGTAAACACAAAAGATAAAAACCGAGATAAAAACTAACTTAAAAAAGAATTCGGACAGAGAATAAAAACTTTTATTTACTAAAATAAATATTTTTTTTATTATCTACAATCTACAATAATAAAACAAAAGTCAATATTTTGTGGGACTTCCATGAACCTGTATGACTACTTGATTTCTTCTGGGCGTACCAGTTATTAAATCATTATGTAATAAATACCTGGGGAATAGCTTCCTATTCATTCATAACAGCATTCAACAATTAATTTACATTCAAAAATTCACTCTCTCTTTCCCTCTCCCCCTCTCTCAGTTCTAGTTTCATACTACTTCAGACATGTTCATATGGAATCATGTCTGGAGACTAAGCTGGCCAATTCATCCGTTCATTGAGCATAAGGAACCACAATATTTCTTACACACCTATCTCTTTACCGCTCACCTATCAATACTGCCAAGTTTTTCTGTTGAACACGATTCCACCCCACACAGTCACACTTCCACCTCCAAACGCTACCCTCGCTTACATATTTTCCTCCAAAAACAATTTTTATTCCTATCACTTCACACCAAAATCCTTCCATCAGCCCTGTATAAATTGAACCCTTCCATCCGTAAACAAAGGTCTACTCCATGCACTCTGCTATTCCCCAGTTCGAATGAAGTTCTGCCCATTCTCTTCTTGCAACTCTATCTTACTTCTTCAATAAACAACGGCAACAGACAACAGGCTGCCCCTCCACTGGCTTGTAAATTATTCTCGTGTACTCTGTTCCTCACAGTTTGTTTAGTAACCGTATGCCAGTATTAGCCGTCAAAGAATCAGTCAACTATACGATACGTCTCCTTGCTACCATCGAAAACAGTTGTCCTGTCTAGCAGTAGTTTTCCTCATTCGTCCACTATGATGATAATTATTATTGCCAACGTTTTCAAGACGACTTATTGCCTTCTGAACGGAGCTCTTACACTTCTCCAAAAAATTAGCAATTTCACTAACAGAGAAACCCCCCTCTCTTTTCATCATCACCAGTTTTTCATTATTCATTTGCGGCATTTTTACTTTCCACTTGTATGTTCAAAGAACTATGAAATTGCAATCGAAAGAAGATGACACAACGTCAGGAATAGTGTCGGCTATACCGATCATCAGTTGTTTTATAAACTGATGTGATATGCCAAACCCTATTTTGGAACATAATTGAAATGTGTTTCATCCAGGAGGCAATAACTTGCTTTAAAAATGATGGAAATATTATTTTTTATCGTTATGGTGGACAAATGGGGACAACCACTGCAAGACATGGTAGATTTTTATAAACGGGAGTTCAATGGTTTTTCGCCAAATTTACACAGTTTTATTTATAACCCTGTATTTTTTTCCAAAAAAGTAATTGGAAAACTAATTGCATATATCGAACGCCAATGAAATGGGTTTTCAAAATCTGCAAAGAACATTCAAATCGGTCCACACATGTGGACCATACCATGTGAGAACATTTGATTTAAGAGCTGAAATTAAAATTAATTACATAATATTATGGATTTACTTTTTCAGTTCACAAAATAAAATAAATGTAATCAACATTTTCAAATTAATATTTTGAGATAATCCTCTCTTAACGATATTTAAAAAAACTCGGTTACTAAACTCTTTTAATGAACGCTTAACTTTTGTATTTAGTAAGTAAATAAATAGTGACATATCTAGGGCCGTACAGTGTAAAAAATTACTTTTGTTTAGGATATATATTGTTGACCATGACCCACATGAAAAATGTTTCAACAAATGTCAACAAGTTGCTTCAAATATCTGTCTAGATGTTTTCATGATTTATGTGTTGTATGTACTATTTATAGTTTCTCTTTTAGATGAAGGAAGTGAGAGATGTTGCAATTTCTTTTAATTTATTGTAGTCGCTTAAAAGAGTGGGTACTATTTAGTATTTAGTACATTAAAATATGCATAAATATCAAAAAAGCACATTTGCGAAAAATAAAAATACTACCATAAAGACAAATAATATCGAGCGCATCATATCACAAGGGCGTAAACGTCAACGTAAGTGCTATGATTATACGCCCTTCTGAAATGTTGTCCTCGATATAATATGCAGATTTCTAATGTATTTAAAAAAAAAATAGTAATTAAAATTAGACACTCATAAATGTTTTGGCAATTAGCGAATTTTTACCATTTGAAAAAAATAATATGAAAATAAAAAACTTTATGAACCTGATTATTTGTCCTTATGATCGTATTTTTATTTAAAAAAAAAAACAATAATTTACTACAAAACAGGCGCGCACGGACCGTAGCAAAGAACCTTTTTTAGCATTTATATCCACCAACAGTACCTTACTTTTTTGGTACTGGAGCTATGGAGAGCACTGTTACCAACATTTTGTGATATGGTAGTAAAATCAGGTATAAAATAGAGCAATCTGATTTCTGACACCAAGCCCGGGTGAGTCTTATATTGATCGATAATGTATTAACCGTATTCGATTATCGATTATTTGATTATTGATTTTTCGATAATCGACTAATCTATGATTGATTATTCGGTAAACAATTATTCGTTAATTGATTATCCTTTATTTAAATGATTATTTTATGATCGATTATTGTGAGAGCATTAATCAAATGATCGATTAATCGATCTATTTTTTCCAGTCTTACAATAATGCCCGAGGCACATCGAGCTGTACCCACTCTTAATTACCAACAAAATATATTTAACTTCCAAAAACATATATACTGTTTGTATCGTTTGATAGGTAGCTGAAAAAATTCCAGCCCAAAAATGTATGGTTATAATTAAAGTAACTAAAATAATGTTAAAGAAGTACTTCCCGGAGTGAATTAAAACAACTGTTACGAAATAACGTGATTAATCCACAGTAAATCAAGAATATCCACCAGTTTGAAGTTATTTTCAAACAAATCATCATTTTATCAGCTGTTTTATGGAATATGGAATGCGGCCGTCAAATGGCGAATGGAATTAAAAGTGAAACAAGTTTCACGGATTAAAGTATTTTAGGAGAGTTTTCGCAACGAGTAAGTAGCGTTACCATCTGGTTGAGGGTTGTATCGTATACAGGGTGGGGCAATAGTTCGTCGGACTTTGATATCTCGAGTTCTACGGTAGCTAGAAATTAAAAAAAAAAATACAAGTAAACTAGATGAAAAAGTCAATAACCGGAAATTATTTTCAAATATACAGGGTGAACCAAGACGAAATTACAGGATCGAGTGCCTTTTTTTTAAATGGAATGCTATGTACATCAGTACATTTCTTGAGCCTCTTTCTAAACGCCATTCATTCCTATATTATTATTGGCTATCTCCCAACCACTTGGATGTATTGATTTTTTTGTTGTAATAATGCTATCGTCAGATGCATATTGAAAAAAATCACCAGTGTCACAATTACGGGTTTTAAGAAAAACGAAAATGTACAATTTTTTCAAATGGAGCACCCTTTATATTTTCAACAATGTGATGTAGAAATGAAAAACGAACATTTTTTGTAAGTACCTACTTCCCTATAGCTAATTGCAACCATTTTCGTTTTATTGAGCAATAAGTACAAAATTCAAGATTAAACTTAAAAAATTGAGGTTTCATCAACTAATTCATTAGAAAAATTTATAATAAGTGCTCCACATGTTGCCCAATTTGATTCACATACGTCTCTATGCGCTTTTGAAATGAGGTTTCTACTGTTCCTAAAATTGCCAGTGTGATAGATTTAAAAGCAGTTATTATCCTTTCCTTCATATTTTGTACCGTTGTTGGTGTTTCTTTATAAATAATTTTCTTCACGTATCCTAATAAAAAGATCCATTTTTGTAAGATCTGGGGATCTAGCAGGCCATTTAGTGAATTCATTCCTTCCAATCCATTGAAGTGAGTAGGTATTATTTAAGTGGTCTCTAACTGTATTTAAATATTGTGGTGGAGCACCATCTGAAGCATAATAATGGAAATTGTGTCTATTAACAAATCCATTTTTATGAAAGTTGGCTCATCAGTGAATAAAACATTACTGAAGAAGGTGACATCTTGCATTTTATCTCTGGCCCAAATACAAAACTGTAGACGCTTTGGAAATCGTCATCAGATAGTTCCTGGATCATTTAAATATAATATGCATGAAACTTATTTGTATTTAAAATTCGACTAACAGACTGCCTACTTATTCCTACTAATGAACTCACTTCTCTCTGACTAATATGGGGCGTCTCAACCGTTGCCAGTATCACAGAAAACTCATTTTCTTCGTTCACAACACGTTTTAAATATTCTTTCACTTTTATTGTATTCGACATTTCCAGTTTCCACAAATCTGTCGAGAAGGTTTTGGAAGCTACTAACATCAGGAATCCTTTCAGAATACCTTTGCTTATAAATTCTATTGGCAAACAATTTCTGTCTGACTCGCCCAAAACAAAAGTCATGTCTACAAGTTCCGCTTCATTAAAATTAATTTTGTAAAACTTGAAATATTTTAAATTTAATACGACCGATAAGTGCAATAAATGTTCGTTTGTCCAAGACAATTTATACCAAACATTTATACATACAGTGGTAGGTGTAAAGAAATTGTTAGTCAGCGATCTGAATAACGCTCCGTTGTCGAACGGTGACGTCATCGAATCTTATGTACTCTGCAACTGTCACAGCTTCTGCCGATTGAAAAGACACACAGTTGAGCTATTTATCAAAGTTTCGATAATGTTTAGCGGCTAACTTTTTTTTAACAGTTTATACACCAAACAGTTATAAAAATTGAAAAAAAATAGGAAAAATAGTATTTCACTAAATAAGCCTATTGTGAAACATACTGCAAATTTTTTTATTTGATCTAAAAGCAAAATAATTAATATTTGAACTGACTACTGAGAAGGGGTAAAGTTCTCATGCTCTAAATATAAAAGTAAGTAGGTATTATATTAAACTATCTCATCAGCTTGATCAACATTAGTTTACCTGAGCTATCTGGCGCCCACAGCACATTTTTATTCGATTCAAAACATTAAAACTAATTAAAATTTATAAATTTAAAACAGTAAATTTCTTATCTTATTCAAAACATTTAAAATTTGTCAAAGGAACTTTAAATAAAATCTAAATTTTATAAACTGTAAACAGGGCGAACCAATAAAATAACCAACAATTGTTGTATGGTCGGATTATACTGTTGTCGAAACAAAAATAACTAAATAAAACAAAGAAAACAACACACAAATAATAAATATTACAATATACTGTGTTGTTTGGATCTTTGCGTGTACGTCACAACACAAGCTGTACGATGTAAATAAATTGAAGGTCATTATTACTTGTGAGCAGTGGTGTGTACTGCAGAATAATATTTTTTATATATTCCAACACTAAGATAGAGCATACCCAAAATGTCACTGACCGCCACTTGTCAGTTAAAGGTAATTTTGAAGTTACCTGATTCATACTAATATAATGTCAAAAATATAATTGCAAATATATTACAACGCCGCTGAATCAAGTGACAAATAAGCTGGTCAATGAAGCTGAGACATACGTTCATAATCGTGTCTCGTGCCACCAATGCTTATCCTATAAATACATTACTGCGGACAGAGGTCGTAACTAATTTGATACACACGCAAAGATAAAAAAAAACAAAGTATACAAACGTATGTATGTACAACATACATACAGGATATTGAATCACAAAACGGATATAGGTTTATGGCAGATAGAGGATATCGACGATAATGAGAATCACCCATAGAAAAAACTCGTTGGGCCTTCATTGCTGAGATACACAGTATTTTATGATTTTTTGCTAACATATCTTTTGTTCATTACTTTGTAAGAGAATAGGATACTATTTTCTAACACATGTAATACATAAGTGAGCCTTAATAATATTGTGTGTCTGTAAGGCTACTATTTTTCCTTTGTGGCTATGATTTTTAAAAATGACGAAAAAAGATGGCAAGAATTTATGCAGAACTATGCAATTTCAATAACGCGCTGAGAATATGACTTTAATTTACTGATTAAGAGATTTCAGTTCATTCTTTTTTCGTATACATATTTTGTTGTTTCCACTTTACATTCGCTATCGGCAATGTTAGAGTACAGTTATATTTAATTATTATTTGAAACGATAAATTCATGAAAATATACAAGCAATTGCTATATGAATAGAAATACCGTGGGCTGTTGCAGAAGCGATGAATAAGCAACATAATAAATTGGATGATTTTGTCACAACAAAATGTATGAAATAAGATCATGATAGCGATAAATTTTTAATAACTCTACTGTTACGCATGAGGCAAGTCGCCGCCTCAAAAAAATCACACCTTAAAATATTAAAATGGGTGTGCAAGTTAATATGTCTACTTTTTATTGTGAAGGATTAGTTCGAAATTAAAGAGGATGATCTGATATCTCCTTACACATAGTAGAATTTAAAACACGTGTGCTAGAATGTATGTCACAAAACAGGTGCCACAGCCTTCTATTAATAGCAGGAGTACTTTTGATTTATTAATAGTGCGGAGGAGTCAAGTGGTTTTTTGTGGTATGTGTATTAATCAATTCCAGAAGCCGACGAGATAAGTGACAGAAAAAAAGTTACTATTAAAATTTCAAAATTGTTAACACCTCTTACATCTCGTGTTTCTCTAATTTTTCATCATTTTACTTATTGCTATTTACGCAAAAAAGCATTAACAATGAATTAAACAATTATACATTTTTATACATAAGTATATTAAAATCTAGATTTCATGATAGACTTGGATTTTAAAGGGATGAAGTTTATGCAATTTTAGAACCTTGTGAACAGCCTCATGAGATTCATGAGAAATGCCAGTCATAGCAGACGCCTGATAAAGTGAACTTATGGGATTGATAACAAAATGCCGTAACATTTCAAACTGCATTTGTTCAAGATCCTGGTTCTTTTTTTTGTTTTCCACGGATCCGGTTTCTGTAAATTTAGCCATTAATTTCAAAACATGTAGATGTAACTTATATGTTTGTTAGGACTTCTTTCGTTGAAAATCACAAAAAATTTGACCCTCTCTGCTATTCTATACGTCATTTTCGGGTCTAGAGTCAGGCCCCGACTAATGAAAAACCCGGATCCAAATGTAACGTTAAGAATATTTTGCGGAACATTTTAAAAATTTTTGATAATATCGCATCCAATTCTCTCTCGAAGTACTGTAGAACCAAATGCCTTTTAAGGTACATTATTTGTGAGAAAATATCGTCCTGAATTAATATTTTTTTCCAGATAAACTATAAATTATATTTACATATGATTAATATAATTTACTAGTGATAATGATCTCCTAGATCTATTAAATACCTTTAGTTTCAATTCTGGGGATAAATTTGTAAAAAAGTGAATCATGGTTTAATGAAAACTATACTAAGTTCCCGTAAAGTTCACATAGGTGCTATTTAAGACTATTGACAAATGTATACAAATACTCTTAACCACACTGCAAGCACGTTTAACTACTTATTTATGAAAATTTTGGCCGTCGACAAACGTATTATGAAGATTACCTAGGAAGTAGGAGCTAACTAATACTAAACAAACAAAAGAAGCAACCGCTGGTATATTTATTTTAGGACTTAACTTGTTCTGTTGGAGGTAAAGTGAATCTAATGTGAACTTATTTATGAGAAGGCATTTACATATTTGTAACTGTAGCGAAGTATAAATATACACTTTTGAAATATATTATCGGTTTTACAATCAGATCTGAAAATAACCGTGGTAATATATAACTATTAACTGTGAAAGGTTACATACAAGCAGTGATATAAGATAATGTTAAACAAATATAGGGCCAGGGGTCCAACTTAACAGAAAATGGATAGCTGGTATCTCGATCATAAATTTGACAAACGTGGATCAATGGATCCACCCCAGTAAGGTAGCTACCAAAAGTATTTATGCCTTGACAATCTAGCGACTTGTAGAAGAGAATTAGGAACATTTTAAATTACTAGAGTGTGGTTTATTAAATGCTGTTAACGGAGAAAGTGATGCGAATTTAACAATAAAATTAGTGTATATAGATCGAGTGTAAATGTATATTATTCCCTTGAGTTATTTAGTGTTAAATAAAGAAGAATCTTGAATTGATACTTAAACATTTATTAATCGGTTTGAGGCACGTGCAACATACTAGGGCGTATACATTTTGCAGCCATTCGAGTGAAATTGATTTCAGTTTTGTAATTTAAAAGTTATAAACATTTTTACATCATTTTACACGGTAAATATAAAATAAAAAGATAAATTTTACTGTTATGTATTTATAATTATCAAATAAGTTTATAAACAGTAAATTGTTACGAATGTTTGTTCAGAAACATCTGCATGTACATCAAAGGTGCATTTTACATTATATCCAATGGTCATCACATTTTCAGGAAAAATCGTTCTACGGACACAGCTATAATACAATTTTTGCAATTTGTGTTAGATCAAATGGACAATGGAAAGCTCGTCATAGGATTATTCTTTGACTTATCAAGAGCATTTGACTCTCTCAATCTGGCTTTTGTTAAAGAAAAATTGTTTAAGTTGGGCATTCGAGGAATCTTTCTTGAATGGATCATGTCATATTTAATTGATAGATCGCTCCATGTTAAAATTCATGACATAATTTGAAATGATTATGAAGTGAGTCTCGGCGTTCCGCAGGGTTCGGTGTTAGGGCCACTGATTTTTTTACTATTTGTAAATGAATTACCATCATTCATGTCTGAGGGGAACATTACTATGTTCGCTGATGATAATTCATTTGGTATCTCTGTACCGAATATTGCGGAACTTCTTGATAAAACTATTGCTGTTATGAGGGAATTTCATGACTATTGTAACAACAATAATTTAATTTTAAATGTTAATAAAACTGTTTGCGTTTACTTTTCACAGAGAAAATCTCTACCTGTTAATATTCTAAATTTTAATGATATTATCATACCTTTTGTGCAAAGCGTTAAATTTTCAGGCGTCTTAATAGACTTCAAACTAAGCTGGGATATTCAAATCGATGAAGTTTGTAAAAAACTTAACAAAGCATATTATTGCATTCGAAAGCTCAAGGATTCCTTAGACCTCACTGCATTATTAAATCTGTATTATTCAATGGCATATTGTCATATTTCTTATAATATTATAGTTTGGGGACGAGCCTTTAATTTACAACGGGTCTTTGTTTGCCAAAAACGTATTATAAGATTGTTTTTAATCTTAATTTTACAACCTCTTGTAAGAACTCTTTTAAAAATCACAAAATTTTATCAGTGCCTTCTATCTATATTTTTTCATTGTTGAAGTATGTTAAACGTAACATTAACCTATTCAAAACTAATGCCAGTTATCATAACTACAATACTCGCCATGATGACCTACTTTCCATGCCGCATCACAATACGACTTTCTTGGAAAAGTCTCCTCATTATTCCGGTATTGGCTTTTATAATAAACTGCCACGTGCAATAATTAGAAGCATCGACAACTTTAATAAATTCAAATCTAGTCTTAAAACGTTTTTAATTGAAAAATGTGTTTACTCATTCAATGAATTTTAATCTATAGTTTTTTGTCCTATATTTTATTGCAATGTTTTATATTGTTTTTTATACAATTTTAACTTTTATTCATTTTATATGATATTTATTATTGTATTATGATGACGTTCACATGTGTTTTATAACAGCTTAAGTGATTAAATAAATAAATACATAAATAAATAAATAAACATTGGGTTTTTTCAATTTTTCCTCAATGTCTGATAAAGATGTTAAAGACATCATTTTCTTCTCTTCTAAATTCCCGCCTATTTTTTAATTTTCTAAAACATGTAACTTCAGCCTCATCACCGATAAGACCGTGTTATGATGCAAAAATATTTATATATTTTTCTTTTTTCCATAAACTTGCATAGTACAAAATCACCTAGTTGGAGATTAAAATACTCGTATATTATGAATATTTTCTCCCGTGCAAATTTCACCTTTTTAGGCACTTTAATTGAAGGTTATGTCTTCGTTTAAAATTTAAAAACCAGTCTTCACCTGGAATTATTTGCATGAACTGAGTTTTAAGTTTATTTATCGGAACGTAATCACCCACTATTGATAAAATTTCTTTATGAGACAAACCAAAGCTCCACTTCTCCATTAAGCGAATACCGTTTTCGAGAATAAATTTGTTCTCGTGGGGGATTATCAGTATGTCTCCCATACCCTCTTCTTCCTTTCACATGTTCAGCAAGTGTATTTTTGGGTATATTATATAGTGAACTTGCTATGTACACTGTTAGCAGTCTTGATTTCATCTATCGTTGTATTTAGGGTGTCACGCGTGTATTAACTCCCCCCTACTGCTTTTGCGAACATAATTACGGATCATAGTTAATAAACATAAAAGGAAAAAATAATTGCCAATAAATTAATCATTAATGGAGAATGGAGCTAATGCGTACTACAATTTGCACTTGCCCCATTCATATAAGCTGCACAAACCTCACTATTTGTATTGGCTGGGACAAGTGCAGGCTATGACAAAAACACAAGTTGGTACTAAAGCATTGATAAAATGTTATTTTAGTACTAAATTAGGATTAGTTATAATAGTGGATAAAGATGGTCAACTTCCCTCGAAATTAAAGTTCACGAGGTATGTCATGCGCAATTGATTTTGACACTACACGACTCAATCGATTTAGCAGATCGACGGCTGGAAAGTGAATTAAAATATTAACTAGTAAGTCTACTAGGTAGCAGCTTATTGAAAATTATTATATACTTATTGACAGTTGCTGCTCTTGCCCCGTAAATGCATTTACCCCATCTCATTATATATATCTTATAAATATATAAAAATTAAATTAATCTAATTATAGAAATGTATGAAAAACACGTAGGTAATCGGTGCCATGCTACTAAACAAATTTGTATTATTCTAGCTAATAAAAAATCATAGAATTAATGATCCTTGTTACGGTCTACTCATAGAATACTTTGAGTGATTACTAATTACAAATTATTACGGACTGTATAGAATAAAACCAAACATATAATACAATCTACTAATCAGATAGGGAAACCTAGATGGAAATAACTGATAAAGTTTTGAAACTTGGCAAACAAGTTCATTCCGGCATACTATTAGAGACTACAAGTCCAGAACAAAGAATATTTACGTTTAAAAAAGTTCGTTTTTAAACGTAAATATTCTTTGTCCAGAACTCATTCTGTTGCGCTCGAGCCGCCATCATGGAAAAATGGTGCTCCGATTCAGTTTTTTGCTTATATTATCTCGCTAAACATTAGTAATATCTGAATTATATTTCATATAAAAAAATAAAGCTACAAAAAAGTTATATACATTTTTCTGGATCTATTATTATTACTAAAACACAAGCAAGTCAAAAAATATATACAGATAAAAATAGAGATATGCCCAGCTTCCCACCTGAGCTCAAATCTGGGCTTTGGATCTGTCATGACGGAGGGGTCGAACGGCACATGTTTCTACGGTTCTTCATGTTAAAACTTCTTTCGTTACTCCGGAAATTTTTGAAAATCATAAATAAATCAAAAATTATAAAGAATACGAAAAAAGGTTGTATTGCTTACTCCAATTATACAAGTTTGGTTACTCTTACTACTCAACGATTATAGCTTGACACTTGGCGACGCAGAGAGGGAAGAAATATCACCAGTGTGGCATAGCGACAAACCAAACCGTTTTACAGTAAAAAGGGCGGGGTTTAGACCACTGCGCATCCAAACTCAAGTGCCAAACTAAAACTGTTGAGAAGTACGATTTAAAAATCGTCGCTTGGCGTAGCAACCGACGATGTATTCTAATCAGCCGGTTCATCAGATGATGAGTCGTTGTTCTCATCGATATCTCTGTCCAATGAACTGTCCTCTTCCATTTAAATAATAACATTTGAATTTAGGCAAAAGGTCTTAATAGGAGATCTCAGGCAAAAATAGTAATCTTTATCAAGAAAACCAGAGTCAACCCGAGCTTTTTGCTTATCATGCTGTTATTTAGCATGACAAAATTACTAAGAAACGGCTACTTTTACATCGGATACATTTTGGCTACAGGCCAGTTAACAAAATATGTACTTTCTATAAACTTAAAATGGGTTGGCACCTGATGTAATGATACTAACACTAAAGTAGTTTCAACAAACACCAAAACATTCGCTACTATCTAAGTTTGTATCATCTGGAGATGATTTTACTTGAATGACTCTTTTCTAACTATTTAAATTTGTTTCAGGAAGACGAAGAAGACGAACTGGAATACGAAGATGATGATTCTGCTGTCACAGAGGATCCATTTTTCGACAGTATAGAAGACGTGCAAGCTGAGGAACCAACAGAAAGCCCCACTATAGCTCCTAAACCGGTTTCCAGTTTCACAGACTATAAATGGCAACTTTATGGTACTGTATCTAGGGTAAATGAATCACGACGGCAACATTTAAACCTACGTGTTACAAGTGAACGTACGTAAAATAATTGATTTTATTTTATACAGTATGTGTATTAGAATTATTAGATGCGGGTCTCTTAAATGGCAACGTTGTAATATAATCCAGAGGTAGACGATTCGTCGCTGGTCAGTAAATTCTTTTTTCATCTAGCTGTCGTGCGGTCAACAGTGCATACTGCGCACGATACAATGCCAAATTTCAATCTTCCCTCAACATACTATGTCTAATACTTTAATACACATAATGTATATCTCTATCTTGCAAACGTTATTTTTAAAACATTTATTTTAAGGCGCAGATAGTAAAAACATTTTTTAGCGGATGATTTCCAAGATCGTAGTTTATCAGCTCAGTGGTACAGCGTCCCTCCACCCAAACAATTCAGATTGAAATTCGGGCCGGACCAAGTTCCGTAATCTACATTGTGAGCATATTCTCTACGCAAAAGTGGAAATTCGGGAAATTATGTAGATAAGGGATGTTAAGAAAAGAGATATTAAAAAAATCTTGGTCGCTACACTCGAATTCTGTGAAAATAATGAAAAAATAAAATGTACTTTGTAATTTACCCTAAAGAATTTTTATTATTAAGCGACGACCAAGCAACTAATATTAGTTGCCATGGTATAGGGAACAATTCCTGACAATTTTAATTTGCTTTGAGCATAAAATTAAATTGACGAGCTACGTGTTGTAGACATAAGAATCCCTAAAAAACTATTTTTTTTCTATCGTTGATGAACAGTGTGGTCATTTGTCATATATTATTATTGAGATAACCGCAATCCATGATAAGCGTGTAGAGTAAAAATTGGAATTA
Source organism: Rhamnusium bicolor (assembly GCA_029963845.1). Classification (NCBI taxonomy): domain Eukaryota; kingdom Metazoa; phylum Arthropoda; class Insecta; order Coleoptera; family Cerambycidae; genus Rhamnusium; species Rhamnusium bicolor. The sequence continues at coordinate 293,085 of JANEYF010004436.1, forward strand.
GTTCCTCGTAGAATACCAGAGAGTGTTTTAAAAAGCCGAATATTGAAAAGACCCCAATAAATTCTTAGGAAAAATAAAGGTCAAGTATGATCAGTATAGAAATGTCCTGGAGTGAGTTGGCACCTTTGATGTGAAGATAATACTGACGTAGTTTTTCACGAAACACCAAAACGTTATATACTGCACTGGACGCGCGTTTCGCCAATCAAGTTGGCATAGAGTACATTATTTACAAATTGCAAATAATGTTGTATTTGGTATAGATTTCAGAATCATGTGCCCTAAGCAGACAAAGCGGACATAGAATGGCCGTCTTCTGCATTTGGCCTGCCAGCTACTCGGCTCATTTTTGGCAGCCCCATATTGTCATCAATTCCAAAAGCTGTGTTGATTTTATCCCTCTGTCCGAGTAACCGAGTACACCTATTTTTAGAACGACTATCTTAACCGAGTAGCCTGCGTACAGGAACTTGTATCGAAGATAACGATATTTAGTCAGATTTCACCCCCTCTCTCAAAGTAATGATCTTCTCTATAGGTGCTGAGAACTCGATGATATACATCAACTTGGTGTGCTGATCGAGAAGGAGTATGTCAGGCTTATTAGCTTAGATTAGCCTGACCCTTGAGAACGAGTAATTCCAGTAAATCCGGCATTTGTCGTTCTTGGCGACGGACTCGATATCTCCTGGGAATTCTGGGATGTAAGGTAGCACTAGTGTCTGGTCTACCCATAAGAGTGCCTTAGGTGGTAATATAGCACTCGTAATGCCCCGTTATGTCGGTGGATGCCGAAATCGCGTATATGGGGCATGCAGAAAGTGCATGAGCTATTCCGGCAACTGACGGCATGGCAGATTCTGCAGTCGATATGAGGAACCTCTCACCTCACACGCGGCTACCAAGATGTTGATGGACCATCCGATCCTGACAGGCCACAATAAATCCTTCTGCTTCTAACTTAATCCCGGCTGACCTTAAAAAGGCGAATGTTAGCTTTGCCAATAACCCAATTTGCCAATTGCCAATTTAATAACTTTTATTTCCTATTCGGTATATATCTCAGTAGGTCTACTATTTTATTTACTTCATTCAGTATAACTAAATCAGTGTTTTATAATAGAAGACACCGTTCTAAATCTAGTACTACTTTGCCATGCATACACTACAGGCTCGAGAGTCCTCAGCCCTCAGTTAACGTGTTAGGTACAGACTTATTATTATTATTGTATTACTTTTTATAACATAATTATAAAAACAAATTATTAAAACGTAAACATATTGATTGTGAATCAGTAAACCAAGTACCATCATTATGAGAAAAATCTGCTATGATTTTATTCCCATGAGATTCACTACATCATCTAAAATTACTTTGAAACTGTTAACTATATGCATTTTGTAAAAATTAATCAAAGTGGTTTTCTAAATAAGCTAATAACACTATATCTGCAATCTAGAAGTTTGATTGCATAATAAAGATGTAATGGCTGGGTTAAAAGCATTCTAATGTTTTTACATAAACACATTCATCAATTTTATTATGTTTGTTATGGGTTTTAAGCAACTGTTTCTTATTTCATATGATCAACCGATTAAAATATGTTACCAGTGCTACTGTTAATAATATGTAAATAAATTCGACATTAAATTGATCAAATTTGTTTCAATATACAAGATGTTCTTCGTCTAGGAAAAAAGTGTCTCTTATTTATAGACATTTTTTATATGTGTATTTTGCGAGATATCTTTATTATTATTATTATTAGTATTGACTTCAATTAACTAACTTTAAATTTTTGAAGGTTCTACTATCGCTGTATACTCCTAACGATTAATTGGTAATATTCTGCTCAACATGTTTGACCATCCTATATGTAAATTTATTCTTCATTTAAAAATTAATGACATTATGTTTTTTCCTTTCTGTTGACTTTTACAAGCCTATTACAAGCTGTAAATACGTAAAACCTGTGGTGATCGATGAAGGCACCTTCCTGAACTAATCGCAAAGTGCCAAATTTTCTGGTTTGCCGTTTGAAAGATACTCCACGTGAAAAATATCCATTCACTTTCAGTTGTTTTTAAAATATTGTAAATTTGAATATATGTGTTGTCACTGCGTGCCCTGTAAGATATCACCCTCGATTTATAATACTATATATAACACGGAAGTTCTACATCTACTCGTAAATGGTACAGCTTGTTAAAGTACTTAATAAATTGCACTAATGAAAGTAAATAGACTTGAGATTGTCATAATATAATAAAAAATGTTTAAACAATAGAAAGCTAGTTAACGATAAGTGCAATGTGTTTAAGCGAATGGATGAAATTAAATAAATAAATAATAGTAAATTATAGCCCAGGTGCAAAAAGCTGAAAGGAGATAATAATTAGATATCTGCCGGCTATCACATCAACCATGATCTTGAAATCTCATCCGGCAATTATCTGGAATTAATTCCTTAAAGAAATACATCACAAACAACAATATTTTTATGTATCATCATCCGCAAAAGTAATGTCGTTTCCGATAAGACAATTTTAATTTTGTCGAATAAGGAAAATAAAATCTGCAATATTTCTGGACTGTATAAGGTTAGTTTATCCAGTTGTTAATTTCATCAACTACTTACTATATTCAGAGGGGATGAGGTATGGACATCAGTTTAATTTCCGATATTCGATCAGTGAAGTTAAGCAGCACTGATCGAGTCCGGCAATTGGATGGATGAACGATAGCTCATCTAACAGTCGGTAGGCTGACAACAGACAATCCCGGGAAGGCCGCTAGCCTGATGCAGGCGGAGAGGCAAGCACGGGTGGAGGGTCGAAGAGACCTACCCAGGAGGTTTGCCACTCTGCTAGCGGTGCAGGCGGGCAGGCCCAGGCGGTGGGTTAGTTGACAGTCGAGGACCGTGGTTCGGAGTCCAGCGCTAAACTGTAGGTCCCTAGGTAAAAGGGCCCATTGTGGCCTACTTGCCTAGTAAAATAAAGTAGCTACTACTACTACTACTATATTCAGAAATAATTTACATGGCGGACATTACTTTTGCAGGTGATACGTGCAACTACTTCGTATATGTTACAATACAAATCTTACATTCAGCGAGTGCTGATTCAACACGAACAGGCGTTAAAAGGGAAAGCAAATAATGATGTGTATGGATTATGCCCTCTCTACCTGTAGTCTGTAGTGAACAATTTTACGACTTGTCATCAATACTCTACATAAAAAAAATCTTCACTTAAGGGAATACAGTGTGGAAATTAAGTAACGCATAAATTCAGTAAATCCGTTGATATTAATTTTTTGGAAAAAAATCTCGAAGGGGTATAGCGATTTATCTCGAAGGGGTATAGCGATTTTGACTTCAGCAAATGTTTTCAGTCTATTTTCAGTTTCTTATGTAATTTATTTTTTTAAGTTATGATAAATTTTCCCAATTTAATGAATTTTTGTTATTTGAATTTTAAGACTGTTTTTCTCGATTTTTTTAAATAATAACATATTGAAAATTTTATACGGTCGGAACCGGAATAAAAACTACTACAAAATCAATAATAAAAAATATAGGTTGTCATTTAAAAAAAGTCGATGACGTCATAACTTAAAAAATAAATGACATAAGAAACTGAAAATAGATTGAAAATATTTGCTGAAGTTAAAATCGCTATACCACTTCGAGATTTTTTCCAAAAAATTAATATCAACGGAATTCCTGAATTTATGCGTTACTTAAATTCCACACTGTATATCAAACCATTTGCATCATAAAAATCGTCAGCATCTTTGACGGCGGTAAAGGAATTAAAGTCGTCGATGTTTTTTATGTTGCAAATAAGTTTGACCTGAACTTTACATCATTTGTTTTCCTTTAAGAGGGCTAATCGAACCAGTGTTTGTAAGGTAATTTTTCAAAATTTATTTCTTCCATACAGTTTGGCCAAACTACACCAAATTGGAGGATCAAGGTAGTTGAAAGTGTACTAGAGGGTACATGTATATCTATTTTAATTAATTTTCACTTTATGTAGGGAAAACTTATACTGTAAATATAAGTGAAATTTGAACGTGATTAGCTCCTGAATTATGATATCAATCGGTAAAATTCGAGGTAAAATTCATACATGTCTTCTAGAATGAATCTTCATAATTATGCTCAGCAAGTTTCAAACTTTTATTCCGTACTATTTGGTTAAAACGAATTATCTAAATAAGTATCTTTGTCACTACAAATGGAGCAAGGAAGTGTTACCTCTATCGGGAATCGCACCTCAATGAAGTCGGTGAATAAAACGTCCAGTGAAGGTATAGTCAAGAGCAAAATTATTCAGCGGCGCATGTATAAAAACTTTCTAAGAGTGACACAACTATCCGAAGCTTTTTCCCGGCTAGGCCCCTTAACGAGTGTTCAAGTTAAATCAGCGCTAGCTATATAAACTGCTGCATATAAATAAGCTAGAGACGGTTTGAATATTTTGTATATACAGGATGCAGCAATAGGGCGTCCGACATCGATATTTCGAGTTCTATGATAGCTAGAAACTTGATTTAAAAATATATATAAACTAGACAAATAAGTCTATAACCGGATATCGTTTTCGAATAAACAGGGTGAGCCAAGACCATTCTACAGGGTCAAGTAACATTTTTTTAAATGAAATGCTATGTATATTAGAACGTTTTTTGGAACCTACTTGTGGCATCCTTTCAGTCCTGTATTATTATTGACTTGCTCCCAACCACTTGGATGTAATGATTTTTTTTTGTTGAAGTTATACCATTTGCACGTGTATATTAAAAATATCACTACGATTACAACTGTCGATTTTAAGAAAAATATGTTAGTATTAGTTATGTGACATCTGTGTGATGACACATTTTCATTTCTTAAAAGTATACAGGGTGGCCAAAAAGGATTTTTTAAATTTACAACTTTTTAAACTGAATTTTCTTAATTTTTTCAAATGGTTACAAATAGCCATAGGGATGTATGTTCAAAACATGTTCGTTTTTTCAATTCTACATCACATCGTCCAAAAATATACAGGGTGTTCCATTTGAAAAAATTGGAAAAAATTCATTTCACATAGTTGTAAATTTAAAAATTATTTTTGGACACCCTGTATACTTGTAGGAAGTGAAAATGACTGAGTGTTGTCACACAGATGTCTCATACTGGTACTAACATATATTTTTTTAATTGATAATTGTGACTGTAGGGATTTTATTAATATACACATGTAAATGGCATAATTTCAACAAAAAAATCATTACATCTAAGTGATTGCGAGAGAATCAATAATAATACAGAAGTGGAAGGAAGTCACAAAGAGGTTTCAAAAAATGTTTTGATATACATGGCATTTTATTTAAAAAAATGTTAGTTGACCCTGTAGAATCGTCTTGGCTCACCCTGTATAATCGAAAACAATTTTCGGTTATAGACTTTTTTGTCTAGTTTACTTATGTTTTTAAATCAAGTTTCTAGCTATCACAGAACTCGACATATCGAAGTCGGACGCACTATTGCCCCACCCTGTATATCTAAGTAAACTTCATACATAATTTATGTCCATCATGCACAGCATCGGAAAATTTATTCGAATTGGATACTATATGTATTTGTGCGTTCTGCCTGTCTTAGAAATGAGAATGTATATCGAAATATTTTGAAAATTTTCAACCTAGTGTTTGTTACTTATGGTTATTTAAAAAATTGCATTAGCAAACTGCCTTAATTTCGTGAAATGAAATACAAGAAAAGTGAATGAAACAAAATGAATAAATGCACGAGTGTCACCTAAATCTCTAATACATTGCCATGCCATTTTATGTGATAAAATACATTTTTTAAGAAGATCGGTTTCTTTAACCATATTTTTTTTATTGACGTTCAATCTTTTATTTGAATACACATGTTCTGATTCTGCAGGACTACCTACATATATTTATATTTTACTCCTTCCAGATACATTAATAGCAAGCGAGTAAATTACGATAAAAAAAGAGAATTAAGGATCATCCTGTACATTCATTGTATCTGTAAAATAGAAAAATTCTTAAAATACTTCGGAGTCGTGCTGTTTTAAAATGATTTCTCAGTTGTCGATCAAATATGGATCCATAGTTCATTATATCATAATTTTACCTCAAATGGCAGTTCATCTATGCAATCGTGACTATAAACCACAACTTACAATACAGTCGTGAACAATAAAACCATGAAATTAGATATAATGAGATGAGAGTGATTTTTGGCGTATCGGTGTTAAGCATTATATGACGTGTAATTAGATTTTTTAAATTTATTAATATGGGTGTAAATTGTGCTTAATGCATGAGAAGGAGTGAGCAATAATCAATAATCATTGTTAGATACTTATGAAAAAACCTATTAATGCAGTTGTCAATTATAAAAGAATGCTGTTTAGCAACTTCACAGCGGCGTGCACAGGTGAGGGCTAGGGGGCCCAGGACATTTTTAATAAAAAGTTTATTTACCATCAACCATTTATCCCAAACTAACCAAAAAAGAGCTTTATACACGTTTCTAGATAACACATTTTTATAATTTCCAAAAATTACCGAAAATTTATTAGAATTTTGTTATTACATCAAATTTCAGTTGTAATTTTTCATCACAGAATAAATAAAAGGAGTTTATGAATAAAATTCACCCCCAGTGAAATTTTCTTTATTTCTGATATAGCCAACAGCAATATTGTACAAAATATTAAGCAGTAATCATGTTGCGGTGCTGCAAGGAACGGGCGGTAGGGCCTCTCCAACCCTCCAGAAGGGCACAGCTTCTCAAAGACAGACGGTAACACCGTGATTTCTGAGAAATCGATTAACATGAGATAGCAATTCTGAAAGCTCACATCAACGAAGAACATGACATACATTTTAAAACGCACTGTAAGGGGGGATGTCATTAAATTGCATAGGATAGACATCTATAAGATGTTGTAGAAAGACGTCGTAAAGACGTTACCTTTTGTGATATCAGGGTTCTATAAGACATCTTATGGATGGCTTTCAGGCATTAAAGGATGAAATCAGATGTCTCTTGGTCGTCTATAAGATGTCTGTGCTGTTTGGGTACCAAATGTGTCAACAAAATATTTGGCAGAAGCTACTGGCTTTGAATGTTATTAATACTGTTGTGGTCCAATTTTTATTAATATTTTCACAAAAATATGTACACTATCAAACTATTAACAAAAATCAAAAATTCATTTAAGACGGTACGTCTTCACCATATTATAACATCAACCATCAGATATGCATCAAAAATATAGCCCTAGACGTAGTTTTGGATGTTCAAATGTATGAAAACAAGAAGAATGTTACTATGATTCTGCTATAAATTTTGATGAGCTTCAGCCTATACTCAATTGTGTTCATTATTTTGTTGTTTGGTATTTGTTTTGTGTATTTCTGTACTGCACGATTTTATAGCCATTGTTCTATTATCTCTTGATTACTTCAATGTCAAAAAATAACAAATTTTAACATATTTTATTTGGATAAACTCATTACCATTTACACTCCTCAAGAACACTGTGCGCCCTCCACCCTGTAAAGCTAGGCACTCCACTGCAACTTAAGACATTTGACTGTTCAATACGCACGGATGCAGTTGCTTAAGAAAATATATATTTAATTTAACTACAAATAATTTGTTTTTAAATTTATCTACCTGCAGAAATTGTACTTTAGTTACGCACATAAGCAGTTTATTTAAATATTATAATTTTGGAGTGGGTAGGAGCCTTTGATATGACGATAACACTCTCTCAAAACTTAGTTTTAATCATCTCCAGATGATGGCAACTTGGTTGGCGAAACGCGCGTAGAGTGCAGTACACAGGGTGTCCCAACCAAAAGTAGGCACCCTAAATAACTTTGGAGATAAAAATTGTTTGAAAAATTGGTGAAACACGTCTACCTTGGTTCCAAAGGGGACATATTTTAATGTAATACTTGTAAACCTATCATCATCCCTCTACCCTACACGGCCACCCCCTCAAAAAATTCAAATGGCAAGGGGGATCGAGTGATACATCTTTTGAAAGGTCTTTCAATTCCCTACATAACTGTGTATTTTTTTTAACTTTAATCGATTCGTTCTTAAGGAAAATAATTTAATTTTTGATGATTACACACAATCGAAATCGTTTAAAAAATCTAAAATACACGGCACTGGGTATTGCAATTTATAAAAAATCTACATATTTTAGTGCTCTAAAATCAACACGACAAAAGACACTTTCCTTGTTCGTTTAGTTTTAGAATAATACAAGACTCATAAGTATTTGATAGTCCTTGAACATTAATTTGTTCACAAGCAATTTTAAATCGAGATACATTTTACCAGAGTGAGTTCTCAAAATGGTTTATACCCTTAAGGAGAGAATAGAAATTATCATCATTTATTTTAAAAACGATAATTGTGCTAGAGTTACGGAGCGCATGTTCAATGGAAATCACTCAGATAGAAGGGTTGGTTCTCAGTATGTTTTACAATTATTGACAAACTTTATGGAAACAGGTTCTGCAGGAAACAAAAAGCATGAACGTCAGCGACCGATTAGGAATGAAGCAGTCGAGGTGACAGTTCTGGGTCATTTGCAGATGGATAATACTCAATCGATCAGGAAAGTAGCTGAGGCTTCCGGTGTATCAGACGCAGTGTTCATTGAATTGTAAAGGCCCACAAATTTAACCCATATAAATTTAAATTGGTACACGAATTAAACGAAGATGATCCCGATCGTCGGCTTGAAAACTCTGAGAGTTTTAGTGAACAATTAAACGGTAATACCAATCTACTGGACAATACGTGTTTTTCTGATGAATCGACATTTCAGTTAAATGGGGAGGTAAACAGGCACAATTGTAGGTATTAGAGTGAAACCAATCCATATTTGTTCATGGAAACTCATACTCAAAGGCCTCAGAAGTTAAATGTTTGGGCTGGCATCTTAGGGGATCACATTGTCGGGCCGTTTTTTATTCCTGACAATTTAAATGGCGAAAGGTACCTCGATCTGTTAGAAAATAACATCGACCCAATGATTACCCAAATCCTCGAAGAAGACGATAACCTTTTAGAGGTCGTACCATTTTTTCAACAGGATGGGGCACCCCCAAATTTTGCTATAGCATAAAATAATTTTTGGATAATCGGTTTCCTGAGAGATGGATTGGAAGAAGAGATCCTGTGGAGTGGTTCGCTAGGTCACCCGATTTAACTCCCTTGGATTTCTTTCTGTGGGGACATTTGAAATCGAAGGTATTTGCAACAAAGCCCGCATCTCTGGAAGAGTTATGTGAAAGAATTGGTCGAGAATGCCGTTTATTGACTCCAGATGTTTTCAGAAATGTTCATACAGAATTTCAAGACAGATTATACTACTGTATGGAAGTCGGTGGGGGTCATTTTGAACAATACATAAAATTGCTTCTTTTATTTTTATTTCCCGAACCTAAAATAATAAAACAATTATTTCTCAGGAACGAATCGAGAAAAGTTTAAAAAAATACACGGCTATGTAGAGAATTAAAAGACCTCTCAAAAGATGTATCACTCGATCCCCTTTTCCATTTAAATTTTTTGAGGGGTGGCCGTGTAGGGTAGAGGGATGATGATAGGTATACAAGTATTACATTAAAATATGTCCCCCTTGAAGACAAGGTCGACGTGTTTCACCAATTTTTCAAAAAAATTTTATCTTCAAAGTTATGCAGGGTGTCTACGTTTGGTTGGGACACCCTGTATAGTGTTTTGGTGTTTCGTGAAAAACTACGTCAGTGTTGTAATTTAACAAAAAAAAACTTTAATTAATGAAATTCGTCCATGGTTATAAAAATAAATCGACAGAATAGTGTGTAAAAATGTTTTTAAAAATATACTATTTTTTTTACAAAAGTGATAAAAGTTGGACCATTTTAACGGTTTCGTAATTTTTAATTTAATATTAGCAATAGTTTGTGGTATTTTTCATAAACTTTGCTTTTTTAAGTGGCATCATAGAAAGTAATTTAACGGGGTTAGAGTTTGGATTCCTCGGCGGTTATTTAAGTTTCTTTAATAGCCACACTAGATAACGCTCTTGTAAAAAATTTTTCTGTTTGAGTTGTGAATGGGAACACTATCCTACTTGTTGTAAACAGAATTACTTTAATTTTTGAAATGAATAAATTATTTAAATGTTTTTGTTTTCTATATGACTTTGTTCTAAAAGATATATACTTGTGTTTCTATCACACATCGTTTATTTGAAACATATTTTTGCCTACTAAAAAAATGTCTCGCCTAAAATAAAAGATATTAACCTGAAAATAAAATTATTAAATTTAAAATACTTTATGTTAGAAAAATTGACGTTTCGGAATGCAATCTGATTCCGTTATCAAAACTAACAAACAAGATGAAAGTAAGTAAGTAGAAATATAAAAACGAAAAAGTGCCATGACATTGATGCAAAAATCAAATACTACTAAAGCAATTAAAATTATTTTAATAGGTTTGGAAACGTAATCAGATTGTATTGGAAAATCTAAAATATTAAACATTTAATAATTTTATTCAAAAATTAAAATGATTTTATTAGGTGCGAGACATTTTTTTGTTAGGCAAAAAAAATTTTTTAAAAAAAAATCTACTTAATCATTTTAAATAAAGTGCTAGAAAACATTATGAGATACAACAATTGAATAATTAGTTATAGACAATAAATAAATAATTTATGTTTAAACAAAAATAATGTTTAATTCAAAAACACCTATTTAAGAGTAATATTCCGGCATGTGTCCTCTATAGACCTCCAGTAAGTCTCGTCAATTAAATATATTGTTTGTTAATGACGATTTGGATACAAAGCGTGGGCAACACGAAATGTGTTTCGTTAAATTACAGCAGAGATAATTTATAATTCAAATCCCAAATTAATGTATAATATTTATAAATTACCTTCTTTAGCTAGGTAGGTACCTACCTATTTACTAAAGAGGATAAACTTTTTTTTAGAATAAAAAATTAATAATAGCAGACCGTAGATTTACCAATAAGGCACCTGCAAGATATACGTATAAGACATGAACTCACTTTCATGTACGCCAGTATGTGACAAAATTTTAGTTAAAAGTCCGTCGAATAAATCTTCTATTCTGATTTAATAGATTCATATTAAATTCAAAACAATTTTAATCTTAAATTAAATAATACAATAATTTCCCCTCCGGTTTCTTTTTATCACGATTTTATTAGCTTCACCTGTATGTTTGCTTGCTTGCTTGCTTGCTTGTTTGCTTGTTTGTTTGTTTGTTTGTAACCGACTCTTTGGACTCAATTTTGACCCACTTTAAACGGACAGATTTAATTGAAACTTTGTACACTTACGAAGAACCGGTAACAATACAATAATTTGATAAGTTTATATCATTATCCCGATCAGGATCGCCAGTCCTTTTCTCACGTATCCTCTGCGTGAGAGCAAGAGGCTTAATATTGTAAGTATATTCCGTGATTCTCAGTTCGGTCGTTAGCCGAGCGGGCAAGTCTTAGTCGACGAGAAACGACGGACTCCTCGGGCGTGAGTTCAAATCCCATGGCTGAAATAAAAAAAATATTTTTTTTTTCAGAAATATCTGTTGGATCGTAATATGTTATAATATCAGCATCAATAAGCAATATAAATATAGTTTTAAAAAACTACAAAACACGCTTTCATAGCACATCAAACTAAAAAGTGAAAGATAAATATAGTTTAAAAAAAACTAAAAAACACGCTTTTAAAGCACATCAAACTAAAAAGTGAAAAATAATTATTAATATAAACTGAAAACAATAATGAACGAAAAATACTAGTATTATTGTGAAAAAAGCGTGGGGCGCTTTGTGCCATATTTTTCGTATATCGAGCAACCCACGCTTTTTTCACAATAATACTAGTATTTTTCGTTCATTATTGTTTTCAGTTTAGCTGGACAACACTACTAAAATTTTATTATAATAGTGAATTTAGCAGATTATGGAAAACATCCAATCGTTGGCAGACTAATTCGATTTTTTTTTAAATATCTTTTCATAAATATTTTTTTATTGAATTAATTAGTAGAAAAATATCAGTATCTCGTATACTGCTCAACACTACTTAATGAAATTTATATACAAGGTGGGGCAATAGTGCGTCCGACTTCGATATGTGGAGTTCTATGATAGCTAAAAACTTGATTTAAAAACTTAAGTAAACTAGACAAAAAAGTCTATAACCGGAAATTGTTTTCGAATATACAGGGTAAGTCAAGACGATTCTACAGGATCAAATAACATTGTTTTAAATGAAATGCAATGTATATCAGAACATTTTTTGAAACCTCTTTGTGGCCTCCTTTCACTCCTGCATTATTATTGACTTTCTCCCAATCACTTGGATGTAATGATTCGAGGAAAGCATCGCCAATAAGTTGAACATTTCAAAAAGTATATTTCATCAGCAAGAACTAGTGGCACCTCAAGATCATTCAGGGATGCAGATGGAGAATCATAATAGTTTTTAGGAAGAACAAATAGAATTGAATAAATTTGGTGTTGTTAAGTTTTCAAATTTGAATAATTGTACTGTAGATTGATCTACTAAATCTGCACATAATTTAAAATCAGGCCATTATTTTCATTCTTGATAATCATTGATAGAAGAAGTTTAAGAACGGTATAGAATTTTATTTTGGACACCTGGTGAAAACGCAGTTTTAATGGAAAAAATTCCTCCTTGTGTAAAAAAAATAATTTAAATCTTAATAATGATAACTTGCAATAAATTACTTCCGATTATTATTACTCTTTATATGATCTAAAATCACTCAGAAAATAATTTACTTCGCTAACCCTTAAATATTGTATAATCTAGACCACAGTTTTAAGTAAAACCTAATAAAAAAAAAGAGGATAAAATAAATTTGATTACAATAATAAAAAAATAAAAGTACTGAGAACAAACATGTCAGAGTGTAGAGATTGGAAGAAAACGCTCAACACAACACTTCCTTTGATTTATGTTAGAATGTTTTTAATTTGTAGAACTTCCATTGTTAGTTTATTCCTCTGTAATTTTTTTACTTTCTTATACCTAATATAAGGAAGTGTAGTAATCGTGATTTTTTCAACCTCGAGATTTTGATTGATATATACGTTTTGAGCCCTTCTGAATCCATTCTGACTATTTTCCGAATGATGTTTGTCGGTAGATGTGTGTGTATATGTGTGTGTGCGTGTGTGCATGAGTACGCGTGTGCGTGCGTGTCCGCGATGACTCAAAAAATACTAATGGGAGACTTCCTAAATTTGGCAGTTAAGATTTTCAACAATAATTTAGGTGACACATTACATTTGGTGAATATGGTACCACCAAAAGAGACATAATGAATGAAAGAAGAAGAAAGGTACAATTTCGGAAAGAAAAATAAAAAATAATTTATTACATTTCTGGACGAATCTCGACGAATTATAATAAAAAACATAACTTTATGAAAAAAATCTGTCTGCATGTCTGTAGTATCGCGATAGCAACCACAGTTTTGAGATAAAGCTTGCAAATTTGATACACATATTCTAAAGGCCAAAGACAATGATAAATTCGGTGATCAGCAAAATTGGCCAGTTGAAAGGAGGTCCACAGGACCCAAACTTTTTTGTATTTGCCTTTACAAAAAAATATATTCTTGATGAAAGATTATAAATCATGTCTACTATATCAAGCCAATAAAATATATGTTCCAAGTACTTAAATAAAGCTGATGTAAACTGAAATTTTCTACACATTTGACCTCATAAAATGGGGTTAGAATAAATTTAACAGTTTAATATTTGAAATGTCTAATTTGGTTACAAAAATAAGAAGAAATTATTAAAATTTACGACGTCAATAATTATAATTGACAGTATCGAATGACGCTGATAATTAATTATTTAAAAATTTTAATGAAACGTTTCAAGGTATGCTATTAAAATTTAATTGAGGTAAGTGAAGAATTAAATAGAATGATTTTTTTTTGGATCAGGATGATATATACTGGTATAAGAAAGTTATGTGCTGGCCACATCAGATTTTACTTGGTTACTGTTTTTTGTAAATAATATCTCGGGTTGACTATAAAAATGTAAAACATCCCTTTATGCCAATTCGTTCTTTCATTTTTTTTTTTTTTTAGTAATAATTTCAGTACCACATAGCACATATTCTAAGTTGAATAAAAAAAAGTTCGGTTGTGAAGTTTGATTGCAAAAATGTATTTTTGTTTGATTTAAAATGTGCTTCAGATTATATTTTAGGGCATTGAAGAGCCGTGCACTGTTCAACCGGCGAAGGAAGGTCCGCGCGGCAAGGGAGAGTATTGCCGATAAGGGCGATAAGTCGTCAGATTTCTGCGAAACCATATACAAGGAATATAATATCTCTCCCAATGAGTAGGCGCGGATGCAACCGATCGCAAAAATTTGCCATGCATTCATTCATTTCATTTACGCTTAATTGTGAATGGAATGCAGAGGTTACATTCTTTCCGTGGGTCTTCTTTCCTCGCCCAGACAGTACAAAAGTTAATATTTAGTTATATCAATTAAAATGTCGGCTTTGCACAAGAAATTCCAATAAATCCGTGTGGTTGAGGATTAAATCTCAAGACTTCTTTTGCAAAAAATGTTATGTAGTAGCAATTTTCCTGCTAAAAATTAAATAAAAAGGCAACCAACAAATTTTTTTCTTATGCTTAAAATATTGATACAATGATTTTAAGGAGACATGATAAAATTCTCGATTATTGGCCTAAAAGATTGATCTCTATCGAACTGTCGAGAAAAGAGAGCGCTGATCACAAATTTGACGGCTTACCAAGATCCTCTTTGAGGAGGCGCCTTCATTCGTTTTATAGTAGAACCGCCCGCCACTGGCGTTTATGTTTTGCTCCATCTATTTACTGTCTGATCCGTTTTTCAAATCTACTTTTATTTTGCAAATGTATTACAATAATAGACTTTTGTATCGCAATTAAATTGTAAATAACATGTTAACGCTGGGTTGGAGCCGCTGAGGTCCCGCTATCGTCGTCGTATAAGTCGTCATTAACTATTTTTATTTTTATTTTGAATATGTTTGGTGTTAGTTAATTAATAATTATTTATTAGTCTTCCATTTTTTTTTTCAGAAAAAAAGTGAGTGCCGTTCTAGAACATTTTTTTTCGTGTAAATCAACAAGGCAAATGCCGAAAACCTTCACCGAAAGTTATTCCAGTTCAGAGAGAACATCCTGACCCCTCGAAAACCTACACCCCTCATTGTACGGTTTTGCATCGATGCGCCGAGGACACAGGATGTTGCAAGCATGATACAAAATGTCAGTACAAAACAAGGGTTTTGGTCCATCTCTATTTTTATGTAAGTACAAGATTCCTATAACGATAAAAAAATAATGTATAATTATGTACAGGGTGATCATTTTAAGTGACACACTTAATTTCATTGCTTGATCTTTCACCTAGAAAAAAATCCAAAACTATACGTATGCATTTTTTTTCTGGGGATTTTGAAAAGAAAAAACAATTAAAAATTATCCGATAAACTAAAAAATACAAAAATTGACATTCTGTATATTAATACGGAAATGGACATGTGACAATCAACTAATAATAAATGCTTATCATACACATACTTTTCACTTCCAGTTTAACCGGAAATTACCATAACTTTTTTATTTTAAGTGATACACCGTGTATATTAACCTCATTTTAAAGAAACTCTCTTTCTGAATTCAGTAATATGTAATATGTTATCATTATCATTCATATTTAATATCTAGTATCTCTTAAAACAACGTCGTCCATCAAAACAAATAATTCATATAATTTATTTATTTCAAAAAATAATGCTGATTTTATTTACAATAAATGTTCGAAAATATTACTGTTGTTGCAAAGGGAAGCGAAGGCATTTGTTCGAATTGAAAATTCAACAAGAAATATTTTAATTAATACCATTGTTTTGATAAGATACAGAAAGGGCTGACTTCATCAAACACCTTCGCCTTTGTTTGCAGCAAAATGGATCTTTCGAATATTTCTTGTCAATTATTTTTAAGCCTGGCCAAGGTCATTAATCCTACAGAGACGTATTAGGTATGCATCATATCATAATACTTGAATAAGTACAATAATAAAAACAAAAATATTTTATATATTGTGATGTATGTTTTTGTACTATTTCGTTCGCTTTAAATTTTTTTTATGTATTTCCTTATATTTTGTAAGCTTAGTGCTGCACATTATTATTAAACTGTTAAATGACGTTCACACATGTACATTGTATATCTAAGTGATAACTAATAATAAATAAAATAAATGGAAATAAATTTTATTAATACTGGTACACTTTATAAAAATATGTACAAAACTCACCTTCTTAAGCAGATTTATGAAGTAGCTTGGTTGTCGTTATCACAAGCTGGAGCACTTCTATAATAACTGTGTAGCATCAGATATGTTTCTACAGTTGTCACAGTAAGCGATGTTCGCTGTGGTGAAAAAATATGTTTGTATGTTGAAAAAGACCGATCGACATCTAGGGAAGTAATACAGGCATAAGTAAAACACTTTGTGAACTCACTTAACGCAGCTGTAGATGCACCATCACAAATTTGTCTTAATTTGGTAAAATCGGGATCTTTCCGTAATACACTCTCGAATTTTTCAATATCGGACTTATTTTTTGCGGCATTTATAGTCTGTAGCTGTGTATTTACGTCGTCCACTATTTGCAGCGGTTCCACTAACGACAACGAAGTATTTTGCAATTTTTCTATTGCGTCGTGTAGTCCTCTATAATTGTTATAAATAGTTTTTAAATCTGTTTCAAGGGAAACATCTTGAAGGCTTGTCTGGCTTTCCTTAATAGCTGCAGCCTTGTTAGGGTTGAACTGTAGTATCGCAGCTTTTATTTGTTGAAAATATTCAGCATAATAAAAAGCTGCCTTCAACCACGTTCCCCAACGTGTAAGAATCGGCTCTGGTGGTTCCGGAATACCAGGACACAGTATGTGACATGCTCGAAGCCGTTTAGGAGATTTGAGAAATACTTTCTTTGTATTTGCTATTAATGCATCTACCTCTGGAAAACATTTTCGAATCATTTCTGCTACAAGATGGAACGTATGCACTTTACACGTAACATGTAAAAACCTACAATCGCGTTTGTTTACGATAACACGACACACTTCAGTTGTTATCTGTCGGTCGATGCATAGAGTACTAATAAATAATAAATAATGTTGAGCGTAAAGAGTAGAAAACGATATACAGAATATATAAAATATATTTGTTTTTATTATTGTACTTATTCAAGTATTATGATATGATACATACCCAGTACGTGTCTGTAGGATTAATGACCTTGGCCAGGCTTACTAATTATTCAAAACAATCCTTTTACTGGGTTCCAAAGTATTCGGAAAAAATTTAGTGTTTTTAGATTTTTAAACACTATCAGATAAGCACATAAAGAAAATGTTGGAAATGCTTAATCAGTTGATGAGTCTGATTGGTAATTTTTGAAAATTGAGGAATCTCATTGGTTACTGCAATAATCCAAATAATCGAGTAACACTGACGTAGTTTTCCACGAAATTACTAGTTTTAATCATCTCCAGATAATGCCAACCTTGTTGGAGAAACGCGCGTATATTGCACAATATATGGTATTTTGGTGTTTCGTGGAAAACTACGTGACTGTTATCTTCACATCAAAGGTTTTAACCCACTTCAGGACAAGTAATCCAGGTAAAAGTCTAAATGAAGTTACCCTAATAGCGGTTAATTTATGTTAGAAAATGCTATATACACAAGTTTTAAACCTATTTTAAATTTTCTTTTTATGTGTGTAAATGTAAAATTTAATGATTGGCATTAAAAATAAATAATATTTAAAACATATAATCTGTTGTTATTCATGATTTGGTTAGGCCAATAATAAGCTTCATTATATGTGGCACTGATTTTTAATGCCGAAATTAGGACAGAGACCATAGACCTACTCGGGGCACCACAGAATAGTGACGCCAATATTAATATTAATCTTTTTTATATTTACACTTTATAATAGTACTAGATTATAGTTATTTGAATAATAAAATATATTTTAATTTTTACTTTTTTATACCTAATATAAGAATAATAGTAATCGTGATTTTTTCGACCTCGAAATTTTGATTGATATATACCTTTTGAACTCTTCAGAATCCATTCTGACAATTTTCCGAATGATGTCTGTCGGTGTGCTTGCGTGCGTGCGTGCGTGCGTATGTGTGTGTGTGTCCGCGATAACATTCTAATGGAAGAATTCTCAAATTTGGCAATTAAGATTTTCAAGAACATTTTAGGTGACACATAAAATTTGGTGATTGTAGTATCACCAGAAGAGACATAATAAATGAAAGAAGAAGAAAGGTACAAGTTCGAGAAAAAAATTAAAATTTTTATTGCATTTCTGGACGAATCTCGACGAATTATAATGAAAAAACATAACATTATGGAAAAAATCTGTCCACATGTCTGTAGTATCGCGATAGCAACCACAGTTTTTGAGATAAAGCTTTCAAATTTGGTACACTTGTTCTAAAGACTATGAAGTATTCGGTGATGGGCAAAATTGACCAGCTGAAAGAAGGTCCAAGGGACCTAAACTTGTTTGTATTTGCCTTTACAAAAAAATATATTCTTGATGGAAGATTATAAATCATGTCTACAATATCAAGCCAATAAAATATATTTTTCAAGTACTTGAATAAAGCTGATGTAAACTGAATTTTTTTTACACATTTGACCTCATAAAATGTGGTTAGGATAAATTTGACAGTTTAACTTTTGAAATGTCTAATGTAGTTACAAAAATGTCAATGTCAATAAGAAGAAATTAATAAAATATATGACATGAATTATTAGGTGCTTTCCTATTATATGTGAAGTAAGTATGGATCAAATTGAGATGAGCTAAGCCACTCACTGAACCTCACTTAAAATTAAATGTTGTAATAGAACCACAAATCACGTTAAATTAGTGGTTAAACTGTAAATTGTTGCTGTCATATCATTATTTCTCATTGAGCATCAAGGTCCGTAAAGGAGTATAACGGTATGTGAGCATAACCTACAACTGTCAATTAAAATGTCCACTATTCATTTAAATTAGCTCCTCACCGCAAGTGAGTCAAAGCAGTTTTGATGAGGATGCTCGAATGAACACTTAGCAGGGGTTTTCCTCATTTCCTTCTTTTCAAAAGGAACGCCATATAATTATTGTGAGGGGAACTGAGGTGAGATTTCTGGTAAAAGGAAAGCGCTTATTTAAAAATTTTGAGTAAATATTTCAAGGTACGCTATTAAAATTTAATTGTGGTAAGTGAAGAATGAAATAGAATGATATTTTTAGATCAGGATGATTATATACTGATATAAGAAAGTTATGTGCTGGCCACATCAGATATTTTTAAATAAAATCAAAGCAATATATTAGTAATGGATGGATAATATAATTCCAAAACTAATTTCGTTATATTGGAGGTAGGTAAATAAAACTACCATAATATATGGCTTTGGCCGCTTTAAGATTAGTTAATTCTCTTCATTATTGTTCCTGTAGTGTAATAACTATAAATTACTATTATTACGAGAGCTTTGCTATTTCCGGGTCACTAAACGTCTCTATTTTCATCCCAATCTGGAACTCAATTTTTGTTACGACGCGACGTCAGTAGTTTTTCTACATAGATCTGATCTGTCTACGGTATGTGTATTAAATTATTATTAGTTGCATAATGAATAATTCTGATTTATTTTTTGTTAATAATTAAAACTGAGGTTTCCTAATTTTCAATTGTCTTTCTTATGTAATGTGTCAAAATTGTTATGCTGTCATTTTGTCAATTAAAGGATTTATCAAATGGGGGGGGGTCTTAAAAAAATTCGATGACGCCTTTACTTTAAAACAAGTGATGCTGGGAAGTTGAATATGATATAGAAATGTGTATTTTTATAAAATAAAATCGACCTAATTTTTCAAAAAAAAAGTCAATTTTTTTGGATAATTTGTTCCATACTTTAGCCGTTAAGTGCATATAAGTTTATGTCGCCTTTAATTTAAAATAAATTTCTATTATTAGTATTATGATTAAATTAAAGACATAAAATATTAATTTTGAGGTGGGTTGGAACCTTTTATGTCAAGCTAACACTGACGTAGTTTTCCACAAAACACCATATACTCCACTCGGCATGCATTTCGCGAACCAAGTTGGCATCATCTAGAGATGATTAAAACTCGAAACAGTTTTAATCATATCCAGATGTAGGTGCAACATACTGTTTTTCAAAAATAATCTGCTTATTTATTATCCACTATTGTTTCGGAAAATAGAATGAGTTTTCTGCATCGGTGCTATTATGTTTTTGCCCTAAAAAAGAAAATCATTATAAAGCCAGCCAGGAAACAAAAGAAAAAACTAAATATAAATATAATTTATTTACTTAAATGTGTGCATTGTCTTTGAACGTTAGAAACAAAAAACAAATAAACAAGCAAGGTTAAATTATACTATTAACATTATTTTTGGTACGTCTTATTTCATAGGATTTTCAGTAATGGTTTATGGGTAATAAAAGCCGTAAAATCCCATCCTCACTCGACTAGCAGCACAGAATACTTTTTATCACTTCTTTATTTTTTTACCAATTACAAGATGGAGAACACGCTTCCTCTGTTTACAAATTGTTTATATAGGCATTTACGACCGTGACTCATTTCAATGTCTTGGCTTGTCGATACATTTAAATATTTTCTTTCTAAGTGGGCGTCTCACGTTTTATTCCTTTTAGGTTACTTTACATGCAATTGCAAGCGATCAGTGCAGTTTCCTATGAATAACCAATGACGTCCGTTTACGTATATATAGGGTTAGTAAAAAGTATGGAAAACATCAGTTATTCGGTTTGCAATGAAATTTGGTATAGTTTATACAGAAATACCGTGCACATAAAAAATTCAAAGGCTGCCGATCCAGCTACTGACAGTAGTTTGATGGAGAATGTGGCATGCTTTATTTTTTACGACATGTTAGATAATAAATATATGTATTACATAATACATAAAACATCATTATTCTTATGTAAAGTATATTCTGACATGATTATAATAAGAAATTTACAGAAACATACTTGTTTTTTACTAAGATTCCTAAGCCTTCTAATAATAGTTTGGGATTCGCCCCTATAAATACCACACTTAATTATCTTCCCAGTCTATTTGTTCCTTCTCCCGCGTCATCCTTTGACACAGTGTAGAATTTCGAATTTATCAGTTTCGCGAAGGACGACGGAAGTGTATTAATAGTTCATTCATATGAGCACATAAGAAATTATTTACCTTGGCTCGCAGAGCGACGTTTTGTCGACTTTCAATCGTGCATAATTCTCTAGCATAGGCGCGCACCGTATTATAAATGCACAAAATGTATTTATATAATATCGTGCGCCTATGCTATAATTTTGTATGTGCAGCAGATCAAAACAACGAATAACTGTGTTCACTACCAAACACACCAAAGCGCAATGGCTCTACCGAATCTGAGCTGAGGGAGTCAAGTCAAGCGGTTACTTGTTTATGGGTATTAGATATACGACTAATAGAAATATTGTGTTCAAATATTGCGCGCATTTGTGGGGAGTGACCTAACTCATTAAACCGAGTATAGTAAAACAAGTGTATTCTTATCACTTGCCTTAAGAGCATAATTTCTACCTGTCTGAAGGTCTTAGGTCTTGACACTATTTTAAAGTCAGTTTAAAATAAAGTGATAGTTTCTGTTTAATAATACATCATTTATACCATGTTTTCATATTTCCACACTACATAGGGAAGCAGCGTGCGTTCATTCAAACTCGTACATTCAAAGTAGAGGGGGAGATCATGGACTACATCACAGAATAGATATAGACTGCATGCGCTGTGGCGAATTCCCGTCACATTTTATATCTAGGGGACTGTAGTGTTTTGAGAAGAAAGCACTGCATATCTCTGTTATTATAGCACAAGAATAACTAACATTGTTAGGTATTCTTGTGATTATAGTGTTACTAACTGAATCAGAGCGAATAGAAATTTTGATTATGACGAGTTTTGGAGATCGAGAATGATCATATGTTATGAAGAAGTTCGCGCTGGATAATGTTATGCCAAAGGTCGGTTATTAATATTATGAAGTCCAAAAAGATAAAACTCCACAAAACCCCTTCACACTAGCTTTCAGAAAATGATCCAAATTGGAGAATATAGTTTTGTAAAACTGTAAAATTTATGTAATGCTATATTTTGTGAATAAAATTTTATTCTCTGATGAAGCAACATTCCGTTTAAATGGAAAAGTAAATATACATAACTGTCATATTTAGTCCAGAGATAATCTCCACTGGATTCACATTCACACGCAACATCCTCAAAAGTCAACGTGTGGGCGGATATAATAGGCAATTAAATCATCGGTCCTTTTTTCATAGGGAGTAACTTAAATGGACCACATCTTGATTCATTAAGAAATCACATGATACCAGCCATTGCAGTGCTACTTTCCAACGTTAGCAATCTCATGGTTCCTGCTGAAGATATCTGGCTCTAACAATATGGAGCACCACAACATTTTGCACTAAATGTAAGAAATTATCTCAGTGAAGTCTTTCCCCAGTGGTGGATAGGAAGAATAACTCATATTAAGTGACCTGCTCGCTATCCTAACTTTACGCCTTTGAATTTCTTATGCGGATACATTAAGGACAGAGTGTACAAAACAGACCAGATAATCTTGAGGATCTAAGGAACCGAATAACTCACGAAATTGCATAGGGTCAAATTAGTTTTCTACAAAATTTATTGCGGTGCTTCATAGACCAAATTCCCAAAATTCAGTATCCAATATCCAAATTTCAATCCAAAAATAAAGAATAAGCTTTTATGCGATACAAAACTACTTTACCGAAAAACTGTAGGTATCAAAACATAAGTACCATAACGTACGGTGCCAAAAACACACGTTGTCTAAAAACGTCTGAAATAAATTAAGAACAAAAATTATTTAAAATTAAACCTTCAAACACGTGGTGGTTAATAGAAGAAATTATAACTTATAACTTACCCAGCAAATCTGGACGTTTAGTTTGCCAATAAATCCGATTTACAAATCGAAAGCAATCAATACTGTTACATTAATTAACAAGTGAAGTAATAGACAATTTTATCAGAAACTATTTTCGAAACAACCAAAAACCAAATGTGCTTTAACAAAAAAAAGTGTATACTTCAGCAATACCAAGTGGTCTTTATTAATTTCTTGACAGAAAAGAAGGGCGTTTTCGAAACTCACTGTCTATTTATGGCCAACGAGGTTAACAAAAAATAACACGACTGGCTTTATCACCAATTCAACAATGTTAAAATTACTAGATATTTGGAATCTGGATATTTCAAGCGAGTGGACTACCACGTTTGACAAATTCAAGTTGGGAAACTAATAGTACGTTCACAAATTCAAGTTGGGAGACTAATATTCTTGTACTGATTTTTAGGATGCAATACTACGTGAATGTTGTTTTCATTGTACATATTTATTCTAGTTCTGTGTAAGCACTTAATACTGAAGTTTTTTTGGTCGGAGGCTATAAAAGTTTTATTGGAATTCTATTTTTTGTGACAGTAAAAAATTGATCTGTCAGGTACACACTTGATCGTGAATAACATTCAAAATTAAATTTTAGACAGTTTTATTATTCCAAGATTTTTATCGTTGTCAATTATAAAAGTTCCGGACCAATATTCATAAGAACTTTTTCATTTAAAATCCTCCAAGCAAGGAATCACCTCCTGAAATTTTTGATATAACTTAGGAAACACGCTGTATACAAACAGTCGGCAGACGTTTCGAAAAAAAAAACATTATTTGAGTTAATTAATGTTTCAAACCTTTTATCATAAAACCATAAAACTTGCATAATTCCAAAACACGACATTTCAGCAAAAGTTCTCGCTGAAAAGTACAGTTAACAGTCTAATTTGAACAACCCTGTACTCTCTACAGAACCATATTTCCCAACATCTTATTATTTAAAATAATTAGTTCAGAACATTGTATGTTAAAATATTTTTATTACAAACAATATTCCTCCCAAGTTGAGATGCTATTCAATCTTAACAATTCGAAGCCACACGTCACTGATGAAGT
Organism: Rhamnusium bicolor; assembly: GCA_029963845.1. Lineage (NCBI taxonomy): Eukaryota > Metazoa > Arthropoda > Insecta > Coleoptera > Cerambycidae > Rhamnusium > Rhamnusium bicolor. The sequence goes on from JANEYF010004436.1 coordinate 317,410, forward strand.
GATGCCAGAGATCGTCAACAGTACAGAATGTGGGTGGCAAATACTCCAACATGATATACTCCTTCACCATTGTTCTCTATTCACTTTGTCCACGTCACTAATCATTTACAATGTGTTGTTAAGTTATTCCTGATTAAGGGTGTGTCAATATGCATAAAATAATGCTTACATTAATAGGAAAATCAAGAGTTCAAGAGTTACAAAATTTATAACTTCAGATAAAATCATACAGCAGTATTACGTAGCACGTCACAGTGATTGTTTTACAACAATAATAAATTTTGCGTCTTTATTGTCCTATTCATTGGCAGGTCTTATACGGCAATAAGTCAACAGTTTCAATTGATACAAGTTTGTAACAAGATAATATATTATGCATTATTATTATAAATGCACATATACCTACCTCTGTGTGTGCTTATACATCTGTAAAATTACTTGTAAGATTATTAATCCAGTCACTTAAGCCAAAAAAAGAGGCGCGCTCTCCGCCCTCTATCTCGAAAACGGTTGAGTATATAAAAAAATGTTTGGGACAAAAGTTGTAGAGAATTGTATTCTCTACAATTTTTATAATAAATGCAAATGACATTAAAACCATACTGCCGTGTTAATTGAAAAGGGCGTATCTGCAAATAGCTCGATTTGAGATAATTTCGTTTTTATATTTATTACTAAGCCATCCGTGGTTACTTCTTCCAAAATTATTTGTATTTTACAACTATAATACTTGCAGCTACAACTTGTGTGAGTAACGAAAATGTAGCTTAAACTGTCAACTATTAAAGGTATTCATAAACACCTCACCAGAAAATAACCAAAATTGCAGATCCACCCTTTTCAATTAACACGGCAGCATAGGAAGCGAGATTTTTTGCAAAAAGCGATTTTTGTGACCTTTGACCTTGAATATCTTAAGACGCGGACACGAGATTTTATGAGACTTTTGAAACAACTTTTAGAACGCCAAAATAAAGGTTTATACAAGTTTACAGCTTATTATCTCTCATTCCGAGGTGAAACCTCTAATGTGACTGGGCTATATACTTAAAATTAAATAAAGTGGCAGAGGACCTTGCGAATTTTCCAACATATTTTCAAATATTTTCATGATGTAAGTGAAAGAAAATATATTTCCAATTACGACTCATATAATGTTTCAGTTGAATACTATTTTTTATAAGAAATAGGTACATCATAAAATACTTACAATACTAAATGAGATTACTCTTTTTTTTTTCGTTGTTATTTAATATTAAAATAATGGAAGTAAATCCATTTATTAACGCTTACTGGCATTTACTCACTGCTATAATAAATCTATCCCCAATATCCTAAAGTTTATTAACAGACAATTAAGAGTCTTATATACCCTATTAAATCATAATTCTCGAATATCTCGTTTAAAACTTATCCGATTTGAGTGCGATTTTTACAAGATTTTACAAAAATATGTATAAAATATCGGAAGGTAACTTATTTTTTTTTCAGAGTCGTCAAAAAATTTTCACATGCATTTTAAATATTTTGTATCCAAATTTTTTAACATTCCGACATTAGTCACTGTTTGTAACGTTTATATTCATGTGACCCAACTCTTGGATTAGTTGAAAATAAATTTATTAGAAAACTAAAAACTGCATATCTATATTCCGATAATAGCTGCCATCTCGCATGATATTTCGGAAACACGGATGCACTTGCATACACTGGACTCGTTTGCGGGAGGGGGAATCGGGCACTTAGCAACCACGTTGCGATTTGCATAAACAACAGTGGCGTGTCTATTCTAGAGATATCTCAAATTTACTTATTTGTTATAAAGTGGGTACACTTGATTTCAATAAAAACTGGTACACTTTCTTTTTTGCTATGGAAATCATTCGTTCTATGATTGATATTAATAATCTTACAAATGTCAATTTGACGTTAATCAGTGGCGTCATTATTAAAGATGGTTCGACATCTAACAGATATTCAAAAATTTCGAATTGTTTCTAAAATTGAAGATGGTTGGTTCATAAGAAGACTTGCTGCTGAATACAATGTGAGTAAAACCACGATAATGAGTGTTAAAATCAATGGGAAACCAACCAAACAGTATCCCGTAAAGTTGGTTCCAGTAGGCCCAGAAAGAGCAATAATCAAGAAGATGAAAATCTTATATATTACCTAATAGAATATCCTTTTCAGACTGCAGTAAATACAATTTCAGAGACAAATTTCCCTGCTTCGGTATCTACTGCTTGCAGAAAAATAAAACTATAAAGCGACTTGAAGAGTTGCGGCTAAAAAATACAAACTTTCAGAAGAAAAGAAGCAGGGTCAGATTATTTTTGCACTCAACTATATAATCAATGATGAAATCTTCTGGGGACAAGTTGTCTTTTCTGACGAAAAGGTTTTTAAATCCTGTAACGATGGACATGTTCGCGTATATAGGCCTCCTTCCACTAGATACGACGAAAAATATACTTTCGATCCACAAATATCAGGAAGGTTTTCAGTTAATGTCTGGGTTTGGATGAGCCTAAATGGGTTAGGTGTGTGTTGGAACAGTGGTGGTCATCTCAATTCCATTAAATATATTGAAATATTAGACAATATTATGTTGCCGTCAGTAATAGAGGTTTTTCCGGAAAATAATTTTATTTTCCTACAAGACAACTGCTCCATACATACGGCCCATCGTGTCAGGCAATGGTTTCTTAATAAAAACATAGAGTTGTTACCGTGGCCATCTAAAAGTCCGGATTTAAATCCAATTGAAAATGTATGGGGACTAATGGTGAAACATATAAGAAAATTAAATAACCATCCAAATAATGCCCAAGAATTGGAAGGGATAATTGAAGACGCTTGGGAGAACTTGTCGCAAGAAGTTGACCTTGCAAGAAATCTGATTTTGTCCATGCCTGCAAGACTTCAGGCAGTTTTAGACGCTAATGGAGCAATGACAAATTATTAGTTAATTCTGTATTACGTAATTGAAGTTCATTTATTTTATTTATTTATTGTATTTTTATGTTCAGTTTGCATTGTTTAAATTTTTTTTAATCTCGTGGTATTTTTGTGTTCTTATTTTAAAAATAGAATTATCATTATTCAGTTAGTATTTTAATTACAACCATTAGTAGAATTATCCGTAACAAATATTATTTTTTTTAAACAATAATATGGCAGGCTTGAAAATGTTTTGGAAAAGTTATTTTCTAATTATTTTTTAAAATTCCATTTGAATAAAAGAAAGAGAAAGGTTTAATAAGTTTAAAAACACAAAGAAAACCGATCTCCTCCAAAAAATCCAGGTCCGGGTTATATCACTTCTTTTCCACCCCCCTCTCGACATGCCTGGCCAGCCCTATTTACAGACATATGCACACAACTAAACTATGATTTTCGATTACAAGAGTTGTACCAGTTTTTTTTAAATCAAGTGTACACCTAAGTAGACGTGTTATTGAAAGTGATTATTAGTGCAGTGAAAGAACAATGGGAAAAATAAAAACATATGATAAGCGTAAATACCCTAGCAGAAAACCGAAAAATCGAACATTAGCCCAAACGAGAAAATATAAAAAGTACTAGTGAAAATTGAATTTTTTCGTAAATTAATAAAAGTGATAATTTTCTTTTATTTCCGGTAATTTCTGTAGAGAGACTAATATAAATGAAAGTTTTCCCATTTTGCCGTCTCTAAATATTGATATGGAGAATGAAAGGTGAATATGATAATTTTTATTTTTGATTTATTTTAAGCGCAGTAACCTCATGTACAGGGTGATCATTTTAAGTGCACCTTACTCGATTTTTCTGCTGTATTTTTAACCTAGGAAAAAACTTCAAAAATTAAACTTATGTGCCTTTTTCTGGGGAATCCGAAAATTAAAAACAATTGAATGTCAAATAAAAAGAAAATGCCGAAAAACTGAAAAATAAAAAAATTACACCCCGCATTAATATGCGGAAATGGACATATGACATTCCGAATACTGATTAAATATGCGCGTGACATACATATCTTTTACTTCCGGTTTGACCGGAAATTGCCTTATTTTTTTTTATTCTAAATGATGTATCCTGTATATTCAGCTCAATTAAAAAAAATTTCTTTCTGAATTCAGCAATATATGTAACATCATCATAATCTTTCATATTTGATAAAAATATTGGAGTTTAAATTTAAAATAACACATATTTTTCATATTATTTCATCGCCTTTTTCATTCAGTTGAATGATATGACACCATTGATACTTCCATTTTATAGGAAAAATTTTTAAAATAATACTATGCATTAATAAGAAACGGTAAAATGGACATTTTTTTGTGGATTAACGATTTAATTGTTTTGTTGTTTAGTTCTTTAGCTATTTTTAAACAAAGTAAATAAAATAATTTCGGGTTTTTTTTATTGTTTTTACATATTAATTGCAGGACAAGGACGCATGAAGGGTAAGGTTTATTGATGATGACTTTTTTGACATCAGGAAGGTTTGCAAACATCATTGAAGTCAGAATTGGGACAGGCGACAAAACAGTATGAAAAATAATCCAGGTCCGTATTAAAAAAATGAACTTGATGATGGTCCAGGACAGACGAAACGTCGGATTAAAATTTTGATGACACCACAATATGCGCAGGAAAATGTTGCATTGAAAAGTGTTTTCAATTTTACTGTAACTTCACAAATAGTCAGAGCAAAATAAAAACAAAAAGTCAAAAATTTTGTTTTCCTCGAAAAAATTTGAAAAGTGTAAGGATTTTCGGAATTTTTTTCCAGAATATTACTGCTCTCATAAATGCGCAAATTTGTCCTCATTTAACCGACTTCGTATTTCTTATGGTTTCGAAGATCCCTGTACTCTGCCGAATTTGAGTCACTCTGTATAAGATAAATAAACAAATAAAATATCACAAAAATGTAAAACAAGAAAATAAAGTAAATTAGAAACAAAATCAGAAGATATCGAAAACATATTATTATTAAAATATCAATCAGTATGAAGCCTAATTAACCAATAGTAATTGCTAGAAAAAATATCTAACACTTATTCGATTCAAAGTGGTAGGATATTTAGACAGTTTTTAGCAATGGCTGTTGCCTTGCGACGATTCATTCATACAAATGTTTTTTTACCATTCTCAACAGATCCACCGAGATGACGAATTCTGGAAACAAAAAATGGGTAAACAATTGAACAACTTTTTATTTTTCCTCTCTTCTGCCAGAAGTGATAGTCAAGGTTTGTCAGAAAATTAGAAATTAGAAATCCTCCTAGAAATTATTAATAATAAAACCTCCTAAATGAACTGTTGTTTCTCTATTATCATTAAGTATATTTACTAAAAATTTTTATTATAAACTAACACCCCCATATAGACATACAAATTCGTTTATTTCGCTACTGTTTAGCTTATAAGCTTGACGCAATACAACTTTTTCGTCGGTTTATGTCGTACGAAACCTCTAGTCCTCCGCCTCTGATAATTCAACATCTCCCGATCTGAAATGTTCCACTATGCCGTTCTGTAACTAAAACATCGGCCACCTTCGACATTCGCCGTGATAATTTCGGTTTGGCTGTATATATGCACCGTGGCCTGCGCGGGGTGTGGTAAAATCGAGACTATATTTCACTTGCATCTGATATAGACTCTTAAGTTTTATGAAATGCAAATATCTACTTCATTCTGTTAGCGATTCAACAGAAAAAGTAAAAAAAGACAGTATGAATGTTATTCATAAGATAATTTTTTTATCGCTTTAAAAGTAAGTTTTAAATTTATTTACAGCGTATTTCAGAACATCCATTGACATCAGGTATAAACCGAAAACCGCTCATCAAATTTCGTTCACCCTTTGCTATATCTGATTTCTTCGCCAATGTCGCACCTACTTAATTTAAATTCTTCTTCCGACAGACGAACCTTAGTAAGGCTGTTGTTCTCTGCCATGTGGTTGACTCACATTCTGTTCCTTCATTTTTGTAGTACATTTATGATGAGATAGGAGTGGGATTTGTTATTAAAAAAAATGTTTTTGTTGGATTAGAGCAGCTTCCGTTTTAATTTTTATAGAGTGAAATAAGAAATAATAACGCTAAACAATTTTTTTGCGACTTATTATTTTCACTTTATATTTTAAAATTTTACCAAGAAGAGGATACCTAATTTGTTTTAGTTTTGTCTTTTCAATTCCCATTTTTTAAAGCCAGATTATTGCGTTTTGTTCTTTACAAGAATCATCCTTTCTTTTGACATTTTTCCCCCACCGTCAAACTTACACAGCATGAGCCGTACAAATAAACACATTTTAAAGCAATTATTAAGAAGTGCTCAGTCTATCTAATTAAAAATTGAATTAGAGAAGTTCAAGTTTATTACTCAAGAAGTCATTTATTATTTATTAACAACTTAATGGTAATGATAATGGTAGGGGAGACTGACGCCTGACAACTTTTTTACCAACCCCCAGCTGTACCCTCAACCATGTACTACTCTAATCTCGAGTTTGCCTACAGGTCCTGTTGGTCCTCCAATGCTTTCTTTGTAGGCCCACTAATTGAGGGCCGTTGTGACCTGTCTTCTTGCAATAACTAACATAGGCTTAGGCCCGAGACAAGGTTCCTCGGCTCCAAGTCTAGCCCATTCTTCGGCCTTCTTGTTGCCTGGAACCGCGGTATGTCCTGAGACCCACACCAGCCTTACATAGTTATGCCTGGCAAGCTCTTTTACTTTAATCACAATTTTACATTTAAAAATTTTACCTCCTTTATCTTAATTAATAATAATCAAACTAATGCAAATTATCGCATTTTCAAAATGGATGAAATGACAAAAATTTAAATACGATGCACTAATTAATCCGATTTAATTCCTCAGGAAACTTACGTAATACCTACCCAAAACAACGAGGTGGTCTCTGAACAGATAATGTAATATATCAATAACTGAATCCCAAAACCAGATTTGCACAGTACAGTTAAAAGAATGATATAGGACTGAAGTCAAAATTAAGGGGGAAATTGAGACATTCAAATCTTGTTACTGTGGATCATATGTACGGCCATAAATAAGGACAGTTTTCATACTGAGTCATATATGTATTACCTACTTCCATCTGGCAAATACATGACAGATGAGTGATACATACATTTTCTATACTCTTTGGTGTCGATATCTTGATACTTATAAATTTGTATCAAAAATGATATCAACACTTTTCGTTGTACCGATATTTTACCCAGCCTAATCAATATCTTTCTATATATATCTATATAGTCATTTTTATGTATTGCATGTTAGATCAGGAATTCAGTTAGTAATTAACAAAAGAAGATCAGTGGAAGGGAGGCAATTTCCAAGTACAGGAATCATTAATTACATAGATCAGATTTAGCAGGAAGTGTAGTCCATAACAGGTATTGGTATCGATATTATGTATCGAATTTGAGACATTGATTTTTGATGTCGGTATCCAGATATAGATACCTGTATCAAGATATCAATACTTTTCGATGTGTCGATAATTTGTACACTTCTATCTAACAGTATAAAGGACACCGACCATTTAATTATTCGTTAACTATTACACACGGCTTTCCTCATCTAAATACGTATGGATATGGATGTCTGAAACAAGATTCCAGACTGAATGTTTTCATTAATTTTCTCTTCAGTATGAAATAGGTTCTAACGTCATGAGCTCCGAATGCATTTTTGCGACAATCTATATGTGGGATGTAGTGGGACGATAGAAGGTAAATATTTTCATTCTTCACCGTTGGTTCGTTTTCATTTCGCTTATTTTCATTTACATTTATTTTCATTCTGCGTAGCGTCGAATACTATGTAACAGCATTTTAAGGAAATATTTGTATAACATATTCCCATTGTGAAGCTATCAACTTGTAGTTAGTTACATCATTTCGAAATTATTATTAATATACTCATTTCTACGCCCAGTATATAGAAATAGTAATCTAAACCGTTCAGAGAAATATTTCGTAATAACATGTTGGAGCATACAATAACTGAGATTAAATGTGAGATATTCAACTGAAAAATACGAGTATAATACTTCGCGATTACGAACCTTTGTCTGTCTAAGATTCGTATTTCCCGGCCGGAAGAATCACTTTTCCAGCTGTAACAAAACAAATAATTATTGTAGAGTAGATACTCCACCGGAAATTATCGACACAATACACAAAATAAGCAAGAAAATTCCTCTTTTTAGAGTAAGTTAAAAGATACACCTGGAATGGGTTGCAACCTTTGATGTGAAGATGTAATTTCCTACGAAACACCATCTGGAGATGATTAAAACAGTTTTAATCATCTCTAGATGATGCAAACTGGTTGGTGAAACATGCGTCGAGTGCAGTATATGGTGTTTTGATGTTTCATGGAAACTACGTCAGTGTTAAAAGGTACGCATTACACATATGAAGAGGCTAACCTGTTGTTTTTCGGCTAATGGAGCTGGAATGCATAGGCTTTTCTTATTTGGGAGTTTTTGTAACACTTTCCTTACCGACAAGTAGATATTTGAATTTAAATGAATAAGCATCCAACATAATCTTTACACTGTCTACAAATTTACTGATTAATGAAATTTAAAGATTGATTTATTATTATTCTGATGAATAAAGCTAATCTCATTTGCAAGTTTTGAAGTGGTGATGTGGTCATCAGAAAATTTATAGTCGATTTTGATATTGCTTATAAAACGAATAATTCCCTTGGTAAATTAATTAAAAATAATAAAGATAAAACTAATAAATAAATCTGGAATCTATAAGCTAAAATGTGGTACCTGCCCGAAAGTATATATTGGACAAACCGGAAGATGTTTCAAGAAAAGAATATCAGAACACAAAAGAAGTTTTAGAAACAGAAGAGAAGATTCTACTTATGCAAATCATCTCCTAGAAGAAAACCATAGTTCTGATGAAAACTTCGAGATTTTGCACTCCGAAAATAAAGGATTAAAATTAACACTACTAGAATCCTTGGAAATCAATAAGCTAAAAGATTCAGAAATAATTCTAAATGACCAATTGGAAACAAACTCCTCACCATTATTGAACATGTTTTAATATTGAAAAAAGTTTACTTTACATACACATATTTAACTATTTTTAAAATCTTTATACTTTCTATATTTCTACAATTTGTTACGCTCTTTTATAGTCAATTTCAATGCACAAATATAATCAATAGACATTTTTAGGTTTTTGGTAAAACTTGACCCTTATCCTTTGGCATTTTACGAGCTTGAAAAGAACTATAGAACAATACATATTTTTTCCTTTATTATATATATATTTTATAATTTTAAATGTGAAGGATCCGTTTATATTTAATATTTACAAGTTTACAATTCTATTTTTTATTTCGATTTATTTAGGATGCAATTTTACTATGTCATCAAGCTTATTTATACACCCTGTGTTGGCGAAATAATTGTCATGTTTATATATATTTTGTAAATATATGAATATAAAATTTTTTTTGTGAAAATCTTAAAACGTGAAGTTTTATTTAGTTCGGAAATTTATAGTCCATTCTAATTAGTTTTTTTTTTAAACAAATGATTTATGATGTTTCAAAATTTTAGGATTCTCGTTGAGTAGATAATTTAAAAAAAGATCTCCAAATCAAAGAACTTCATCCCTTTTATGCACAAATCTAAAGGGCTAAACATTTTTTTCGAAATTTGCTACAAAGATGGTCGGTTCGATATTCATGAGCGATAGGAGCAATGGAATTAAAGAAATGTGCTATCGAACAAGAAGGCTGATTTCAACAGGTAGCACAAAGGCGACCTTCTCGCCATAGGAATGGGATTAAATTTTGTAAGTAAATTTCTGTGTCCCTATCGATGTAGGCACGTGCCTCACCGTTTCGCGTATACGCGCAAAAAAACCTCCACCCATGGTAGTTTTTGGTTGTAAAGGAGATGAAGCTCTCTTTGGAGGCGTGGAAACTATGTTTCCTTTAAAATATATCCACTCAACGAGTATAATTATTGTTATTTATATTTTTTTATCTAATTTGATTGGGTTGGTTATAAACTAATTTCTTCATATGTAAATAGTCGAAATATGTATTTCAGTTCATCAAGAATTTATTGTCCATATTTATAATAACACTATTGTTCGTACTGGCGTGAATTATTCATGCGATTACTATCGTAGTGGGTTATTTATGATCGTGGACAAATTTAAAGGAAGTTGCTAAAGTAAACTGACCTAATATTTGATGGTTAATTGAAATTACTATGATGTCAGCCTAATTTGTATTCATGTTATAGAATATTTTAAATTCCTACTTTAAATTTTTGTTGCATTATCTCTACATGCAGTGCTGCAACTGTAGTAAAATAATTAATAAAAAATAAAATATTAGCCTAACCTAGTAATAATTATTATTATTATCGATTAATCTAAAAACAAACGTGTGGGCAATCGGTTTTTCCTGCGGAGAATAATCCGGTTTCATACTATTAAACTTCAGGAAATACAGTTGGATTTGAAGAAAAGAGCTATTTCATGGAACTACTGTTGTTTCTAAATAAAATTAATACATTCCTATTTAAACAACAGAACACTGCAGGTTAGAGTCAACAACACATTGTCAACACCAAAGAGTATCAACGCGGGCGTTCCGCTAGATAAGCGGATTTTTTCGTTGATTTATTTTCCCGTCAAACCAGCAAAACAGTGTCTTCGACATATTGTATTATACTCTATTTTTAAGTTATAAATATTAGATATTAATTAGTTTAAGTTGCGCTATTGCAGCTTGATTGTTTTAAGTCTAAATATATTATTTTAGAATAATAGGTGTTCAAATTTTAAGTTAATTGTTGTTAATTTTCCGGACATCATCCCCGTCCAACCCATCAATTGCCACGATGCACTGTCGCGCGGATGTTGGTTTGGCTCCGGGCGCTGGTAATCCGAGAGAAACAATTGTATTCAAAAACGCGTAAATAAATTATTTTTAAATTTGAATTGTTTCTAAATGATTGCAACGTTTTTTTATTTTAATATATTAAATAAAAAGATCCAGAAAATATTCCTTAATGTTTATGAGTAAAGCTAGCATGTCGTGTGGCGGGTTAATGGTGTGACGTTAGGCCTTAGGGGCAACAACCGGCGGGCAAATACTAAATACCAAAGTGAACCGCGAGAATGTGTATTCAAAAATCCACGGCTGTGGTTATGTGTTGACGAGACGACAGATTTAAAAAAAAAAATTCTATTTTAAATGTTATAGTACGTGTACTGGTCCTTTTTAAACCGACATTTCCACTGTTACTAGATAGCAAAAGACTAACTGAGTGTACTGGCAAAACAATTACATGGGTGGTGCTGTAGACGTTAGAAAAATTTGACCTGTCAACCAGTCAAGTGTTGATGTTTATGACCGATGGTGCCGTGATAATGCGTTCGGTAGGCTGTTCTCTTCAAGAACACAGTTGTGGGTTGGTATATGCTACGTCTAAAGTGCATGCTTTTCATCTTGTGGCAGAAACCATTCGACAAGGTTTTCCAGAGGTAGGTGCATTAATAGCAAGCACAAAAAAGTGTTTCTTAAATCTCATAAACGTCTTCGCGCATTTTACAGCCAGGTATTCCCGAATCACCACAGCCGATTCTTATATGTTGGGGAACACGGTTGAAGGCAGCTTTTTATTATGCTGAATATTTACAACAAATAAAAGTTGTGATACTACAATTCAATCCTGACGAGGCTGCAGCTATTAAGCGAGGCCAGACAAAATTCGAAGATATTTTTGTTAACACAGCTTTAAAAACTATTCACAAGAACTATAAAAGATTACATGACGCCATAAAAAACTTACAAAACAGGGCGTTGTCGTTAGCGAAATCACTGTAAATAGTGGACGAAGTAAATCGCTTGCTACACGCTATAGGTGACGAAAAAATGAGCACGTTAGAGAAAATTTCGCACGTGTGTTAAAGCAAGACACCGGATTAACACAAATTTGTGGTGGTACTGATGTTGCATCTCCAGATCCGTTAAGTGCGTTCAAAAACTATTTTAAGTATGCCTGTATTGCATCAATAGATGTCTAATGGTTGTTTTCAAAATTAAGCGTATTTTTTCACCACAGCAAACATCACTCACAGGAAACCCATGGAAACATACCTGATGATATAAAGTTTTTACAGATCATCTCCAGTTTGTGATAACTAAGCTAGTTCATCAAGCTAGTTAAGAGGGTAAGTTGTGCATACATTGTTATAAATTGTAACAGTTTATTGCTTTTGTTCCTAGTTAATTTATTTTAGGTATTACGTTCTCAAACTTGATAAAAATTCTTTTGATGAAAGAATGTCTTTTTGAGCAATGTCAAACATGACAATTTTCTGAATAATGGAAGTACCATCATGCTAGTGTTCCATCAAATTTTTGGTGATTTCCTTAGTTTTCGTTTAATGACGTAATTATGGAAAATTTTATCCTTAAATTGAAATAACTATTTCATAATGACTATGTAATATATTTTTTTCAGCACCAAAAATACTAAAAAAATATATATTTTCAAAATATAGTATTTCCACTTTCATCTCAATACCTCATTCTGTCATTTTACTAGTAAGAAATCAGTTGGGTAACATTCTGAACAAAAGGAAGAACTGTCTAAGTGCACGGCCAAACTGCCTGCTCAAAGGCGCTGAGCTTGCTGCGCTGAGCGAAGATTAAAAAAGGTATGGTCGGATATAGCGCTGCGCTACCATATCAGTTTACAAAATTTCGCACTGAAGGAAACACACGATGTTTCCTTTCAGAGAACAGTGCGTTAAAATTTATTATTCTGGAAAATTGTAGTGAATGGGTTCATAAAATAAATTTAAAAAGAACAATTCATGGAGAAGTCCACCAATTATACCCCAATTTAAGAAAATTGTAACGGTGTCTTCTCGGACGCCCAAAATATATAAGAAAGTATGTTTGGGTGTTGGAATATGTAACGGTGTTTGCTTCCAGATAGCTGGTTTGGAAAATTAATCCAGGATTCCTGTTAGTTATAAATAAGAAAGACCAAAGTATACATAACAGATTTTATTTCATTAAAGCAACATTTATCCAAAATATGAAGTCAAATAAAGATAAAATCAGATTCTCTAAAATTAAACCACGTCAAGTACAAAGTTAATAAATCCTTTTTTACATATTATATACATCTGTGAAATTAGTTTACGGGGGGAGGAGTGTAATTTCGGTAAATAAACGATACGACGCGCGGTAGGCCTCAGCTCCACGTGCTGAAGGAAACATCCAGGAGTCAATGCGACGTTAAGTTCGGTAATTATTTAACGGCGGCAGGTCCAGCTCAACGCGCTGAAGACTCATTGTAATAAATAATCACTAGACTGGTGACGGCGCTACAGGACTGTAAAATGGCTGCCAACACTAGGAGGTGTAGCTCAGCGCGCTAAAAACCCCAAGATGCTACCAAACATTCGGCCGGGCGGCGCCGTCGTCGTCGGATTCTAATTTCAATGCAAATGGAATCAAGCTCAACATCCTTAAGACTCTTCAACTACCCAACTCAATGCGCTGAAGATAGTTGTCAGTAGAAAACTGAATTGATTCTCTTGGATACGGCGATTCTATTTATACCAAAATTATGGCCCTGGTGACGTTTCATATTTCATGGTGGTAGGAAGTGCGTGGCAGCACATGCCAAACGGTAATTGCAAAAACTTCTAGAAATGAACATCTGTATGATTCATCATATGATGGAAGCAAGTGCTCGGTAGCACAAGACTAACGGGAATTTCCGAAACTATAGTAATGAACATATGTATAATTCATTACAAGATAACCAGACAAGTTCTTCGAGTATACTAGAATGTCAATGATTATATTCGAGAATTCGTTTGACAGTTTACTAAGCAAAGTTAAAGATCAGTTAAAATGGCAACTCACAAATTTCTGGGTAGCTAATTTCACGAATTTGACGACAACGTTTTATGATATAGCCGTAAATCACGCTCCCCATCGTACCTGTTACATTCTACAGTTTTCAAAATAAAGCGCTTTTATATTTTGAAATCTGCAATTTTTTATTTATATTATTCTTTGATCAATCATCTTAAATTTTGCCTGTTGCATATAAAAATATAACATGTCAGCTTACGCATTTTACACATCCTATTGTTGCATAACTGACGTATGTTTGCACTTTAATTTGTTACAAAAAAATGTGTTTATATCCAATAGTTGTTACTATTATTGACTAGATTTTTTTAAGGAGCAATTTACACTTTAAAATAAACTAAAAATAGTTTTCTTACACTTTTTTAACCAACCTCATTAATTGAGTATGCCTTAAGCGTGTTAGTATATCAGGAACGGCGGCGGTATGGTCAATTAGTTATAGCGGGCGTTATAATTATTATAATTCATCTTAATCAAAACTGAAAGCCATTAGGTGTGCTTCGTCAACTATGGGATTAAGATCCCTTTGTTCAAATGGGGACATTATCACACTTGGTAACTTGAAGTGGATCTAGATAAATCATTTAGACATTTATGTAATATATTATAGCATTTCAAAAAATCGATTACCTTAATAATAACAGGTACTTTGATAAAAATGAAATTGTACATCACATTATTAAAATATGATTAACATAGTATTAAATATATCTTTTGCCTGTAGATCAGAAAATAAGACCTACTATAAAAACTGAATTTTAGTTTAGATACACCTCTATTAATATTAAACTGCGGATTCACCAAAGTAGCATTGTTACGAAAGAGTCGTCGACCTTTCAAAATGTTTTTGTAAACGTCGACATAAGTTTAAACATATCTGTCTATATCCACCAAGACAACAACGTTGTCAAAACTAGGGAAACGCGCCAATACGATATGTTCAGAAAGTCCTCACGATAAAAAGGTCGCTATATCAATATAAAGAAATTTATTTTTGTGAAAACAATGCCCGGTGAAGACGAGTGTTTCTGAAAGTTCTGTACAAAAAAGTATTGCATGCAACAAATCAGTATTTTCTGTGCTAAATTGTGGCTGGTAAACCATACGTGGGATTTACCGATCGGATTCCCAGGGATGGCTTTTACAGATAGTATAATATATTGCAAACTCCTACTGAAACATTCCCAAACTACATAAACTTATTAAGTGCATTTTATTTAATTTTACAATGTTCATGGTAACATAGTTTTGTCAGGGAATGCACTATATTAAATTAAAACGTAATGCGTAATAGATTCTTTTAAATTACAGTATAGGGAACATAACATGGAATCATTCAGACGAGTACTAAAAATGCGCAATTAAAATGTCACAACGTACTAAACCGACGGAAACTACAGTAAATTCTTTTGGTGATATTCGCGATTTATGGATGGTAGACAATTGTATTGCACTAGATGTAACAAAGCAATTTCGTGGTCATGCAATACAAATATTAATTGACATATTTCCTCAAAAAACTATAAACGGAGCGTAGGTGGCTTTACTTACAGTGACATGAAACGTAATTTTAACTTAGATTTAGTGGAATTTATGATAGGATGTAACATACCGTGGTCGAAACTGGACAATTCACTTATTAGACAATTTTTGGAAAAATGTATTAGTGACAAATATAGCAATGTTAACGTGCCTTAGGAGTTTACACTAAGAAAAAATATTTATCAACGGAGTGTGAAAATATTAGACAGAAAATTCCTCTAGCCATACGGGACCTTCAGTATCAACTAACATCAGAATTTACTACAGTTGATGCAATAAACATTGTGCTCGATCCTCGACAATATATTTTTCAATTATAGGGAGAAATTGCTGGGAGGGTACAAACAAAATTCAAAAATTTAAAAAAAAAATTCCGGATTTGTTACGATGACAGGTGTAATAGACGGCAAAGACGCAGACCTTGCTACACCGGGCATGAATGTGGTGACTTTGCGAATTTTTACATATTTTAAGTATGCTCCAGTTACATCTGTCGATGTCGAGAGGTCCTTCTCGCAATATAAATGGATTTTCAGCCAAAGGCGCCGAAAATTAACTACAAAACATTTAGAACAGATATTAATAATATACTTTTATTCTTGTAACCGGCAGCGCGGCAGTGAAAAATACTTGTGTGTGTGTAGTTTACTGTGTATCCCCCTATACCTCCAGTTCTCTTTGAGTGAGTGTTTATAATAAATTGAGTTTATCAACTTTGGATAATACGAAATTCGCTAAAAAAAACTTCAAGGTAAGATATCGTTTCATATATGTATGCAAATCTGACACATAACCACCAAAGCCAACCCTGGTTTTACGTCATATCCGAGGCAAAAAAAGTTTGAAATATAATTAAAATATTTTAAGCATATTGGATAAAATACTGATAAAATTTGAACCTTTTGTAATTAAGTGACTGTTCGTTGTTACTTTTCACCACTTACGCAGTACTGACAACTAAAAGATAATGGAATAAGTTTCGGTAAAATGTGGAAAGTTTTGAAACATTTTTCACTAAGTGCCTTAGTGAAAAATGAAAAAGAAAAATTAAATACTAATATACAAGGTATTTTCGAAATAAGTACTCAATATTTAGGAGCATATAAAGCACGTCAAATAATGACAAAAACCTTAATAAAGCGCTTGCTAAGGGAGCTACGGCCCCATAACAGTGGGTCCCTTAGAATGGTTTTTATTAAATATCTTCAAAACCAGTAAGATCAAATAATGAAATTTTGTACAATCACTAACATTTCTATGCTTAAACATAACAATAATCTAAAAACATTATTCAGAGGTGTGTCAAACTGGGGGAGGGCGGTGTTAAATATCACCCCAACTTTATTGCTTATCATTTTTTTAATCTTTGACATGAAATTATGAAATATTAAAGTTTTCTACGTAGAAAAGGTACTCTTGTTATACTTCAATAGGCCGCACCATTTTTGAGTAAAATAGATTTGGAAACTTCATTACATGCTCTAAAATGCATTGTAGTAGAGCGATTTTTACGTTCTATCTTGTTAAAATTTTTTTACCATGGAACCATATTGGACTAAGATGATCAAAATTGGCTGTAATAAGTAAGAGAAAGTACACTTTGAAAATAACCCTTTTCAACATAAAATATAGTAATAATGAGAAACTGAACAGCAACTTTATTTGCGCAATATTTTGACAAAAGAAAAAACAAAACAAGACAGTGTCTATTTAGATTCTAATTGTTTTCACTTTTCAAAATATCGACCATCCGGTCTCATACACCGACGCAATATTTCTTCAAGTGAAAATAGAACTCTGTTTTGTAACTTGATGTCTCTACATCTTCATTTCATTGACGCAAATGTTCTACAGTATCCACTGATTGCGCATAGACATTTTCTTTGATTTGACTCCATACAGTAAAATCCATGGGATTTAAATCCAGTAACTTTGGAGGCCAATTTATAGAAGCATCATTCCCACGGCCTATCCAGTGATTTAGAAAATTCTCGGTTAGTCATTGTCGACATTGCTGACTGTAATGAGGAGATGCACCATCGTGCATATACCATAGAGTATGTCTCCTGGTAGAGGAAATATATTCTATAAGTTCGAAAAGTCTCGTTGATGAAAACTCGTGGTACATTTCTCCTCTTAAATTACCAAGGAGAATGTGATAACCTAGTAACTCATTTCCTAGTGTTGCAGCCCAGACATTTATTTTAAACGAATATTGATAATGAGTTACTTTTTTCACATGAAGATTTTCTTCGACCCAAATAGGTTCATTGTGAATATTGAAAACTCCACTTCTACTAAAGGTAAACTCATCGCTAAAAATATTTTTAACAAAAAAATGTGGGATCTTGGTTATGCCGATCTAATAGTCATTCACAGAATTGCATACATAAGGCTGAATCTTGAGATAAAATGTCCACTAGTTGATAATGTTAGGGATGTAATTGTTGCCCCTTCATGATTTTCCACATATGGGTTTGCTTTGCCAGTCTCCTTATACTAATTCTTGGGTTGTCTTCGAGAATATTTAAAATATTTTCTTCATTTCGGGCTGTTCTGACTGTTCTGACTCTTCCATACTCACATAAACGCGTCGCTAAGTTGAAATGTTTTGTAATTTGGTAGGTTTTTCCTAGTAAATTTTTCACTGTAGCGTCTTACAGCAGCAGTTGTCATGACTTTCTCCCAAAGTTTTCAGCATATTAACATACTCAGAAAATGTGTACACTGGCATTTTTATTAAAATAATTTTATACTTTAAGTGCAAGTTAAAATTTTAACAAAACGACATTTCTAGCAATTGTTTTGAAAGTGTGATCATTCTCATGTACCTCATATTTAACTGCCTGCCTATAAAAATCGCTCCTCCACAAGTTCTTCAATTCATTTTAGAGCATGTAATAAAGTTTTCAAATCTATTTTACTCAAAACCTATCGATTTCTACGTAGAAAACTCTGAAATTTCATTCGAAAACACTTTGTATAAATAATGTTTGCAAAAAATGGAAATAACGTTACCGTCCATTTTTTTTAAATAGTCATTCTATATATGCATATTTATGTATTAATATAGAAGACTGACAACTTATACAATTTGTAATTTATTCATATTATTACTGTATTACAATTAACCTTCTTATTTTATAAGCAAACACGTAATGTGGAATTGCAAGTCTATTTTGTTGTAGTAACGACTGCTACTAACAGTCGTTAATATAGTTTGTTTCCACATTCCGTGTCGATGTCGTGATCTTTATTACAAATTTATATCTAATCGTTTACTTATTTCAGATCAAGTTTTTCAGCTGTTAAAATTTACCTGATCCTTCATTTTATGCCATTTTGTGCAACATTGTAACAAAAACAAATAATTTATAATTACTTAAAGTGTAGAGTAATTTTTATTATTGTTTCTTCGTATTCTTCGTATAATTCAACACTCCGTTTGCAGTTTACACCTCCTCATCCATTTATGTTCAAAAATTTAAATAATGCAATTACCTCATACGGCACAGACCAAATCAATAAACATATCATATTAATAATAATAATAATAATAATATTTATTTATTTGCCCAACAGAAAATCCACTTACAGGACAAATTATGAAATACATAAGAAAAAATTATATTATAAAGGTACATAGTAAGAATTAACTTAAACAAAGTAATACTGTAACTACAATAATATAGCCATAGGGTACAAATAGAAAAATAATGACAGCAATTTAGATCGAGTTATAAACATAATTATTCAATAAAGTAGGTAACATAACAATAATGGTGGGATAGTTAAGCTATGGATGAAAGTGTTATGAATGGTTTCTTTTAAGGATAGAACTGAACAGAGATTAATATCACACAGATCAGATACAGAGTTAAAATTATGTGACATAACGTAAATAGGCGACTTTTTAATGACATTGGTTCTTGCATTAGGTGTTAAAAAGTGATATTTTGTCTGGAATTGAAAGCTGGCACTCTAAAATTAAGGAGTTCAAGAAGTGGTGAGCAGTAAATTTTATTATGAAGCAGATTGTGGAGAAAAATTAAACTGTTCATAATCCGTCGAGTCTTTAATGATGACATCTCGAATCTAGATAAAAGTAATTCGTGGTTGAAGCCTCGACCAGGATATACACGATCATTTGTAAGAATTTTAAAAATTTTCTTTGGATAGATTCGAGATATGTTGAATGGTTCTCATAAATTGGGTACCAAATTAGAGATCCATACTCCAATTTGGAACGTACAAGTGAATAATAAAGAACATTCAACGCAGCGTGTTAGTGAAAGATTTACAATTTCTGATAATGAAACCTAAAGTCTTTGAGGATGATAGTCCTAGATTGTTCATGTGTTCGGCAAAAGATAATTTATTATCAAACAGTATGCCTAAATCTTTTGTTGAATTTTGCCTATCTAACACTTGGTCGTTTAGATAATACTCATATAAAATTGGCTTGTTCTTTCGCGAGTAGCTTACGACTTTACACTTAGATACATTTAGATTAAGTTTGGAAGTAGTACACCTTCTATAAGCAAGTTAACCTGTGATTGTAAGAATAAGCAATCCTGTATTGTGTTAATCTTAGCATATATTTTTAAATCGTCTGCAAACAGGAGCTTATCACGTCAATCACTTTAGTGACTCTCAATAAAGAGAAGAGATATTTCGTTCTGTTTTAGAGATACAGGGCGTTGAAATTTATTGTTTCTTTTTAATAATCTCTCAAACAGATTGAAGTGTCGACATAAAACTTAGCACACTTATTGAACAATTCAAAATTCAAGAGCAACATATACAAAGTTTTTGAGTCCATCTACCTTTTAAACTCCGCAATCAAGAGTATCAAATCAAATTGCTAACGCGATTAATGTGTTTTTTAATACGATTTTAATAAATGTTTACTGATAATACTCAAGTAAAAATATAAATTTCAAAGTACTTAAATTACGCTACTGGCCATAGCAGTTTGAAATCTTTTTAAAAATTATGAGAAGATGAATTTTCGGTTATTTGTAACAATGTAAGAAGAAAAGTGTAAAATGTAGTAACAAAGAGATAAACAATTAGTGAAACATAAAATTGTTATAAATAATTTATTGAGATTTATTACATAGCTATAAAATATTATTTAATAATATAATATAATTATTTAATAATATAAACATATTTGGTATAGAAATTTTTTATTGGTCTTAACAGAGATACTGTTGTTCAATGGAATACAAAATATTTGTATTCTCTAGGAATGTTTGAAATTTGTTTGTTCCTGCTTGAATCAAATTTATAGTAATAGAAATATTACTTTAATAATAAATAAATAAATCGGCATTCAAAACAACTATATTCCAGTAAATACACATACGTTAGAAAGACGTTTATAATGTCCAAACACTATTTGAAAAACGTTTCTTTTTTACGTAAAACCAACTTAAAAATGTCGCTGTTTTACATGTTTCAGATAACAAAATTATAAACGTTAAATATTAGTATATGTGAAACGAATATGTCAGATATTTTAAAATGTATTATTAGTGTACGTAACTCCAAAACATTTTAAAAACGTTTCTGTTCGACCTTAATGGACTATTCAGTTGATATGAACGTTTTATGAACGTTTAAGAGAACAGTTTTATAAACACTTTAAATATTGTTAATTTAATGTTGGTCAAACCGTCACACGGACAGCCAACATTTTTCGTGAGAAAATCACGCATCAATGTTACGAGAGAACGTTATTTTTCCAACAATAAATGAACCACTCTTTAATGCAAAGAAGACTGTGGCCAAACCCTGGGGAAATACTCGAATTCTTCTTTTGCATCTGTCTCGAATCTGTTCATGAAGAGACTTGCAGTAAATGGTGGCAAAGAGTTACCCATTTGCCGTTTCTTCATGTTGTTCGAAGAAATTATCGTTGAATGGAAAGCAGCTTTGTTTCTAAATTAAACATTTTAGGCAATTCAAAAGACGAAATTGAAACAAACGAAAGTCGGGGATTTACGAAATTATCTATAAGGACTGTAATCAAAAGTATGTTGGATAAACTAGACGATCAATTCAAACTAGATTCAAAGAACATATGGCATCCAAATATGGTAGAACAGATAAGTCTAGTGTTGCCCAACATGCGTTTGAGAACAACCATAAAATAGATATTAGCAATTTAATAATTTTTTATCACTCGTACCTAGGAATCAATCCCTGCTAGTTACAGCAGATTTGATATTTCAAATGATTATAATATTTTTTAATATAAAATTTTTCAGAAGTTTCAGGTAATATCAGTTTGTAGAGACAACTTAAAGTTTATTGCTGGAGGTTTTGCGAAGTTTAGATACATCAGATCGCGTGTAAATTTCAGTTTTATTTGATTAATATTTTTAATTTTAAATATATTTTATTTCAAACCAGCTTTATTTGGTAGATAAATTCCTGAATAGGAGGATATACAGATCGAGACACCCCACTAAATATACGACTAGGGATATGTGCAGTTTACAGTTGCCCGTCTGAATACGAAGTCCGAACGAAAGTTAACGATTATGTCAGGGAGGAGCATACGAGACAAAATGACAAACACATGAGGACCCTGTGGTCACAAAGTAGATTACATTATCGCTAAAGCTGTGGTAAAGAGTGTTGCTCGTGCATCTAAAGAAATCTTTATGTATTAACGTATTTACAAAAATTATCTGAATGTTTTACAATTTTAGTGTTTCTTCCGAGACGCCACAGATAGTAAAACACTAAAATTATGAAAAATGTCAGAATAGCACACAATCAAATATTGATTTTTTTTTCGAAATAAGAAGTGATTCTAAAAACATAAATTAATATTCTCATAAATAATAAAGAAAGATAATACCAACTCAAAAAAATAAAATAATACGTAAATAAATAAATTAATAATTCGAATTAGGTAGAAAAAACCTCCTTCTTCCTTAGCAAGGCCATATCCTAACCTACTGTAAAAGCCCCTTCTGACATTCGCGCTGCAATCGTCCCATGCATCGTGCTGGCAATAGACGGGCGACTAGTGTAAACTACGCATATTGTTAGTCGTGTATATCTAATGGGTTGGCTCGATTGTAGAGGAGAGGTTGAAGAAAATGCGAAAAGGTATCAAATGCCTCTTGAGAATAACTTAAGGATTATTATGATAATTAGTTGATAAATAGTTTGAAATGGTGGATACGTATTCTCTGATATTTATATAAGACCAAAGTCAATTTGGACTAAATTTGCATTTCAATATTTTTAATATAATCCAAACAGCTAAGTTCAAGCCGTCGTTTAGTTTACCATGGTATATTGTAATTGATTGAGAGTATTATTATCTTCTCACGAACATTTAATATACATAATACTATATTTTTATTTTTCTAATCCCCAATTGATTTATTAGACAGTTACTGCCTGTACTTTAATAAAATTCATTGGAATGATACAGATTTTCATTGATACAAGTTTATAACCAAATGAAATGCAATATCAATGAGTTCTCATGAAATTAGAACATCCTGCCTTCTCAATATTCAAAGTCAATATCAAATATTGCCATTCCCCATGACATTGACAAAGAAATCTAAAATTTATCAATTTTGATAGTTCATATTTTTACTTGTTTACCTTGTAAATTCCCAAAATGCAAATAAAATCGGTAAAAATGTGCGATAGTGGGATTTATGGTATGTTTTGGGGGTGCCATTTTGTTTTTTTTCAAAATTGAACTTGGATTCTTGATCACCGACACAAAACCAGCACAATTTCAGTAAAATAGCCAACCTTTTATTTTGGCCATTCGCCCCACTGTCGGCGTTTAGTTTACCATTGTATATTGTATTTGATTGAGTTAGTTTATTATCTTTTCAAACATAAATACTTATTTTTATTTATTCTAATCCCCAATTGATTTATTAGACATTACTACCTGTACTTTAATGAAATTCATTATGATACGATTTTCATTAAGATACAAGTTTATAACCAAAAGAAATGCAATATCAGAGCAACATCATATTAAATATTGCCATATGCATAAGATATAAAATTTATCAATTTTGACAGTTCATATTTACTGTTTACCTTGTAAATTCCCAAAATGTGTGCGGTAAAAAGGCGATAGTGGGAGTGAAATTGAGAATTTAACGCCACCAGAAATTGTGAAACAGGCCACAAGAATCGCAAACAATTTATTACTCGTCAGCAGTTTATGGATTGGAGGGACAAAAATAAATCTTAAAAATAAAATGCTTATTTTTCATTATCATGACTGGTCATAGAAAAAATAGTGTATGCAACTGACTCGTTGGATAGTATACTATTATTCAAAAACAATGAAATTAACCATACACTTAAGAAAAATCAACCACAATAAACAACAAATATTACTGTCTTGTTGAGTACGTAGCAGTTTTTTCCATTAATCTCGTGGAGAGTTTATTAATTTCGATGTTAAAATATTTCTAGAATTTACTGTAGTTGTGGTGTAGCAATATCCCAGGACTTTAACTCCAGGCCGAAATACAAAAACACCCAAAAATGCGGGACAGATATCTCGGAAACGAGGAATCGTAGGAAGTTGGTTTTGCATGTGCATGCCCCATTACATCTTTGCGAGAAATATTTATTATAAATTGAGATATTTGTAAAGCTGCATTTCACATATTTTAATATATGTACATGTATTTATTTTTTTCTTCTGTTATCTGTATATCCATGAAGAAATGATTTAAGTACATTTTATCTCTTAGAATAAGAGTATATATTACCTTTTTATGCGATTCCAAAATAAATGATCCATCTGTTAGTTTGCATCTTAAAGAAGACTATACCTATAGATTTCATTTCAAAATAAGAAGTTTTCGCGCTTTTTACCTTGATGTTTTGTAACAACAAAAATTTATAAAAATTCACAAACTGTATAAAATATGATCAAATTTTAACTATCGATATCCACTGATATGAACAAAAATATAATTGGCATTAATTTAAAATTAGTATCTGCAACCATTGAAACACCACGACGAATTTGTGGTTGCATTCTTCTTATACACGTATAAAATAAATAATGATTAAATGAATTATATTTATTGTACTGTTTGTATTAAATTATAAATATTAAATGTAAGTACATAGTTAATAGTAGTTACATAAATTTTGGCAGAAATTTTAAACTAGTAAAACAAATGTATGTACATGACTCAACCAGTATAAATTAGTTTCTATATTTATTATAGGTACATACCTGTTTTACATGTATGACTTTGGTATCTTGTACTTAGGTATTATTTTTAGTATTTACTGTTATCTGTAAATATTTTACATATGTTTCAAAATTATTTAAATTAAAAAAAAGATCTCTTTTATATACATATGTATAATGTTTCAAAATAAGAATTTTATGTAATATAATATGGATGTCCCTATTGATTATATTCACCTCAAGATAAATACCTATATGTATATGATATTCTCAAATTATTAAACATATACGTATATCCAAAAAAAGTCTGGTTCATATAAAATAAGGATGATGTATTATCGCCATATTGACTACCATCCAAGTAAACACCAATGTTTGGGCCTTTACTGGGCCTTTATTGAGTGAGCATTTCCAAGAGAAAATTCTTTGGAAATACTAATTAGGATTGTTGTGTTGAAAATGTAGGATTATTTTTTAGAAAACAATTTCAAAATTCGTTGAATTCACGACTAAATAACAAGATCTTAGTCGATCGTTTATTTCCAAGGCGTTACAATTTATTTTCTTTTATTACATGCACATTTTAATGGCGGTTTAAGCCAACTTCGCACCTTAATAAAATAAATAACATTGACACTTTTTATGAAATTTGGTACAAAGACATTTTGAGAGGTCCTGAATAACGCTATGGTGACAGATTTTGGATAAAAGGAGTCGCTAATATGGTATTTTCGAATTTT
This sequence comes from Rhamnusium bicolor, assembly GCA_029963845.1. Classification (NCBI taxonomy): domain Eukaryota; kingdom Metazoa; phylum Arthropoda; class Insecta; order Coleoptera; family Cerambycidae; genus Rhamnusium; species Rhamnusium bicolor. Next base: position 342,892 of record JANEYF010004436.1, read on the forward strand.
GGAGGTATAAAGAAAATCGTAGTAGGCTGTGCGTTTGTGTACCTAGAGGTTAGCAATATAGTTAAAAAATGCAGATTTAGATGCTCTTCGCAACGAAAATAAAAAAAATCATTCGATTATCTTAAAAAAATAAAGATTTCATAGGCTTGAGTCCACCTTAACTTGGACACACTACAGGGTGGGGCAATATTGCGTCCGACTTCGATATGTCGAGTTCTAGGATAGCTAGAAACTGAATTTAAAAACATTAATAAACTGGCCAAAAAAGTCTATAACCGGAAATTATTTTCGAATATACAGTGTGAGCCAAGATGATTCTACAGGGTCAACTAACATTTTTTAAAGTGGAATGCCATGTATATCAGAAAATTTTTTTGAAACCTTTTTGTGGCCTCCTTCCACACCTGTATTATTATTGATTCTCTCCCAACCACTTGGTTGCAATGATTTTTTTTCTTGAAATTATGCCATTTACACGTGTGTATTAAAAAGTCACTACAGGCACAATTATCGATTTTAAGAAAAAAATATATTAGTATCAGTTATGAGACATCTGTGTGATGGCACTCAGCCATGTTCACTTCCTAAAAGTATACAGGGTGGCCAATTTTTTTTTAATTTACAATTATGAACTGAATTGTCTCAATTTTTTCAAATGGAACACCCTGTATATTTTTGTACGATGTGATGTAGAATTGAAAAACGAACATTTTTTGTATGTACATCCCTATGGCTATTTGTAACCATTTTCGATTTATTGAACAATAACTGCAAAATTCAGCAATAAAAATTAAAAATATATATTTTTTGTAATTCAAGAGAAGATATTATAAAAAGTGCTCCGCATGTTGCCCATTTTGATTGACACATATTTCTATGCGTATTTGGAATGAGATTTCTACTGTTCATGAAATTGCCGAAGTCATACTTCTAAAAGTATTTATTATCCCTTCCTTCAAATTTTGGATTGTTGTTAGTTGTTGATGTTTTTTGAGTATCATATAACACGCTTATTATAATGCCTTTTCTTGAATTATTTGAAAAAACCCTCATTTTCAATTTTTATTGCTGATTTTTGCAGTTATTGTTCAATAAATTGAAAATGGTCACAAATAGCCATAAGAATATACGTACAAAGAAATGTTCGTATTTCAATCCTACACTCACATCGTCCAAAAATATACAGGGTGTTACATGCGAAAAAAATTGAGAAAATTCAGTTCAAAAAGTTGTAAATTTAGAAATCCTTTTTGGCCACCCTGTATATTTTAGAAACTGAAAATGGCTGAGTGTCATCACACATATGTCTCAAAACTGGTAATAATATATTTTTTTCTTAAAATTGATAGTTGTGATTGCAGTGATATTTTTAATATACACGTGTAAATGGTATAATTTCAACAAAGAAAAAAAATCATTACATCCAAGTGGTTGGGAGAAAGTCAATAATAATATAGGAGTGAAAGGAGGCCACAAAGAGGTTTAAAAAGATGTTCTGATATACTTGGCATTTCATTTAAAAAAATGTTACTTGACTCTGTAGAATCGTCTTGGCTCACCCTGTATATTCAAAAACAATTTCCGGTTATAGACTTTTTTCTCTAGTTTACTAATGTTTTTAAATCAAGTTTCTAACTATCACAGAATTCAAGATATGGAAGTCGGACGCACTATTGCCCCACTCTGTATAATCAATGAAATGTCACAAAATGTCAGGGGCGTGCGGTGAGTTTTGAAACAGGGGAAGCAGTTTGTGATATAGAGCGATGGGTAGCGCGAGGCCCCGAGCGAAGCGAGGCAAAAATTATTTTAAGAAAAGGGACGTGGCTTCCGTATACTCATTTTAAAACAAATGTCGAAAGCTGCAAAGTTATGACATCTAGAAAAAAGTACACTTGTAGGACCGCCACTCCTCAATAAACATAAAACATAAAAACACCACAAAAATTAGACAACCCCCGATTCCAAAGCCGAAGCTGCACGGGCGAGGGTTACACTTATGAAAAAAACGCAGACACACAACCATATCCACCGACATTGCCAGCGCCGGTGCGGTGGCGAGGATTGAACCCGCAGCGAAATAGAGAGTTTGTTAAGTAGTTAACATGCACATACCTACCTATTTACAATGTAGTTTAATCCGCCTCTCCTTTTTTGCGATGTCGGAAATAACTTCGTCGTAAAAGTTTGAATTTTTTGATATCTTCACAAAGTCACTTTCTATTGTTAACAGGGACAATTTTGAAAGCCGCTCTTCACTGGTTAAATTTCTTGAAAAAGGTTTTATTCTCGTGTCCGTTTTGATAATTTTGAAAAAAAGGCAGCCATTCCACTAATACTTGAAAAAAAACACTTTGCACTCTTTAAGACACGCTGCAGATTGAGCTAGAACTAAATTTAATCGATGCGCAAAACAATGTACAAATATTGCATTCTGAAAAGTCTCTTTTACTTTGGCCTGCAGGCCCCCCCAATTCACCAGCCATTACAGCGGCCCCATCATAACTTTGGGCGAAAAGTTTGGCACCACACTGTAGATCATCGACTATCTGACAAACTATAGTATATAAAGCTGCGGCCGTTCATGGCGTTGCTACGTCTAAAAATCCTAAAAAAGCGCTCTTGGAATTTCCCATTTGGATTTATGTAGCGTACTACGATTGACAACTGACTAATATTCGTAATATCGGTTGTTTCATCTAACATAACTGCAACAAAAGGAGCTTTTTTATTTCTTGCTTGATCTTTTCTAAAACAATATTGCTTATCGACTGGATCAAATCATTTTGAATATGATTTGATGTACCGCGAAATATCGTGGAGTGTTCCAGATGGTTACTTAAAATTGTATCGTATTTTGCTAATAAATCAACTAAATTGATAAAATTGCCCCTATTAGCAACGCTTCGAGATTCAGTATGACCTCTAAAACTAAGTTCATTTTCGCCGAGAAAACAAACAATATCAATAAGTCCTTTTAACACTTTCTTTCAACTGCTGATCTAATGAATGCTCAATTCGTGATTTTCCAAATGTTTATTCTTTTAGCACCGCTCCCAAATGAGTTTCACACTTACCATGCCTTTTTGTCACTTTGTGAATGTTGTTTTAATCTGAAAAGCCATTTTTATTCCAAACACCTTTTTCATTTGTGAACAGTACACATGGCCAACAAAACAATTTACACAAATTTTCACAACCCCTTAACTACTGATTAGCACTGTACACTTCAATATTAAAGTACCTATAGCATGATTTAACTTTCGTTTTTAAGAATTTTAAATCAGGTGTTGGTTTCCCATTTTTAATAATATCCAGTTTATCTTGAAACGAATATGTTGAAAATCCCCTTTTCAACAAATTGCACACCACACAAACGCAAATAATATTTTCCACAGTGCTAGAACCAGCTTCCAAATTTAATAAGTAATTCTAAATCTGCGTACACGCGCACTAATATTCAACGTTTTAAAAATCACTTGTCGCCGCACCATAGGTTTAGAAACACCAAAAAAGTTTTTACAAATATAGCACAAAAGCTGAGAATAATACTAGGAAGATTAATATTAAGTATAATATTAAAATCGATATTAAAATCGAGATTAAAATCTATAAAATAAAACGTATTACGATGCTATACAGCTCAGATATCAAGATTATGAAGTGGGATGGGATGCATTTCAATAAGTTACCTACTTACCAGAGACAGTTGTCTCTGCTTACATATATCGAGGTTGCGCGAGTTCGTGTTGGCTCGATTAATCGAATGCGTCATCGTTACGTTTTTATCGTGCAGCATTATCTCAGCTGCATAAAAGCAGGGCCGTATCTATTGAAATTGGGTAAAAGTAAATTTTAATGATTAATATATGTGATAAATAATAATTAGGTTCTATTTATGTGTTTTTTAAATAATCCCAGGGGAAGCACTGCTTCCCTTGCTTCCATGGACCGACCGCCACTGCAAAATGTATAAGTATAGTTTGAAATTATTTCTTAGGTGAAAAATCAAGTAATGAAATCGACTGAGATAGTTAAAATAATCATCCTGTATATGAGTTTATAAAATCAATATTATTGTCATCTAGGAATTTCGGGCTGTTATATTTAGGTCACTATATTAATTATTTTAACAAATGAATTAATATTAATGCGTAAACTGCAGCGGGTCATTTACCTTAATGGCGCGCGTACAGTGAACGAAAAACAAAGGAAGTTCTAATTAAAGTGAAACAGGAAAACAGGAAAATTCACACGTCAAAGCGCTCTACGATAAATTAATGTAAAAGCAATGTTTCAAAGAAAATGATTTTAGCACGTCAATTTTGTGTATGATGTAGCACCTCCCAATTCAGTTATTCACGTTTGTAAGGGTATTTTCTGCAAATTTTATTAAAATTTTTACATATAATTTACTTTTAAAGGGTTGTTTTCCAGAAGTTTCCAAAACATTATATTTGGAAATCGCTGAAGATACACGAGTGCCGCAAACGATACTGTGTAGTGGACTTAAAAATCAAGACATTTCGAGCAATTTCTATATTCTTCTAATTGTCAATCAAAGAAGATTACAATTAAAGAAGATTAATACATTTCTGTTAATAAGTAGGTATTGTGGACATAAAAATAAACTATAAGTGACATTTTGTGAAAAAGCTAGAATAGTATATTTGGAAATAACAAGAGATACGTGATTTGTGTCAACGGTAACGTGTTATATACTTAAAATAAGACTTAATAGTGACATTTCGTTCTAAAACATTCCATTGGTATTAGTCGAGATACGTAAATTTTGTTAATAGAAAAGTAATATAGAGTAAATAAAATGTCGTTTCCATATTCTTTCTGGACCATTCCATTATTATCTTAAGTATGACACATACATTTTATGGATTTTAGAGTGTAATAACCTTTATTCTGAATTGCTAATGGTATTGCCAATAATAAGAAGTATGGAGAAGAAACAAACATAGGATATACTTGCAGTATTGTTGTAACAGATGGAAGAACAAGAAAGGAAACGCCAAGAAAGAATACAAGAAAGAAAACGACAGGAAGAAAAATAAGACCAAGAAAGAAAACGCCAAGAGAGACGAATTAAGAAAAATATTTGGAAAAGAAAAGTGGCGAATGGAGGTAAAAAAAAATTTAAGAGAAGCCAGCAGGCAGCCATTTTCTCACTCATTGAAAAAATTTAAAGAAATATTATAGAAAATATCAGTGAAGTCGCAACGAAAGTCAGTGAAGTCGAAGGACAAATGGGTGAAGTTCAAGAAGATGTCAGTGAAGTTAAAGAAGACATCTACGAACTGAAGGGGAAAGTCAGTCAAATTGACGGAAAATTAGTATATCGTTGAAGTAGCTCAGCACAAATAACAATTAAGATGGTTCTGTCGTCTGGTACAAAGTTACAACTACCGTCCTTCCACGGTTAAGTTTCATGGTCAACGTACATTAGCCCTATTCTAAATAATTCCTGCTGCACAATCAATGAGAGTACCAAGTGAATACTCCCTCGGTAATTATTTTTACAAAATCCCTATACTAGCGACATATCCGTTTACTCTTTTAAACTATATTACACAGCCATGTAACTAACGAGGCATATGAATAAATCTTGAAACACTAGGAATGACAAGTTTTTTGTTGAGATATTCCCATTGTTATTATGTTTTTTTTTTTGTTTCACCTTTTACCTAACGCTGGACAGTCTTCCTGTGGCCTCCGAGCCTCATGGAAGTTGCGCTAGTAAATTACTGACAGCCACACTGCACATCCCGCAGGGTCAATGGCTGTAGATCCCAGACTCATGTGCCCTCAACATACGTAGAGACCCTAGAATAATCGCCTTCTGCATTTAGCCTACCATATTGTTATTCTTATTATTAATATTTTGATAAGAAATATGAAAAACACACCTTGCTTACCTACAACGAAAGCGGTGGTCATATTGAATAACACTTATTGCGAAACAAACATTATCTTTATACTACTAGCATTTATTGTGTTAGAAAATTGTTAGACAAAGAATTTTTGAATATAAACAGTCAAATTAAAAATACATCTTGGAAATAACCGAGTATTGCGTTGAATTCATATAACGATGTCGTTATTTGAAACCGGAGCTGCAGTGAGATTTCATTTCAGATCGTGGTCAAGTCGGAAACGTTATGAAATACTTGTTAAAGTAGCACTGGAATGAAAATGAAACCAAAACAACAGAAATTGATTTTTTAAACGTAAAATTCTTATTGTATTACTATTTTGTGTTTTAATTCAGCTGGAATCGTGAAAAGGAATCTCACTGCTGATATACTTTCCAGCATCTCGACTTAAGTTGTAGGTGACCAAAGAAGGTGATATTTTTGCTAGGCTGGGGTTCTTGTTTTTATATGAAATTTATGTGGAAATATTGCTGACACCACCAAACATGGAGCTCGGACGACTATATTTCTAAATGATCAAAATTACGAATTGTGATATAATCAGTTTAACTGATACCACCAGATATCTATAAAAAAGTCTTCCGAAAGAATATTATGAAATTTGTTCCTTGCTTTTGGAAATGTTTGATTAAGACAAAATCAAAACAAACCGCTGTCACAGTAACCGATTCATTTTTACGAGATCATATCGATGTATCAAATAATTTTATAACCCCTAATATGACGACAATCATATACGGGAAGTGGCAAAAAAATCGTGAGAGATTCCTACGTGGAAACTGTGTACTTTCTTACGGGGAAATTATTCTCGCGATAGGAGAATCGAGCCGTTATTATGTCATCTAAGTAACTGGAGAAATATCCTTTCTCGGTGTTGATGCGGGCGTTAGAGTCTTGTAAAGTATCTACGTAGAACCGGGCTATTTTGGTACACTTTTTGGCAAATTACCATATATTCGTCGACCACATGTGCATAAACAACACAACACAGTGACAAATTTGCAAAAACTATTGCAGTTTAACAGTACTGAATGTAAGCAGACATTTCTGAGGAAAATTTATGTGGGCTCTAACATAAATTTACAAAGAAAAGGTGGGTCAGGATAGGTCAGATAAATTATAAATAGTTCCAGGAAATGCGTCCAGTTGGCAAAAGTGAGATCACTGTACTAAAAATTAATTTATGAATGTCAGACCAGTTGGTCCATCGCAACTGTCTCCATTTCTAACATGTTTATTTGTTTTTATTGCGGCATCAAAAGAGATACGATAAATCTCAATAATCATTATTTATGTCCACTCCGTTAAATAGCATATGATTATAGTGCAAATGTTTCATCATAACACAAGAATTAAAATAACTCAAATAACTCTCGGTAGCGAATATCTTTCATTTATAGCAAGTTTATCCCAAAAATAGCTTTCGTATAGGACTTTAGAGTAAAATGTAATTTTAAGAATTCAACAACATTAATAAATTTCATTTAATTTGCTGTAGATTTTCATTGTTGCTATTAGAAAAGGTTGTAGGATTCTGCCATGTTGTTTTGTGTACATTTGCTGCACACCACGTTTGTATATATGTATATAATACGTCTTCAACATAAAATTAAACAATATTTATAGGTGCCTCCAAAGCCTACTTTGAACTGACTCGGGCTGATTACATCCGAGATCGAGTCATGATTGCCATGATTCACGAAGCAGCTCCAAAATAATTCAGTGTAGATTATTTCTGTAACGAAATTGAATTATTATAAAGCTAATTTGCAAATAGTGGATATTATTAAAAAATTTAATCATATTTTTCTGGTTTAAAACATACGATTTGTAATATTTAATCCAATTTCTTGTACTATTAGATATAAAGGATAGTTGTTTTACTAGATTCTACAATAATTTGCGTTTAATTAATATTAATTTTACGTAACATTTATTTATTAGAATGATTAGAAAATAACATACAGATATAGATATAGAGCGAAACGAAAAATTGACAAGATTAAACAAAATTTTTGTTAACTATTACTTTCTTACATTTACAAAAACATCATAGATAATCCAAGTTTCAGCATTTTGGCAAATAGCCGAAAATAGTACATTTTGATATAATAAATCATAGTGAATAAAAAAAGAACTAGAAAATAGTAACTGACCTTTCTTAACAAAAGAGTGCGTACATGTCGAGAATTGCTAGAGGTGAGATGAAATGGCATTTATATAAATGAAATTTGATTTATAAATCGAGGTAAGTCTTTTAGATACATGGACGGTTTTTTAATTTACATGATTAATGAAAATGCGTAAAGGAATTAGGTTTTATATGGTTATATAAAAGTGTATACAATATAAACAAATTTCCATGACATAAACTTGCATCTTTTATCAAGGCTCCTGCGGATGACGCTGCTCGAATGTCCCAAACTCTTATACATGAGCAACAATGAATTGAAATTTGTGGAATCTGTTAAAAATCCAGAAATTTAATTTGGCTACTAATTATCCAATAATGCTAATTCTACTAAAAACTCAATGCTGATTCGGTGCGCATTAGAGGTAAATAGTATACCTTATTACAAATAGTGAGGCGATTAATGAGAGTAATTAGAGAGTATTTTAATATGCCGCGTTAATAACGATTATTAGATGGATAATAATAATTATTATGATAGCAAAACACCGGCAGCAATTTGTTTTTTTTTTTAATAAGGATTTACTCCAATAAGATATGTTATTTGTAGTCGGTGGGGAATCGATGGTAATAATAAAACTGTCTTAGGAAAGTGATTTTAATCAATCTTAGTACTTCGATATGTTGTAAATATTAGATTTGCAATAATGGTTACAATTTTTTTAATAATATTAATTAGGATCGATTTAGCAAGATACTTTAATAAGTGAAATTATCTCGGTGCAATCATCGTAAGAATTTTAATTCGCTGCTTACAGATACACTCATGTTATAAATTAAAATAAATCGACAACAGTTATTGAGAAACCACTATAGAGGTAAAGTATTATTAAATGATTCACTATTGAAGACGATAATGATGAAGCAAAAAAACAAACAAAAACTAGCCTAGCCTTACTAAAATACGTGTTTTTTTTTACTTGTTTTTTTTTAAATGGCCGATACGACCAATTTTTCAATTTTAGACCCTAAGTGTGATACATGTTTGGATTCAGCTGTTGAAGCAGAGGTCAAAAATCGAGAAATGTATAGAGTGTTACATTTAAAAATATATCGACAATGTTATAACTAAGCCTGGCCAAGGTCATTAATCCTACAGAGACGTACTGGGTATGCATCATATTATAATATTTGAATAAGTACAATAATAAAAACAAAAATATTTTATATATTGTGATGTATGTTTTTGTATTATTTCGTTCGATTTAAATTCTTTTTTATGTATTTCCTTATATTTTGTAAGCTTAGTGCTGCACATTATTATTAAACTGTTAAATGACGTTCACACATGTACATTGTATATCTAAGTGATAACTAATAATAAATAAATAAATAAATAAAATAAATGGAAATAAATTTTATTAATACTGGTACACTTTATAAAAATATGTACAAAATTCACCTTCTTAAGTAGATTTATGAAGTAGCTTGATTGTCGTTATCACAAACTGGAGCACTTCTATAATAACTGTGTAGTATCAGATATGTTTCTACAGTTGTCTCAGTAAGCGATGTTCTCTGTGGTGAAAATATGTTTGTATTTTGAAAAAGACCGTTCGACATCTACGGAAGTAATACAGGCATAAGTAAAATATTCTGTGAACTCACTTAACGTAGCTGTAAATGCACCATCACAAAGTCTTAATTTGGTAAAATCAGGATGTTTCCGTAATACACTCTCGAATTTTTCAATAACGGGCTTATTTTTTTGCGTCATTTATAGTCTGTAGCTGTGTATTTACATCGTCCACTATTTGTAACGATTCCACTAACGACAACGAAGTATTTTGCAATTTTTCTATTGCGTCGTGTAGTCCTCTATAATTGTTACAAATAGTTTTTAAATCTGTTTCAAGGGAAACATCTTGAAAACTTGTCTGGGTTTCCTCAATAGCTGCAGTCTCGTTAGGGTTGAACTGTAGTATCACAGCTTTTATTTGTTGAAAATATTCAGCATAATAAAAAGCTGCCTTCAAACATGTTCCCCAACGTGTAAGAATCGGCTCTGGTGGTTCCGGAATACCAGGACACAGTGTGTGAAATGCTCGAAGCCGTTTAGGAGATTTGAGAAATACTTTTTTTGTATTTGCTATTATTGCATCTACCTTTGGAAAACATTTTCGAATCGTTTCTGCTACAAGATGGAACGCATGCACTTTACACGTAACATGTGAAAACCTACAATCGTCTCTTTGAAGAAAACGGCCCATCAAACGCATTGTCGCTGCACCGTCGGTCACAAACATCAACACTTGACTTGTTGACAGTTCAAATTTTTCGAATGTCTCCAATACCACCCGCGTAATTGTTTCACCAGTACACGCAGTTAGTCTTTTGCTAGCTAGTAAAAGTGGAAATGTTGGTTTAACAGGGTCGAGTACTATAACATTTAAAATAGAATTTTTTTTTACAATCTGTCGTCTCGTCAACACATAACCACAGCCGTGTATTTTTTAATGCACATTAAATCCTATTTGCAATATCTTCACGAACACTTGGTACATATCTACGTAACGATGAGCGACTTGGTAAATTCACCTGGGGATTGTATTTATTCCAGAACTCCCGAAATGTTGGTTTATCCAATATGCGCAGGGGAACATCACAGGCAATCAGCATTAACAGTAAATCAAACATAAACTGAGGTTGCAAAGAAGACACGCAATGTTTTTTATTTTTATGCCGGTTACTATTGACATGAATTTTGCAGCCGTATTTATTCCAGCACATTAAGTCTTGATCACAAACTTTACAAATTATTTTACATCCATCATAGAATAAATCCGGAAATTCACCGATAAATTTATTCTCTTTATCAGCGTACGGTCGTTTTCTACTCTTTACGCTTAACATTATTTATTATTTATTAGTACTCTATGTATTGACTGACAGATAACAACTGAAGTGTGTCTTGTCATCATCGTAAACAAGCGCGCGATGGCATTGGTATTGCGCCCGACCCTGAATCTACGCATCGCTTGGCCAGGCTTAGTTATAACGGAAACAGTGATGACGTCATAACCAAAAAAATAAAGGTTAAGGTGCGAAATTGAAATTAAAAATCGACCTGTCCGAGGAATTTTTCTAAATATTTTAGGTTTAAGAAATAATGAATTTACTCCATATTTTACACACAGAGTGTATATTTTTGAGTATAATTAATTATCATATGTTCTTTTTGTATTTTATTTTTATTCTATATACTGTTTCTTTTCTCCATTATTGGTTGGAATTAATACCTGGTTGTCAGATTCCTCGCCAGTATAAATAAAGTTTATAATTATTATTCCTTTTTGTGTACCTGTTTAAAATATACAACTAAATAAAACATTTTATAATATTTCAGACCAAGACGTTGGGATCAACCGAAACTAAAGTAGAGAAGTTGAGCTTTTATAATCACACCGAATGTGAGTGTAAAGAAAAATCAAACAATACGTCCGTAGAGTCGCTGATGGACACCAGTTCAGGACTATCTTTCAAATCGGCGGACGTATTTTATCGTCCACCTCAAAATATAAGAAGGTAGGTTATCACACAGTATTTTTGTTATAATCCTTGGGTATACGATATCTAATTAATCACACTATTACATTGTATTTATACACACAATTTAAAATAGTAATAAATATATGTACTACCACCGCAAGATAATATTGAAAGGAAACCACAAAACCGTTATTGGGCAACAAAATATAAAATATTGATTAAAATATGGTTAACATCAGGAAGTAAGTAGTTTCCATAATGCTTAATAACACTTAAGAAAACTAATAGATACATATTAAAAATTATAACTGTATTTTTACTTGTTGATTTTTTAATTTTGTCCATCTTTATTTTCTTGTCGTAGGAAAAGTAGAATAAATACATAGCGTAGAGATTAGAACATAATAGGAGAAGAAGGCGGCGACGATTTTGAACGTTGTTAAGATTTTGACATTATTTGTAAATGTTAAAAAGATTATGAATAAACGTTTAAACTAAATAATTGTATTTGCTAAAGAGCACAACATGGTGTCAGATTGAATACTGATAAAAGAAAACTGCGTTTATAAAAGTAGACAAAAAATTTAAATTAAAATGGATGAAGAGTTACGTAAAGAAGTGCAAGAACTATGTAAAATAGTAGCACAACTGCAAGTTCACAATCCACATACGGAAACAAATACGGTAACGATTTCGATTGCCGTTCCGGCTCCTGAGAAGTTTTCATTTATAAAAGAGGAATGGCCAACATGGAAAAACCACTATCAAATATTCCGGAAAGCAACTAAGCGAAATGAATTACCGCAGAGCTTGCAGATCAATAATAATGTGGTACTTCATATTGGCCCCGACATAGATAGATTACTTATCAGTATCACATTACAGCGGACCCAAGAAAGTTTTCAGTCATATAATGAGGCGGAATATCTTTTTACCGATTACTTTGATAAGCTGACAAATATTATATACAATCGTGCAAAATTTAACTTGAGAAACCAGCATGTGATTGAGTTTTGTGAAGAGTATATTGCAAATGTAATGGCACTGGCAAAGTCCTGTAAATTTGAACAACTAAATGATGAGTTAATTCGGGATAGATTGGTTGTAGATGTCAGAGATAAAATATTATCAGAAAAGCTGCAGTTACAAGAAAATCTAAATTTAGAAACAGCAATACAAAAAATTGTGCAAGCTGAAACTATTAAAAATCAAAACGATGAGGCACAGGCAGCAAAGTTCATCAAAAACATCGATAGACAAAGTTGTGAAGTTGTGAATTACAAATTTTCTAAATCGAATCATAAATTGGATGAAGGATACAGTAAGCCAAACCTTAATAAAGTATGTACTCGATGTGGAAACAAAAGTCGCCCAATCAAATAGGGCCCGGTTCGTAATATTAAATGCAAAAAATACAAATTAAAGGGACATTCTGGCAGACACTGGAAAACACGATTAGACATTTCTGAAGTTGTCGAAAACGAAAGCGATGATACCGTTTCAGAAGATAATTATTCGATGAAATGGATTTCAATGAAATTATAAACATTAGTGAGGTTAATATGAAACACTCACTTCTTCAATCAACTTTATGAAACTCAGCTTGAACTATATATTTAAATATTGGAAGTCAAGAAGTTCCGTTCAAAATAGATACAGGAGCTGATGAAACAATGTTGTCCTTGAAACATTACAATGACCTGGAAGACAACTATTCTCTAAGAACTACCAAAACCATCCGCATGGGTCCTGGAGGTAAGCGGCTAGACACTGTTGGTCGTGTTAGTGTTCAAATAAATTTGGAAAATAAAAATCACACTGTAAAAATATGTATCCTGGACACTAAAGATAATTTATTGGGTCAACCTGCATTATCTCAACTAAATATTATGAAGTAGACTGGTAAAAACCTAATAATACGAAAATACATAAACAGTTCTGAGCAGTGCAGTCCTGTTGTTGCTCTGAATTAACTTAATAGCAACAGTGTGTTATTGTCGTCCGATAAAACTATTAAAAATAATTATCGGAAACCCTTTGATGGACTTGGCGAACAAAATAACTATGTTCACAAAATTAAAATTTCAAGCAAGGCGTTAACGTTACAAGTTTGATTATGGCATTTTTAAGAAAACGAGTTTGATTGCCTGAACAAGTCAATCAAATAGTTTTGTGAAGCCATAATCAAACGTGTATCGTTCAATATTGTATATTCTATAAAGTTACACCATTTTGAAATTTTATTTTAGATAAATTTTTCAATGTGCGAATTTCAAAAAGGTGCAACTTCGTAAAAAATCAATATTTTTTTATAAAATTTGAAATCTGTCGTTACATTTTCAACCTAATCCTGAAAAAAAAGTTTCGTAAATGTTTTTTAAATCGTTTAAAGAATACTTGGTGAGGCACACAATTTTTTCAACTTTTTTAGCTCAAAATTTAATCACAATTTTTTTTCTACAAAACTTCTTCATTTAGTCTTGATAGTTAAGCCTCAAAGTATTGCTTGGTTCCATGCTCCAGTACTTACTTCGTTTTAAGCTGTATATATTTGATCTTTAGAGAAAATACGACGATTTTTGTAACCGGCTGTATACATACTTGATGGTGAATATCCGGAAAGAAGCATTCAAAACGATATTTACACGTTTCAATCTATCCGAGCTTGCAATACGTAGGTCGGCACAAAATCTATCATTTTTTTGTATACGGTGGTTAACAATTTACTGAATTGTATATGGATATTAAACCAAATTAATTTTAAAGTTCCAAGGATATCATCACGCCATAACTATATTTTTAAATTTCCTAAATATAAAACCGACATTATGATAGCATCCCCTCTATATCATCAAATGATCTCAAACTATTGCAACGTGGAAGACAATATTGATATTTCTTCTTGTACTATTAATAAAATTAAAAAAGTTGTACTTAATGAGCGAATAGCAACAGTATTTTTAATTTGTATAGTGTAATGATTTATATTATTTTTATTGCCATTGTGTATTGTTATTGTTGAATAGCAATATTTTAATTCACGTAGTGTAACATACTGTTAATTAGTGTTTATTTATTACTTTTGCATTGATAGTTGTCATTTAATAAATTTAATTTTTTATATTGTCAACATTCACCTTTAAAACAGATTAATGTGTATTATTTCCTTTGTAGTATTAATATTCTTATTCTAATTGTTGCTAGATTTTTTATGTCTTGTATTTTGTTACTTAAATTTATTTAAGTGTTATCGTTTCTTGTAATTGGATTCTGCCTGTAGAAAATAAATAAATAAATAAAATAAAGTAAATAAATAATCCTGAGCAGAATGGAAAATACAAATCCTCAAATTTTACCCCATCATGAGAAATATGAGTATAGAAATCCCATACAGATAAAATCACGAAAGTGAGAATACGGTCATTGGGTACGCGCTATTTACGTTTGACCAATAGCTGCGGAGGGGGATTCACAGTCGCGAATCGGTGAGCGCGGTTCAGCCAGCTGAAGCGTGACCGTGTTCGACCGTTCGTGATTTTATCTGTATATCAAGTATAGTCATTTTTTATTTTAACATTTCGCAAAAATTGGTATAGAGTTTTTCATACCTTAATATCAAAAAGACATTGAATACTGAGAGTAACGACCGACGTAAATTGTGATGTGTAAAATAGTTTTATAAAATACAGAGTAAACATTATTTTTGTAAATATGATAATTAATGTATTAATAGCATATTATTCAACGAGCATGTATTGATGGCTATTATTCACGAGGATGGTTTACGACACCCTAGTGCATAATAGCCATTACAATTCTGACAAACTTTGACGTTTCAAATCAAATAGCAATTCCGCGTCTTGACTGACATGTCATGGAATATTCGATAAAATTTTAATTGAAAAATTTCAGAACCCGTGAGTAATGAAATCATTATTTCGCTAGTGAATACTGAATAGTATTATCCTTGAGGAAACACATTATTTTTTTCATATTTCATATGGATGCTTATGAATACCAACGCAAATACCCGCGGGCCTCACTAGTCCTGGGAAAGTGGTTGCTTCGTCCCTTAAATTCCAAAAACACCCCCAAACGGGGACCTTGACGGGGTCGTCAATTCGGGGGGAATTGGATCGTCATGTTATGTCACTCAATCTCGACATGATGTGATAGGGAAACATTCCTTGCAACACAAATCAAGTTTGCCATGCTGTATGTGTTGTGGTACTGTCTTGATGAAACCAAATTTGGTTTTGCCCACATCTCCATAATTCTGGGCATAAAAATGTCTGTAACTTATGAATGTAACGTTCTAAATTAATTATAATAGTTCCATTATTTTCTTCGAAAAAATATGATCTTACGAAACAATACACCACACCGTGACTGCGATCATGAAGCTGCTTTTCATGAGGATGGATGATTTTCTTGGCGCAGTAACGGCAATTTTTGTATATCCGTTGAGATAAAAGTGAGACATTAGCAAAAAATTTACCGAGTTTTCACCATTTCCTAAAATTTTCAAAAACTGCATGCAGAAAGCAACACGAGCAGGCTTATTTGCATCTTCTAACTTATGAATTTTGTAGGGAGGAAAGTGCAAATCAGAACGTAGAATTCTTCTGAAACCTCCTAAAAACTTGCAAAGTAACTAAATGTCTTGATGGTGATCGTTTTGAACATCTTCCTACTTGTCTCACGTATTCGATATTTTCGAATGTTGTGGCTGTATGTACACCTCCACAAAATGTTCACTAAACATTCTCTTTATTATCAAAATCTTATATCCATCTTATTATCATTTGCCCTTTTGAAATTCTCCCTTATATTCTAACATTAAACTCGTGATGAAACTTTCTTTGAGTCTGCACATAGATGAGTTAGTATAAATTTTTTTTTAGAACAAAACGTTGATTAATCGGAAATTTATCCATTACTAATTAAATTGCATATATCGACGCAAACAAATATGTCAATAGTGTCAATAACAAAATCTTGCTTCCATAACATCCTACTGAAATTAAAACAGTTGCCGAACCAGATGTCAACATTTTTTAATAAATCTATAACACTACATGTTTGCATTTGCCACATCCTCTCAAAAGTCTTATAATTATTACATTTATGGCATATTTTGCCAAAAGACAAATATCTTCTCAACCTTATACTTAATCTCAGTGTTTTTTTTTCAGGTGTAAGTGTTCGAAACACTTTCAACCAAAACCCTCATCTGATCACAATATATGTTCTTGTGACTGCAACGAAGAGAATCTAGATTGTATTCAATTAAAGAAAGGAAAAGAACACATTAGTATGACAGATAGAATGTACGTATAATTTTATTCTTCTATTTCTGTTTTCTATTTTGATATAAAAATAATTAATTTTATTGCAGACAGGACATAGATCTTGAAAACATATGTTCAAACCTGATTCATATGACGAATTTCGTGCACTCATGCACGTTAGATTAAAAACACTTTCAAATTTAATTTACGCTTCGTCCATAACTGACAGTTACAAAAAGTGGAACAATAAAATTTGGTCCATTTTTAATTAAAATATTTCTCAGTTTACACAATGTATGTTGAATCAATTATTTTGCATTCTTGCAGCTTTTTTGTTAATTGTTTCTTCCTAATTTTTTTCTTTTCCTTATCATTTTAAAAACTGACGATTTTAACATTTAATCATTATGGGAAATCATTATTTAGTATTGGCTTGCATTCTGCCGATTGTTTTAAGTGCTGGTAATTCTCGAAAATGCCCTTATATTCAGAAGATTCCGCTAGAGCAGCTGCTTTAAAAGATGTTGACTTTAACATCCGCGAAGTCGCTGAAAGATTGGGTTTTTCTTGATCCAGTGTCCATAGGGCAGATGTTTCCTTTCGATAAACCGGCGAATATCGCAGAAAGCCAGGAACTGGAAGAAATTGAAACAAGTCCTCGCGATGGTCGATTCATCGTGATTTATGTCCTGCGACATCGATATATGAATCCTTTCAAGTAAGGAATGAACTGCAAGAAGTGCGCCAGGTTAACGTCAGCGATAGAACTGTTAGGAGAAGGCTAGTTGAAGCATATTTATCTGCTAGAGGGACACAACAGGACCCGAGATTCTCCGGAATCATCATGTGGCCAGGCTCCAATGAGTCCCGATTTTCCCTGAGGTCTCCAGACAGACGAGAGTGAGTGTGAATGACATTTAGGAAGAATATGTGCTGGTTTTTGCGGGGTTTATTGGTGAGGAATTTCTTTTAATGCAAGATAATGTTCATCCGCACATGGCTAGAATTGTTAGAAACTACCTCCATGACGTCGGTATTGAAGTCCTAGACTGGCAAACTCATAGTCTTGACCTAAATCCCATAGAACACGAATGGGATATGCTGGGTAGACGGATCAGGCAATGTTGTTAACACTGCAGCAACTTAGATACTAGAGAGAGAGGGATAACATTCTTCAAGAGGCCATCCAACACGTAATTGAAGGCATGCAAAGTAGACTTGAAGGTGTAATCAGAGCTAGGGGACCCGTTTTATACTAAGAATTTAAGTTATCCTGCTAAAATAACTCTTTTTTAAGTAAAAAAGGTTTAGGAAAGACACCAAGAATCAATTTTACACGTTTTATTTACACAGACACATGTTAATTAAAAATGTACCAACCAATTTTTCTTACTATCCTACTATTTGTGTCGGTCAATGTATCTGGAATGTCCTGTATATAAGCACACATTTATATTTTTTAAAATTCTCAATTCACACAATACTGATTTGTAATGTAATACCTACCAATTTATTAATAGTGATACATTTTTTCAGATGTATATCAAACAACGAGTGTGGTACACCAGTATGTGAGCATGGGGCATATGTTGTAAAAGAAGGTAAATGTCCTAGTAAAAAAGAAAAAATCGAGGAATTTAGAAGAATGAGGATAAATTATTAAATTATTGTGCTTAAAATTAAAACATTTAGATAAATTATAGTGATATTATAATTATAGTGTTTTACTTAAAGATATTCTATAGTGAGAGACATTTTAGAAAAACGACGTGAATATGAGTTGTGTGAAAGATATTGTATTGTAGTGTATTGTAAAATATTTTTTTTTTATATTATTATTTTAGAAAATGATTTTTTGTACCCAGAACCTAGTCTTTAGGAATAATTAGGTGCTGTATGAAGTAAGGTTTATACATTAAATGTTTTAACCACTCTGATGTAATATGTATTTTTAAATAGAGTATTTTTTGGAGAGGAATGCAATTTTTGCAGATTTTTGCAGAAATGAAGTCATGGAACGGTTTGTTATACAATTTTATATAAAATAAAATTATCTGCAATAGCTGGTATGTTAAAAAGTTTAGACATATTGTAGAGCAAAATATAGACCTAGTACTCTTTTGCATTAAAAATCGACAAAAATCGAAGAGGAACACACGTTTGTGAAGTCAAAAATTTTCGGGTATTTTAGAAGCACGATATTAAACACGAAAGTTAATATAATCCAGTCACTTAAGCCAAAAAAGAGGGTCAACCTCGGAATAAGAGATAATAAGCTGTAAACTTGTATAAACCTTTGCTTTGGCGTTCTAAAAGTTGTCTCAAAAGTCTCATAAAATCTCGTGTCCACGTCTTAAGATATTCAAGGTCAAAGATCACAAAAATCGTTTTCTTGCAAATATCTCGCTTCCTATGGTTTTAATGCCATTTGCATTTATTATAAAAATTGTAGAGAATAAAATTCTCTACAACTTTTTGTCCCAAACATTTTTTTATATACTCAACCGTTTTTGAGATAGAGGGTGGAGAGCGCGCCGCGCTTACCTATTCACAGCATAATGCAAGATCAACCGTAAGTTCCGGTAAATAATACGCCGTATAAAGTCTATAAATCATTATGTAGAGTACCATCTACTACTGATAAGAAGCCTCGCCAAGATAATCAAGTCACACAAGCAATGATAGAGATTTTTAGTTATATAGAAAATCATGACGGATCACAATTATTTACACTGAAAGAGCTCAAAGATGTCCTGACGGAGTATGTACGAGATGATAAGACTATCATTACAAAACTTCAACAAAAATATTTGACCGACATAATAATTACGAGAAAAGTAGGATCATTTACTATCATATATTTTCGTGATACACAAGCTAATATACTATCAAAAGCTTGGTACGATAATAAAAAAAGGGATCCCGACGAAGAACGGTTACGGATTGTCGAAGCTGCAGCAGCTATTATTAGGGAAGATATTCGATCATCTGTAGTTGAAACCAAGTGTTATCCACCTCCAAGTAAAATGTTAGATGACATTAATAAAGAAATACCAAAAACTTTAATGCATTTTTTACAAGAAGTCATAATGAAAAATAGAAAAGGAAAAATAGATAATTTAAAAACGAAATGCACATCAATATCATGCAATAATGGCTGCGATATGGAATTTTGATTTTCATCAAGTCCTTCTAATTATAAAAGTTTTTGAAAAAGCTCCTCACATTTGAACTTTAACTGTAATAAATATATGAAAAAGTATTTCTAAATAAAGATATAATTAAAATGTATTTACTCTATTCTTTTTCTACTTAAAATATAATTAACATATATATTAGAATATAATTAAAATATACTTAAAGTATTCCACTCAAAAATTTTTTGATTACATGGAAAGGTAAGTAATATTAAACAAATATATATTCGATAAATGAAAAATATTATTAATTATAATGTATTAATTAATAAACAATGCAAATTATTCATAATTATATATTTTTTAATGATTTATAGACATTAACGGCGTATTATTTACCGGGACTTACGGTTGACCTTGCATTATGCTGTGAATAGGTAAGCGCGGCGTGCTCTCCGCCCTCTATCTCAAAAACGGTTGAGTATATAAAAAAATGTTTGGGACAAAAGTTGTAGAGAATTTTATTCTCTACAATTTTTATAATAAATGCAAATTGCATTAAAACCATAGGAAGCGAGATATTTTCAAAAAAAACGATTTTTGTGACCTTTGACCTGGAATATCTTAAGACGCGGACATGAGATTTTATGAGACTTTTGAGACAACTTTTAGAACGCCAAAATAAAGGTTTATACAAGTTTACAGCTTATTATCTCTCATTCCGAGGTGAAACCTCTAATGTGACTGGGCTAATATACACTCCTCGGCAAAAAATATCGTCACCCTAAAATTTTGGCCAAGTTTGATTCTTCATAACTTTAATTTTCAATCCGATTTTTATGGTTTTTTTGACAATTTGTAGATAAATTTATTCAGATTATATTGATTTCTTTGTTTAGATGTCGTTATACCGGGGTAAATCAAAATGTTGTTTTTGTGGTAAATTCAGGCACTGAATTTTGTTTAAACATTAATTGCTATAAAGTTGGATGTATTCCTGACATTTTGTTTTAATCATCCCATTATCTCCTTTATTGTAGGAGCTGCAAATTTTTAAATAAAATGTTGATAATTTTACAGATTTTTTATGAAAGGGAATAGCCCGCATGTAGTTTGGATCTAAACCCAATCGAGTATTTTTAGAATGAACTAAAAAGAGCCATTCGTTGTCCTGTGCAACCAAAATCTTTGCATAGACTAAGGATAACACTGGGTGAGGAATATCAGGCAATTCCTCAAGAAAAAATAATAAATCTTATTCATTCGATGTCAGGGAGATTGCGCGCTGTCATTATTGCTAAAAGTGGACATACAAGCTACTAAAACTTGTAAACAAATTTATTAATTAATTTCATTAGTTTTTGTGAAGGTTTCAATAAAAAAAACTTTAAAATCATCAATTTATTTAAAAATGTTCAGTAAAGGAGATAATGGGATGATACAAAAAATAAAATATTAGGAATAAATGCAACTTTACAGCACATATTTTTTAAATAAAATTTAGTGCCTGAAAATTTTCCCAGGGAAATGGTCATTATTAAAAAAATGCAGCACAATCTCAATAAATGTATCTACAATATGTTAAAGAAATCATAAAAATCGGATTGAAAATTAAAAAGTTATAAAGAATCAAACAGACAAAATTTTAGGGTGACGATATTTATTGCCGAGAAATGTAACAGATTTTTTTTCAGAAAAAAGTTTAAGAACTACTTTTTTTTATTTAAAAGCAATAAAATGCCTCTATTAACAGAAGAAACGGAAATTTAATTTTTTAATAAGTGATGAACAGAATTGGTACAATGCGATTTAACACAGAAGCATATGGCTGAGCAGGGACTAGAGCAAGTCGGTGTCGACATTCTCGATTGGTTCGCGATACGGTACGATATTTTCAGGTATCGAATCCTCGATATTTTGTACCGGTAATACATTTTACATTACGGTACACTTTTTAGCTAGTACCTACTGCATCAGATATTGACAAGTTTTCCAGTTAAATTGATTGGATTTGCGTGGCATGTGGCCGCACTACCTAAAATAGAAGTAGTGCTTGTATGTATATTGTATTATTTCAAACTTATTTGCAACATAAAAACTGTCGGCTTCTTTGACGAGGGCGGTAAAGGGATCAAAGAAGCCGACGCTTTTTTTATGTTGCAAGTAAGTTTGAAATAAACGTATACAGATAGTATACGTTTAGTTTTGTAGAAAAAGTTTAAAATATTAAGTCTTGTTTTGTTTTTATATTTTTGTTTGTATTTATTAATACGGTTTTATGTTTCATATTGTTTACGATAAAGAAAATTTTAAGAACCCTACATCCCTAGTTCGCGATAGTTTATGTTAGCCGTCCGTGGGTAACGCACGCGCCGCTCTAGCTAGCAATGGCACTTTTTCGGCGATCTATGCCACTTTTGCATCACGTTCATATAATAGATTCATAAAATGATTTCCCGATTTAACATACGATGGGACGGTGATACGATGCCTTGTTTGCAAGTCAAATTTGATTGGTTGGAATTCAAGTAAGAGATATTGAAAGTAGAAGTCATAAGAATTTTCATATTGGGTGTTTTTGTATGACATTTTTATATTGACTGTGTGTAACATTTCGGAAAATTTACTTGACAAAGAACATTTTCGTTTGTTATGGAAAAAGTACATTCGTAAAGTACGACGTCACGTTCGTCGTGTTAAAGAAACAATTGAAAATACTATAATCTCTCAATTATTGAACAACAAATTGTGGATAACTGTTGATGAAGCCACGGACACAAGAAATAACAAGGTGGTGAATTAGACTAGGCGTCGAGGAGTAAAAAAGGCCCAATAAGGACATAATTCCAGGAAATCTAGAATTTGTTTTAATTTCTTTAATTATATCTCGAGCTCGGTAGCGCAGTGTACCAGAGCGTTAAGCGACAAACGTAGCTGGCTTACTGCCTATCGACTTCGGGGTTCAAATCCCGGTTTCAATTCTGGCAAAGTCGAAGGGTTTGGTTGTGTGTGTCCGCGTTTTTTTCAACTGTGTAACCCCTGTCCGAGCAGCTTCGGCTTTGGTTTGGGGGTTGTCTAATTTATATGGTGTGTTTATGTTATCTCCCGCTAATCACCAAGTTTTCTTCTCGTACGATGTCGAGTTTTTTTACTTGTAATACCTACCAGTTTCGGTGCGATATGCGTAATTTCTAATAGAAATGGACTACAAAACAATAATAAATAATTACGCACTCAATTTTAATACTCGTATGTTGGGGTAGAGTATATGGCGTGTTTTTTTTCATAAGTAATACCACACGAAGTTTCGATTTTATCAGATAAATTTTTATTTACACGCAAACGTCTATGACATTATAACGAAAGCAAACTGTTTTTTGCAATTTTGAGTTATATTGTCAAAACAAATTGTCAACAAAGTTTAAAAATGTATCCTATTCAAAATCTCGAGTGGTATTTGGCATGATAATTCCTCAGAAGATTCCAGGTTCGTGTCCTCTTCGCGGTACACCTTGGACACGCAGAGGCAACTTTGCCTGACAGATGCCGGCCGGGGTACCAGGGCTAACCAGCCTTGGCCCCTTACGTCCTACCCCAAACGGATGGGGGTCAGAAACAGATGGGAGGGGCCTCACGGGATGGTCTCAACGTTGATGACCCAGGTACTGAACACGGACGCTTTAAGTGGACGAGAGAACTACGGGATGACTTGCTATATGCTTTATTTGTCCAACAGGTATCACCTAATTACAGGACAATTTAAAATACTCTTAAATACTACAAAACATTTTATAAGATTTAGCAACAAATCTTTATATTAAACATATAGGTACAATAAATGTTATTGAAAAGACTGAAAATTAAATTTAAAAAAAGATAATGAGATAGTAATAGTTAAGAAAAGCAAAATAAGAACTAATTATTGAGAAAAATAAAATAATAACGATGAGAAAAACATGTATATCTACATAACACGCAAATAAACATTCAATAAAGAAAATGGTAAGCTAAAATTATGTACTAAAAGTTTGCTTAGCATATTTTACCAGCTGATTTTGTGTGCAAAAGTTTATATCACAATGTTGACTTAAAATGTTAAAATAAAGCACATACAATGTATTGGTGATTTTAGCAACATATTGGTATTGGCTCGTTTAGTGTAAAATGTATGATTTTGTCGAGAATGCATTCTTGGGAGTGAAAAAATTAATTTGTGAAAGAATTTGAGGACAGTCAATTTTATTATGTAATAAATTGTATAGAAAAAGTAGCATAGAACAAATTCGCCGATACTCTAAACTTCCAAAATGAAATGTGCTTAGAAGATAATTGTTATCTATATATTCCTGTATCTCTAAATGATAAAAATTTTAAAAACTTTCTTTGAACTTGCTCTAACGCCCTAGAGTGGGTTGGATGCTTTGATGTGAAGATAACACTGACGTAGTTTTCCACGAAACACCAAAACACTATATACTGCACTCGATGCGCGCTTCGCCAACCAAGTTGGCATCATCTGGAGATGATTAAAACTGTTTTAATCATCTCCAGATTATACCAACTTGGCTGGCGAAACGCGCGTCGAGTGCAGTATGTAATGTTTTGGTGTTTCGTGGAAAACTACATCAGTGTTGCTCTAACGCGTCTTTGTGAACTATACAGAGTGTTTCACCAGGAGCTGCATCGATCGATATAGGGAAAAGTACGCACTAAAAAAATTTGAAAATTTAGGGAATTACTAATGGCAGTGTAGTCAATCCAACTAAAATAATTACAAGCATCTGGCACTTCCGGTTATACCGGAACTCGATACCAACATTGCTTATTTTAAAAGGAATATCCTATATATTTTAGGGTTTTCGAGGAGAGCATAAAATTCTGAGTCAAAAACATGTATACCATGCCTAAACCCAGCTGTTTCAGAGATATTTGACATTTAAAAAACTGAGCTGAATATACAAGGGTTTCTTTAAAAATAAAAAAAGGTTTAATAATTTCCGGCAGTGACATATAGGTTAATACGCACTTCTAATCAGTGGAATGTCACATACCCATTTCCGCATAATATACAGGTTGGCAATTTTGTATTTTTCAATTTTTTTAGTCAACTTTTTTATTTGATGTCAATTATTTTTTTCTTTTTGAATTCGGATTCCTTAGAAAAAATACATAAGTTGAGTTTTGGAATTTTTTCCTAGGCGAAAAATCAAGCAATGATATCGAGTGAGGCACTTAGAATGACCACCCTGTATTAAGGCCATAATAAAGTAAATATGTAGTAAAAAATTTACAGAGTCCTTCACTTAACGAGTCACAAAATGTTATAAAATAACCGAAACAAATATTATTGTACGTAATACTTATTTTCTTAGGATTCACGATTCATTGAAGAAACAGTTCATGGCAAAACCGTTAGGTTTTTTTGTTCAGATATTTCACAATAATTAGTTTATCATAACTAATTCGATTAATAATTATTAATTAAGTTAGTGTTATAGGTAGGTAATTATTGTTTATATATGTTTTTTTATATATCTATTTAAAAGTTATTATCTGACAATCATTATTAATATAATTTTAGATCACAAAACTCTTAAAAAACAATTCTTTATAAATAGGAATGATGTTGAAGAGATAGTAGTTTAAGA
Source organism: Rhamnusium bicolor (assembly GCA_029963845.1). Taxonomy (NCBI): domain Eukaryota; kingdom Metazoa; phylum Arthropoda; class Insecta; order Coleoptera; family Cerambycidae; genus Rhamnusium; species Rhamnusium bicolor. Next base: position 368,593 of record JANEYF010004436.1, read on the forward strand.
AAGAGAGACAATTCTCCTATGTTAAGTTGACAATATTTGGAAGTTGTTCAGAATTAAAAACTGAGTATAATGATCCGTTTCAGAATCGACCGACCGACAAGGATGCATACCGTTTTTTAAAACCTTTTCATGAGTTCCCGTTTCAGGAAAATATAAGGATTTTTTTTGCAAATGTTACGATTTTTCTCAACTTGTTTATAACAATTGTTTATTTAAAAGAAGTTGTAAATTACAAGGGATACACTTTTTTCGGACGTTTTTCAACATCCTTTAACATTTTCTATGCCAGGGGTTGATAAAAATGATATTTTTGTTTAGTTATGAAATTTTTACGGCGAAACTACAGATTTTACAATAAAATATCAAGGGATCAGATTTATCAGTTATTAAGATACACTCATTTTGCACATAAATTTTGTTTGGTTTTCAATGAATAATCTCCAGGATATTTTAACTTTAATTCTGCTGAAATCCCGATGAAACTGTTTTTTTCTTCGCAGAGCTGTTAAAATTTAAATTTTTGGTCGAACAATTTTTGGAAAACTTCTACACAATGCGTTGAACATCCATGAATTTTTTGGACTTGTTTTAATAGTTACAAAATGTACATAATGAATTAAACAACTATGAGTGCCAATACAGCCACTCGCACGCGCTACGGGTTTTGATTACATAAATTTGAGCGCGACTCACGGTTAAACTATAAAAGATAAATATATACCGTCGTGGACTTTTTTTTAAAGAATTATGTCCTCTACAACTTTGGTCCTATAAAATTTTAACGAATCTGTTACGGTTCTCTCAGCATTTGGGTGAAGGGAAGCGGCGCACCTTTTTCAAATAATAATAATAATAATAATAATAACATGTGCAAAGGGGTGCAAAGGACCGGCAACCTCCACGCCGGTGCACCCTGGACAGGCAGAGGCAACTCTGCCTGACAAATGCCGGCCGGGGGGTACCAAGGCTAACCACCTAGTACCCCTTTCCCTTCTGGTTCCATATAACCTAAGGAGAAGGGCCCCTCACGACCGACCCCAATCGGATGGGGGTCAGAGACAAGTGGGAGGGGCCTCACCGGAACGTCTCAATGGCAACGACCGCAATGGACAAGGACGCTTTAAGTGGACGAGGGAACTTCGGGATGACTTGCTAACCTGCCGCGAGAGTAGCGAACCTGAGCGAAGGGGATACATGGCGCGATTGCATGCACTTTGGTGCGAAATGCATCCAGAGCATCGCGCCTTCTCTCAACAACATCTGAGAGATCAAGTATCCTTTCTGCTCAGGACAGGTTATGTAAGGGCACCCCGTCAGCCGGAAGAACTGCCAGCCGCAGTCCCACCGCGGCAATTACCAGCTGATGGAGAACATCCTTTAGAGTTCACCGACGTAGACTTAAGGACGAGGGTTAGCCTTAACACCAGGGCTAACCTAAAGCCACAAGACCTGGCTAGAATGGACGTGGTCATCGATGAGGAAATTCCGGAAGATGCAGACATCTGGCAAGTCAACTGTGCCGTGTACAACGCCGCGAAGCAACTCGTCCCCCGTGAGAGGTCAACCAATCACGGGGTCAAGAAAGCCAAGCGGCGTGTACAGAAAATCGAAGGCAAGATACAGTCGGCCAGACAACATGCCTCTCGGATCCAGAGTGTGGTGGAATATAAGACGACTGGTAGAGTTTTTACTCCCAGAATCCGGCGCATAACAGCCGGATTAAGACGTCAACACCACACTCTCAATCTGACAGTGATGCTTACCATCAAGCAGCACTGTCTAGATAGGATCCGAGCGCTCATGGCGATAAAGAAAACATTGAAGAGGCGGGTGAGGAGTATGGAACAAAACAATTTGTTCCGTACGAATCCTTCTCGCCTCTTTCAAGAGCCACAGCGTGTTGTCGAGAATCCGCCGACTGTAGAAGATGTCGAAACCTTCTGGAAGGGAACCTACGAAACGACGCGTCCATTCAATAGCGACACTCCAGCAATTGCACACTTCGAAGCTCTATGCCACAGACATCTTGAAGAGCCAGAAGAAGTGTGCCCGGCAATCAGTCCGGAGGAAGTCCAACAAGCACTTGTTGGTACCAAGAACTTCGCTGCCCCGGGCCCAGACGGCATTAACAACTGGTGGTGGAAGAAATTTCCTTCGACTCACCGCCGTCTGGCGCGAGTTTTCAACTCATGGTTGAACGAGGGGCAGCAGATTCCGGACTGGTTCGTCGAGGGACGTACTGTGCTTATCCCCAAAAAGGGGGATCTGTCCGACCCGAGGAATTATAGGCCGATCACTTGCCTCAACTCCTGCTACAAGATATTTACACGTATCTTGTATGCTAGGACACTGAGGTCTGTTGATCCGGTCTTCCAGCAGATACACGAACAGCGTGGTGCCAAGAAGGGCATGGCAGGTTGCAAGGACAGCCTGCTGATAGACCGCTGTATTACACAGGATTCTGTGCAATACAAGCGGAATCTATCGATGGCCTGGATTGATTACCGCAAGGCATTTGATACAACATCGCACGAGCTATTGTTGTACTTGCTCGAATGTCTTGCGGTACCAGCACCACTAGTGAGATGCATAGAACAGCTGCTGCCGCTCTGGAAGACCCGCTTCACCATAACATCAGGTGCGCAGCGGGTCACGACAGAGCAGGTGGCATTTAGGAGAGGAGTTTTCCAGGGTGACTCCCTGAGTCCTCTCCTCTTCTGCATCTCACTGCTGCCGTTGTCTGTTGGACTCCGCCAAACCCGCGGATATCAATGTGGGCCACCCAGCGACCGGAGGCATAAGGTCACCCATCTATTTTATATGGATGACCTTAAACTTTATGCCTCCGGAGAGCGTGAACTACAAAACGCTCTTAGGGTGGTCGAAGAATATACGCGGGCAATTGGTATGGAGTTCGGGTTGGACAAATGTGCTGTCGTCCACCTCAAGAGAGGACGATGCGGGGAATTCCCTGAAGATGCGCAGCTCGCAGACGGAAGCATCCTAAGACATCTGGATGCCGGAGAGACCTATACATACCTGGGTGTGCAACAAAGGCACATCCAAGATGTAACTCAAATAAAGGATTCTCTCCGCGGCAAGTACAGACACCGCCTCCGAAAGATTTGGTCTTCCGAACTTTCGGGGAAGAACAAGGTGTCTGCAACTAATATGCTTGCCGTTCCGATTCTGCTCTACTCCTTCGGAGTAGTAAAGTGGAGGGTAGATGAGCTGCGCCAACTAGATAGGGATACCCGCAAGATGATGAATATTCACAGAAGTATTCATCCTAGATCGTCCGTTCCTCGTGTGTACCTCCCACGTCAACGGGGGGGCGAGGACTCTTGAACCTGGAGTGTACGCATGGCAGAGTAGTTCTGAGTATGGCATGTAACATACTCAGGAGCTCAGATCCCCTCTTGCGGTTCGTAAAACATCACGAAACTGTAGGAGTGGGAGCAGGATTGTTCAAGGCAGCAAAAAGAGCCGCAGATGAACTCGGTCTCGCATTTGACATCAGGCGAGGAGGCCGGCGAGGTGCTGATGTTGAGTCAGTCACCGAACTTCAGCCAAACCGTCTGAAAGCCCGAATCAGAGCTGCCGAACAGGAAAAACTGTTTCGGCAGCACGTCGATAAACCCCAGCATGGTGTCTTCTATAAGAACATAGAAACACTGGGTTTATCGACCAGGCTGACCTTCGCCTTTCTAAGGTCAGCAGGGCTTAAGTCGGAGACCGAGGGATTCATTATGGCCTGTCAAGATGGTGTTATCAACACCTTGGTCTACCGTAGCCGCGTGTGGCGTGTAGAGGTTCCTGATATCAACTGCAGGACCTGCCATCAGGCGCCGGAATCGCTCATGCACTTACTATCTGCATGCCCTATATATGCGATTTCGGCCTACATCCACCGACATAACGCGGCTTTACGAGTGCTATACTACCATCTAAGGCACTCGTACGGGGTAGACCAGACACCAGTGCTGCCTTACGTCCCCGGAGATATTGAGTCCGTCGTCGAGAACGAGAAATGCCGGATTTACTGGAACTACTCGTTCCCGACTGTCAGGCTAATCCAAGCCAACAAGCCTGACATAGTACTCCTCGACTATCAACTCAAGGTGATGTATGTCATTGAGTTCTCGGCACCTGCGGAGAAAAACATCACCTTGAAGGAGGAGGAGAAACGGACCAAATATCGCGATCTCCGGTACGAGCTCCAAGTGCTGTACCCAGGCTACTCGGTCAAAATGGTCGTCCTTATTATCGGTGTACTCGGAGGGATAAAGCCTACGCTGCTCTCGGAACTGAAGATCATACCGGCCTGCCAAAACTCAGCCGAGTGGCTGGCAGGTCAAATGCAGAAGGCGGTCATTCTGGGTTCTCTCCGTCTGCTTAGGGCACATGATTCTGGTATCTACAGTCACTAACCCTGCGGGATGTGGGGAGTGGCTGTAGTTGATGCGCCGGCGCGACTCCCGTGAGGCGTCGGAGGCCACGGGAGGACTGACCGGCATCGGGATATTCCGGAAAAAAAAAAAAAAAAAAAAAAATAACGTCTTTATTTATTGTTGAGTACGACAATAAATGGGCGAAGTTCAGTAGAGTATCTATAATAGATACTCTCTGCTCTTACACTTAACCCTGTTGTTTTTTAATTTTTTTTTGCATACTTATCCTGTCGGTCGAATCTGAAACTTTGGATCATAATGCTTATTTTTTTAATTCTAAACAACTTCCATATATTTTCAGTCACTACCTAATTATTGTCAACTTCTCTCCTCATTTTTTTTTAACTATAATAGCTAGATTAATAGTGTATATTGTGTATCAAACGTTTTGGGCGAATTAATGCCAGGAAATCTATAAAGCTTGTTTTTTATTTAATATTTCCAGTTTACCACAAATATCACTTAATTAAAAGACAAATATTTAAGAATATAAAAAATCTCTAAATATGGGAGCTGCGTTTTCCAATCATTTTAATCACTATTCTCTTTAAAATAATGCAACGATAAATATAAGAAAAAATTAACAAAATAAAAACAACAGAAACGGTAAAAAAAATTATACTGAAATTTTTTAATCAGAATTTTTCAAGGCCTCGACCCGAAAAAAAAAACTTGTCCGTATTTCTGTCGGCAAATTCTTGTAAATCGATAACTTTTGTTAAAGCTTCCGTAGACGCTTAAGCGGCCCATTCACTAGGCGATACTAAAGCTACCGGGTCGAGCAATCTCGTCGTCAACATTTCCATAGTCACTGAGCAAATGCAATATTCTGGTGTTTTGGTTGTTTGTAAAGTGATTTTCGTGTATATAATGGCTGATATGGAAAGAGAGTAAGAAAGACAAGAAGAACATGATTACGGAAAAGAATTTCTTAAGCCGTGAAAGAATTCAGCAACGCATACCGTTCTCAATTCAGATTTTGAAAAAAAAAGCGTTCGAAAAGGTCAAATTATCCAAATAAGTTAATCGAAATCCACGCTACACGTCGGTCTATCTTGAATTGATGGAGGACAAGAAAAGATCAGTTATCAACCAAACCTCCTGTATATCGCCTAGTGAATAGGAAGCTGGGAGAGCAACCGAATCTCCAATTAATTTCACAGTAATCACATTGTACAATCCGGTTGCTTCAGTATCGCCTAGTAAATGGGCCGCTTTAGATTCTTACTCCTATTAGTCTGTACAGGTGTCCAAATTGGTGGCGACTGACGACTTTCACCTATTTCTGCATTAGATAAAGAACCACTGATTGATTACATATTCTCGAGAAGAGTTGTATTTAAATAAGTATACGCCAACCAAATAAGAAACTAAAGGTACATACGTCTTTCCGCAGATTTAAGATGCAGAGAGATTTACCTATAACAGTTAAACACTTTTAATTTATAATATAAGAAACGTGTATTCTAAATACACATTAAGAGTTTTCTTAAAATATTAATTCAAAATATTTTCAAATTGCAATTCACTAAGATTAAGGCAGAGTTGATACCTTTTTTTACATTCCTAACGGTATTTATAAATTTCGGTATTCTGTTGGAAAGTATTCTCTACAGTATTTATTAAATCACACAGACAAAAGTCCAAGGGAGTCAAGTCTGTGGACCTCGGCTGCAAAGAAAGTTACGTCCTACTCACTGATAAATAGAGTTGGCATTTCGATCCGCAAATCATGGGCGGTGTCAGATAGAGAAATACCCAAGTACGTAAGCGAGACTAGTTTACGATTTTAGTCTACTGTTATGCATCGAGGTGTCAATAAGGTAATTTATTTCTCTCCATTGTATTGTTGATAATTTTATCTTTTGTATTTTATTCTTGATATTAATTTAATAATAAAGTATGTCAGACCTGCCCAAGTGTTAAAAACGGTCATACGCTGACAAAGTGAATACATGTATCAGTGATTTCCCGGATTTATCTACAATGGTGCTATAATAATTTGTAAGGTGTGCGAGACAAACGTGATTGTAAACGTAACATAAATTCTGTGCAACATAAAATTTAAAAAAAAATTGCGTGCCTTCGACAACATAGTTTATGTTCGATTTATTCTTAATGCTGATTGCCTGTGATATTCCGCTGCACATACTCGATAAACAACCATTTCAGGAGTTCTGGAACAAATACAGTCCCAAGGTGACGTTACCAAGTTGCACAACGTTGCGTAACTATGTACCAACTGCAAGCGAAGACATTGTAAATAAGATCAAATGTGTACTAAAAAAATACACGGCTGTGGTTATGAGTTGACGAGACAACAGATTGTAAAAAAAGTTCTATTGTAAATGTTATAGTAGGTGTACTGGACCTTCTTAAATTAACATTTCCATTGTTCCTAGCTAGCAAAATACTAACTGAGTGTACTGGCCAAATAATTACGCAGGTCGTGCTGGAGACGTTAGAAAAATTGGACCTATCAAAAAGTCAAGTGTTGATGTTTGTGACCGATGGTACCGCAACAATTCATTTAGTAGACCGTTCTCTTCAAGAATACTGTTGTAGGTTACTACATGACGTGTAAAGTACATGCTTTACACCTTGTGGCAGAAACTATTCGACAAGGTTTTCCAGAGGTAGATGCATCAATAACAAGTACTTAAAAAGTGTTTTTTTAAATCTCCTAAACGTCTTCGCGCATTTCATAGCAAGTGTCCCGGTATTCCCGAACCACCAGAGCCGATTTTTACACGTTGGGGAACATGGTTGGAGGCAGCATTTTATTATGCTGAATATTTACAACAAATAAAAGCTGTGATAATACAATTCAATCCAGACAAGGTTGCAGCTATTAAGGAAAGCCAGATAAAATTCGAAGATGTTTCTGTTGAAACAGCTTTGAAAACTATTCACAAGAACTATAAAGGATTACATGACGCCATACAAAACTCACAAAACAGTGCGTTGTCGTTAGCGGAGTCACTGCAAATAGTGGACGAAGTAAATCGTCTGCTACACTCTATAGGTGGCGCAAAAAATGAGCCCGTTGGATAAAAGTTCGCACGTGTGTTAAAGCAAGACACCGGTTTTACCAAATTAAGACAAATTTGTGATGGTACTGATGGTGCATCTGCAGATCCGTTAAGTGAGTTCAAAGACTATTTTAAGTATGCTTGTATTACATCGATAGATGTCGAACGGTCGTTCTCAAAATATAAGCATATTTCTTCACCACGTCGAACATTACTCTCGAAGACAATCATAGAAACATACATGATGCTGCAAAGTTTTTACACACCTACAACCAAGCTAGTTAAGAGGGTAAGTTGTGCATACATTGTTATAAATTGTAACACTTTATTGCTTTTATTATTAGTTAATTTCTTTTCTTACATTTATTATGGTGTGTACGCCTATGTCCTGCGGCGCATTTTTGCCAACTCTAATGATAAATTGGTTTGTTATAATAATTTGTACATTCTGTATGAATTTTAAAGTGTAAACTCGTTTTGTTCATGTACTTTGTAAATATTGATTTCATTTGAGAGTGGATTTCACACCCTTGGACGGTTTGCAAGTAATTAATTTTTTAATATGTCATTTCTTACAATAATTTATACAATCCCTATTAGTTTCAAGATGATAACTTGTCTAGATAATGTACTTTCAAAATATTGATTTCATTCGAGGGTGGATTTCACACCCTTAGACGGCTTGCAAGTGAATGGCATTATAATGCGTCATTTGTTATAATAAATTGTACATTCCGTATGAATCTCAATGATAACTCGTTTTGTTCATGTACTTTGTAAATATTAATTTCATTCGAGGGGTAAATTTCGCAACCCTAGGACGGCTTGCAAGTGATTGGCATTATAATGCGTCATTTGTTATAATAATTTGTACATTCCGTATGAATCTCAATGTGATAACTCGTTTTGTTCATGTACTTTGTAAATATTGATTTCATTCGAGGGTGCATTTCGCACCCTTGGAAGGCTTGCAAGTAAATGATATTTTAATGTGTCGTTTCTTATATTAATTTATAGATTACCTATTGATTACAAGATGACAACTCGTTTCTTCATGTACTTTCTAAATATTGATTTCATTCGACGGTGGATTTCGCACCCTTGGACGGCTTGCAAGTAATTATTTTTTTAATATGTCATTTCTTACAGTGAATTATACATTCCCAATTAATTTCGAGATGATAACTCATCTATATAATGTACTTTGAAATTATTAATTTCATTCGAGGGTGGATTTCACGCCCGGGGACGGCTAGCAAGTGAATGGCATTATATACGTCGTGTGTTATAATAATTTATACACTCTGTATGAGTTTCAAAATGATAACTCGTTTTGTTTATGGACTTCATTCGAGGGTGGACTTCGCACCCTTGGAAGGATTGCAAGTAAATGATATTTTAATGTGTCGTTTCTTATATTAATTTACATATTCTCAATTAATTTCAAGATGATAACTCGTTTTGTTCAGCTACTTTAAAAATTTTTGTTTTAATTGAGGGTGTATTTCGCATCCTTGAACCTGTCAATTAAACCTTTTTTTAGTTACCTCATATGTTACCTTCTACTTACACAAGTATTGATGCTAAGTCGTTTGCCGCATACCTTTTTTTCTGTTCATTAGGGGTGCATTTCAACCCTTTGAACGATTACCGAATGAAGCGTTAAGAACAATAATTAATTTTTGCTGAGTTTATGACTTATGAAGATTTAACACACTTTCTTCGTTTATTTTAAGCATTTTATTGCTTTGGGGATGTTTTTGATGAAATAAATAAATCAGTTTTCAAAAATGGGTTGCGGGTTAATTATTTAGATACATACATAAAATGAACAGTTACATTTTCCAAAATTTTTAGCACCTATTTTATTCTGGACGCACTCCCCTGAACGCACTCCCCTGAACATTTAGCTGTTAACTTTTGGCTGCCAAGTTCACACCGATTGAAATTAAACATTTGGAAGCCGTGTTAATTCAACGAGGTAGTTGAGCAAGTTTTATCGTAATACTCTTAAACCACAATTTAGTGAGGCTAATTAATTGATAAAAATGTTGTGGTTTTTAATTTGTACCCAAATTGAAATATGAAAATTAATAATTTATTCATTAGTTCCATACCAGCCATGGTGGGTCTTTTTCAGTGCGGTGTTGTTCACACTTCTAGGTTTTAGTTTTAATAGTGAAACAAATGAAGACACTCTGGTGTTGGTTCATACGGTAATTATCATTTTTAACAAATTTTAAAAAACTTTGAAACTTTATAATTTAATAAATTAATCTATATTAGTATTGTCTCGTGTGTATTGTTTATAATTACTTGTGGCTCTTTATTTTTCTGTCACAGTTTCTTAGTTTCCTTAGGTATTAAAACACCACTTTCTTACAAATTGTTCAAAGGGTTAAATATATCTGTGCCACAAGAATCTTTTTTTAAAAACGCTGTTGCCTGTCTAAAACTGTCCCACTTTAAAATATAACCCGAGTATGATATTAATAAATGATATATTATTGTAAATTAAAAAATTAAGTTGACGTTTCGAAAAATCACTTTGTTTCAGCTCTCAAAATTGTTAAAATTGGTCAGGCAGTGTTGGATTGTTAATAATCCTTCATACATATAAGATATTATAATAATATGTTGCTTAACTCGTTTTTGTAATGGTGAAATCGTTGGCATATTAGCTAATTGTTGTTAAATTTTTTTCATTTACACATAATATTATGCATATTATACAGTTATTATTATTACATTCCTTAAGAAGATATACTCTGTTTGGTTTTTGTGTTGCATAAAATATTTTCCTATTCCGATGGATAGCGAGTGTCTTGTATTCTTGGATTATATTTATGTGTTTTATCTTGAATTTCCAAGATTTCCAAATCGTCGTAATTATTTTCACTGATGGAACCACATCCCCTTTAATTGTAACACTCATAAAATTCATTATTTTCTTCTGTGTATACAGTGTGTCCCAAATTGTGGGTAGGGTAGGATACATTACTAACTCGCTTAATAACGGAGATAGAACGATGGTTAAATGGTGAAAGTTTTGCAGATTTTTATGGCCACTTCGAATCTGTTTAGCACCCTTAGTTTTCGCGTAACTTTCAAAATACTGAAAGTTTGGTTTTTTTGTTTACTCCATAACTACTTAATCATTATCTATAAGGGTTGGAAACTTGTACACTATTAGAACATTTTTGAATATATGTACAGGGTGAACCCGCGAGAATTCCCACCCCCTTTTCTCGGTTATTTTTGGAGTTAGAAAGACGTTTCAAAAAAACTGATTATAAGTACTATTATAATTTTTTTTATGATGACCTCATTGTATATTCATGGTATTTCATAAAAGTGTAACCAACCCACCTGACATTTTTTTAAATAGAACACCCTATATATTTTTAGTTTTTGAAATCTATGTTTTATGATTCCAGTGATATATACATATTATATATTTGCATTATTCGTTTGGAAGATACAAGTTGTTAAAATATGCTTCGAGTATATTCCTGCGTTCAGTTTCAGAATAATACATGATTTTATCTAATAGAACTATTTCACAACCCGTTATGACAACAGAAAATGACAAGTTAATCGTCTGACAGATATTTAATTATTTAGCGGCTTATTTATTTTTCCATAGGCTTCTAGAAATATGATATTTTATAATTTCTGTTTCATTTTAATTCGATATTTTAACAGCTTGTATCTTCCAAACAAATAATGTAAATATATAACATGTATATATTACTGGAATGTTAATAAAATGTAGATTTCAAACAACTAAAATTATTAGTGTATAGTGTTCTATTTAAAAAAATATAAGTTGGTTTGATCACACTTTTATGCAACATCATGTACATTCCACAGAGGTCATCATAAAAATATTCGCAAAATTTGCTACGATAACATGTATTGTATAATATATTACTGGAATCGTTATTTAATCGTATTTAAAAAATATATATAAGTTGGTTTAATCACACTTTTATGCAACACCATGTATATTCACAGATGTCGTCATAGAAAAATTCATAAAATTTCCTACGATCTGTTTTTCGAAACGTCTTTCTAACTTCAAAAATAAGGAAAAAAAGGGGGTGGCAATTTTCGCGGGTTCACCCTGTACATTACTAACGAGTTTGTTTACCATGATTTAAAACGAAATTATGGAGAAGTCGCTGATTTTGAAGTTACAAATTTTTTAATTGTTTAAAGATTAGTTTGAACCACTGGAACCCTATGCATGTCGATGAATATTTACAGGTACATTACTAACGAGTTTGTTTACCATCGATCAAAACGAAATTATGGACAAATAACTGGTTGAAATTTAATTATAATCTGATTAGAATCTAATTGTAATCTTATTATAATCTGATTAAAATCTATTTATAATTTGTTTATAATCTGGTTAAGATTTGATTATAATCTGATTGTAATCTGATTATAATTTGATTAAAATATGAATAGAATCTGATAAGAATCTGATTATATTTTGATTGTAATCTGATTCTAAACCGATTATAATCCGACTGTAATCTAATTATCATCTGATTACGTTCTGAATAAAATCTGATTGTAATCTGATTAGAATCTGATTAAATCTGATTATAATCTGTTTAAAATATGATTAGAATATAATTGTAATCTGATAATAATTTGATTATAATCTGATTAAAATCTGATTAGGATCTAATTATAATCTGATTGTAAACTGATTATAATCCGAATACAGTCTGATTATAATCTGTTTGTAATCTGATTATAATCTGATAAGAATCTCTTTATAAACTGATTAAAATCTGATTAATCTTTTGTCTACCTTCGATCAAAACTAAATTATGGATAAATAGCTGGTTGAAAAAATAAATTTTTTAAACAGTTTTTAAAGGGTTGTTCTCACTCTTGGGGCCCCTTGCAAGTCAATGAAAATTTAAAGGTACGTTACTAACGAGTTTGTGTACCATCGATCAAAACGAAATTATGGACAATAGCTGGTTCAGAAATAATTTTTGCTCCCATTGCAAGAGGATGAAAATTTAGAGCTACATTATTAACGAGATGATATTTTACAAGTTGTTGGCTGTTAAAGTAGAAATTATTTCTTCAATAAAAAGCAGAAAAAACTTTATTTCCTATTTTTATTTTTAGAGGACTTCCAGCCAGGTATATGGCATAAAAAATAAATTGTATTCAAAACTAAAAGATCCAATAGAGAAATTAAATCAAACCCATGTTATTTATAAAATTGATTGCTCAGATTGCGATAGGTGTTACATTGGACAAACCCAACAATATTTAAATAAACGTATAAATCAACATAAATTATCAATTAGAAATTCCATAGCAACTCCTATATCATCATGTAGCACAGCATTAGCTGAACACGCCATAAATAATTCACACAATTTTAACTTTCCGGATACAACCATACTGCATAAAGAAAGAAATTCCAAAAAATGCATGTTTTTGGAAATGGCCGAAATACAAAATAACAAAAAAACAGTAAATTATCAAACAGATATAGAAAATCTAAGTAGCATATATCGCAATCTTATTCAATAGTAACAATTTTTATACATCCTGTATATGTGCTAACTGCAAAATCTCTTCTCAACGGATATCCAATATATTGAGAATGTTTACAATAACTCTTGTCATTCGGACCATCAATATAAGTATACTATCAGCTGTTGTAATTACCTACTCTTAATAAATATAGTTTAAAAAAACTAAAAAAACATGCTTTTAAAGCACATCAAACTAAAAAGTGAAAAATAATTATTAATATAAACTGAAAACAATAATGAACAAAAAATACTAGTATTATTGTGAAAAAAGCGTGGGTTGCTCGATATACGAAAAAATATGGCACAAAGCGCCCCACGCTTTTTTCACAATAATACTAGGATTTTTCGGTCATTATTGTTTTCAGTTTATATTAATAATTATTTTTCACTTTTTAGTTTGATGTGCTTTAAAAGCGTGTTTTTTAGTTTTTTAAACTATATTTATTTTTCACTTTTTAGTTTGATGTGTTATGAAAGCGTGTTTTTTTAGTTTTTTTAAACTATATTTATATTGCTTATTGATGCTGATATTATAACATATTACGATCCAACAGATACTTCTGAAAAAAAAATTTTTCTTCAGCCATAGACGGGATTTGAACTCACGCCCGAGGAGTCCGTCGTTTCGCGTCGACTAAGACTTGCGCCTTAGCCCGCTCGGCTAACGAACGAACTGAGAATCACGGAATGTACTAACAGTAATAAGCCACTTGCTCTCACGCAGAGGATACGTGAGGAAATTATTTAATTCTGGCGATCCTGATCAAGATAATGATATAAATTTATCAAATTATTGTATTGTTACCGGTTCCTCGTAAGTGTACAAAGTTTCAATTAAATCTGTCCGTTTAAAGTGGGTCAAAATCGAGTCCAAAGAGTCGGTTACAAACAAACAAACTCACAAACATACAGGTGAAGCTAATAAAAGCGTGTTAAAAAGAACACACAACGACGACACCAAATACTGATCATTCTCTGCCTAACACGTCGAACTACACGTACAACACATACCTACCAAATAAAAAAGTGATGAAAAACAAAATAAAACCAGCCCATATAATGAAATTAAAATAGAAAATTTATATTAGGTGAGAAAATACTTTTTTAGATATGTATTCTGTCACTAATCAAATTTTTTAAAACTTATGTAAAACCATTATATTTAGCTTTTAACCTTTGAAAAAGTCCGAAAACTCGGACGAAACGTAGGATAAATAAAAATAGGAAAATAAAGTTTTTTCTGTTTTTTATTGAAGAAGTAATTATTACTAACGAGTGTCTTTATCATTGATCATGATGAAATTATGGACAAATAGCTAGTTGAAGAAATTAAAATTTTTAAAAAATTTTTAAAGGGTCGTTTTCACTCCTGGGACCCTTTGCAGGTCGATGAAAATTTACAGGTACATTAATAACGAGTATCTTTACCATCGATCTAAATGAAATCATGGACAAATAGCTTATGAGAAATTAAAATTTTTTAAAAGTTTTAAAGGGTTGTTTTAACTCCCTGGGATCCTTTGCAGATCAATGAAAATTTATAAGTACATTACTAACGAGTTTCTTTACCATCGATCATAACGAAATTATGGACAAAGAGCTGGTTGAGAAATTAAAATATTTTAAAATTTTTAAAGGATTGTTTCAACCCCTGGGACCTTTTGCAAGTCGGTAAAAATTCACAGGTACATTACTAACGAGTTTCTTTAACATCGATCAAAACGAAATTACGGACACATAGTTGGTTGAGAATTTTTTTTTAAATATTTAACGGGTTGTTTTAACCCCTGGGATTATTTTGCAATTCGACGAAAATTTACAAGTACTTTACTAATGAGTTTCTTTACCATCGATCTGACCGAAATTATAGACAAATTTTTTATTACAATTCCAGTGATATGTACATATATATATTGTATTATTATTTTGGGAGATACAAGCTGTTAAAATATGCTTCGAGTATATTTTTGCGTTCATATTCAGAAAAATATACGATTTTATTTAATAAAAATATTTGAAACACAAGTTATGACAACAGGAAATGACAAGTTAATCGACTGACAGATATTTAATTATTTAGACTCTTATTTATTTTTCCTTAGGCTTCTAGAAATATCACATTTTATAGTTTCTACTTCATCTTAATTCAATAGTTTAACAGCTTGTATCTTCCAAACAAATTATGCAAATATATAACATGTATATATTACTGGAATCGTTATTTAATCGTATTTAAAAAAATATAAGTTAGTTTACTCAAATTTTTATGCAACACTATGTATATTCACAGATATAGTCATAGAAAAATTCATAAAATTTCTTACGATCCATTTTCGAAACGTCTTTCTAACTCCAAAAATATCGGAGAAAAGGGGGTGGGAATTCTGGCGGGTTCGACCAGCAAAATTTTCTATCTTCACATTTTCTTAATATATTCATACTAACTTCTGTTTTTCTAATGGGCGCCATTTTTCATTGATTAAATCGTGCTTTGCATGTGTATTTCCAAGATATATCACAGTTTCAAAAACAATTGTTTGTTAATTGATAAAAGCTGTTTTTCGACGAGTGGGCCTTGAAAAACATTATTATTCCCATTTAGATAGGGAACTTTTCCATTTTCTAAATACCTACCGATGATATTTGATCATGTTTTTTGAGTTTCCTTGCTACGAACGAGGAAAACAGGCAAAAATATTAATATCAACTAGGATACCTCAAGTAGGTCCGTTGATATGACAACAAACAAAATGTATCCAATAATTAATTATTGTGACAGTTCGCTACAATGACTTCAGCTGAAGTCATTGGTTCGCTAAAAAATTGTGCATCGTTGTAAAGTATGGTTTCAAGAGTTATATTTGCTGGTTTTGTTGTTATTTAGTGTTGAAAAAAAAAGATTTTAGGAACCCAGTTAATCGGACCATTTGTATTTGATTATACGATAAATGGAGAAAGATTTTTGGAGATATTGCGTGTAAGAAATATTTATTTATTTATTTATTTAACAATTTGGTTGCCCAACAGAAGCAAGCGGTTCACAGGGCTACACAGTTTTATAATAATAAGAGAATAATGAATAACATCTCATGAATAATGACAAATAGAGACAAAAATGAAAAAAAAAACTGAAGAGAAAAAAACTAAATCTAAAAATTAATAACTATTAACAAAAAAATATATTTTAGTACAATATTGTAACGGCTCAACCCCCCCCTCGTATATTTTGTATTTAATTTATTCCCCTTTTGCTAAGTCTCACCTGTCATGAAGCGACAGGTAATACTTAATTCATTGGCCTTTCTCGTGATCGTCTAGTTTTAGTGGTAGGACCCAAATTTGTGGTGTTATTGTAACCCCGTAGGTACGTTTATAAAGTTTGGTATTACTTTGTTTCATTTATTAGGTTTAATTTGTTTTAATTTGATTACATAATTTTTACCAATTAATATGAGCACTAAATCTGCACTGCACTGATATATGTTATAATGAATGACTAGTATAGGTAAGAATTGGCTTGAGATTTATGATGTGATTTACTTAGCATTCACTTTTGTAACTGAAAATAGAAACAAGTCAAGGAAACTCACATAACGTTTTCACACCTTTTATTTCTGG
This sequence comes from Rhamnusium bicolor, assembly GCA_029963845.1. Taxonomy (NCBI): domain Eukaryota; kingdom Metazoa; phylum Arthropoda; class Insecta; order Coleoptera; family Cerambycidae; genus Rhamnusium; species Rhamnusium bicolor. The sequence goes on from JANEYF010004436.1 coordinate 385,270, forward strand.
GCATAGACAACTGTCCATAAGAAACATTGAGATTTAGCTAGTTGAACCCGCAAAGCAACCAAACCTGGTTACCTGCGCGGAAACTTTCGTTTCGGAGTTTAGAACATCTGTAAAACTTTACAGATGGTTGCAAGGGAAACTTCCCTTGTATGCGGTACTCGACCGTCCCCTGACAGAGAAGACGGACAGATGCAGACGACCATGCTTTGAATTCGCGGGCTCGTTGCTACCGTGTGACAGTACTATAAATACGACTAACGCTTGCCAATTTACATTCAATGCATATGCGGAAACGTCCGACATATGACAGGCAACTGCCCGTGTTTGTGGAGTGCGCGAATTCGTCCCGCCATCAGTAGGCTTAGACCAAGATGAACCGAACTACCCCGTAGTTTTTTTTGTGTAGTGGTTGGCAGGCGTTAACCGCATTTACCGTACGCATAAGGTAGCTGTGGCCATAAAGCATTAAACGATACTCACTGGATGTCTGTCCCGGACCTCCTGTCGCGAGACAAGGTCCACCGGTTAAAACACTCAGGGAGTCAAAGCAAGCTGCATGTTGCGTCATCGATATCTGGCCAGACTAATCTGCCAGCTGACCGCTCGAGATCCGCTCACAAGTAGTGAAATTTGATTAATTTACCGACATTGCAGATTCAACTGAACACTATGTATTATGTACGTTATCCGATTTTGACCTAACTTGATTTGGAAAAATGAATGAAAGTTCCAACTACTATTACTGATCCTATCTGAATTAATATAGGTTGTACTAATTATTAATAAAAATGTATTTAGCAGTGCATTATAACAGAAAAACCCTATCTGGAAATCATTTGGTACCACCGCTGAAATATTGTTAAAAACCGCGAAACCCAAGCATATAGAGTCGTACTTTGATTAACGTTGCCATTCCACTCGTAACAAAGAAATTGAATTAGTTTAATGAATTTTAATGAGCTCGAGTACGTAGAAAATGGCAACGCAGTATAAAAATTATTTAAATGCGGTCCTTACCAATTCGTGGACACACGGAGAGTTCCGCGAGGCCCACTCCCTCGGATTCTGGAGTAACACCTGAGTTATCAACGGCAGCGTCGGTGGCTAGTGCACGCTAAAGAAGCGCGGCTCCCAAAACTGGTGGATAGCTATAACTCCGAGACGGGGCAACTCTCTTATTTCCCTATTCCGAAGAACCAAAGCTTAAAGTTTGGGGCTGTCAGAGAGTTGACCTGGAGCACAACTATATCACAGAGAGTCGTACAATCTCCTCGTACCCGATTCCGTAGAACCAAAGCCTAAAGCTTGGGGTTGTCAGAGATGTGGCACGATTTTGCCACAGAGAGCTGGACAATCTTTTCGTACCCGATTCCGTAGAACCAAAGCGTATAGCTTGGGGTTGTCAGAGATGTCACCCACATCGTATGAAATCTCGCGTATTTATATGATTTTCCGTGAGGAAGTTCATTGCCCACACCTGCAAGCTTGACGGAGATAGCCAAACGCCAACTTGTGTTCTTCCAACTAAAAATGAACTTAAGATGCTTTTGGTGAAAAGTGATATAATGACTATGTTTATTAGTCTTTGACCCTATTCTTAGTAAAACTCTTACAACCTTACGTGTTTATATTGGTTTGTTTATGTTATTGGTTCTCGGCTGGAGAATGCTTTGAGATTTTGTACAGTTTTGTCAATGTCTTAAAATATTAAATAAATACTGTGTGTTCTTTTACAAGATGAATAATTTAGACTCTATAGTTTGAATGCATACGTTTTCTGCCAAAATTCTAAGAAAATGATTTAACCTTTTTTGTGTAATAGTTAATTTGGAATTTAATGATATAAATGCTTGGAAATAATTTACTTTTTATGTAAAAATATAGGAAATTTAATCGCGATGAAGTAGCCCAGGGTCGTGCTTCAATATTTTGGTGAGCATTAAGGAATCTATAAGCATAGTAAGTTAAAGATAAAAGAATGAAACATAAAAAGTAATCATGGTGGCTCTGTCATTGTAAAACCATTGAACTATATCTACTAGATATAGTTCGATGTGTAAAACTAGTATAGGACATGATATACTAATACAATTATTTTTTATGATGTCAGCTATACAAAATGTAACGGGAAGGTATTGATGAAATCTGGTTCCAGCAAGATGGTTACCCTGTACACAACACAAGGACAGTGAAAAAGTGTTTAACAGGAAATTTTAATAATTGGGTCATATCAAACAATGGACCAGCGTGGCCACCAGATATTAATTACAGCTCTGGACCTTTTATGTCTGGGGGCATGCAAGAAAACAAAGTTTATGAGTTTGATCATCCCGAAAACCACGAATTATGAATTATTGGAGGAAAGAGTATTAGATGCTTTAGTTTCGGTTAACCACAATACTAATTTGCCATCTTTTAGTAGTTGTCGGTTTTTTTGTTGCTACGTTGATTAGACGCTTATACAAGGTGTCTCATAATTAAGTACCTTCCTTCAAGAGGTGATAGAATTATGAAAAATAAGTTGCGTTTTGTATATAAAAATTTGCCTTAAATCAGTTCATAAGGTAACTAAACCCCTTAAAGGGGGTAAGTACAACATATGTCAATATGTCAATAAATGCGAAACGTCTTAAGTTACAAAAATTAAATTTGGACTGTTTGTTAATTTCGTAATGTTACATGTTTTGTCAAATTTTTATCTCCGTATCGTTATTTGTTGGAGTAGTTACAGAGGGGGTGGGGGTGAATTTTGCCATAACTTTTTTGTCTTAGAAAAAGGTCCTGCGGAATTATGTTTGTAGAGGTAAGTATCCATTTTTTGTATACCCATTTTGTATTTCAATATTAAAATACAAATAACTCCAAAACGATGGCACTTTTTACGGAGTTCTTCACTTTGGTACATTTTTCCGTTTTCCAACAAATTATGATATTTAGACACAACTTTTACAAAATATGCAACATTATGAAATTAATCATTGGTCCAAATTTAATTTTTGTAACTTAAGACGTTTTGAATTTATTGGCAAATAACTATGTTGTACTGCCCCTTTAAGGGGTTGTAGCTCCCTTATGACATGATTTACCACAAATGTTTATAAACAAAACTCAACTTATTTTTTCAAGTTTTATCACTCCCTTGAAGGAAGGTATTTAATTATGGGACACCCTGTGTAAGGCGTCTGTGACAAATTTTATGATGCGCGAATTTATAATAATTCAACAAACTAACGGGCAGGTAAGGCGAATAGGGGTGCTGGGTGGTGTGAAAATGAGCGAAAATGGAATGGAGAATACGACGTTTTTTGGTCATTTTGAAGGAGGTTAATCGGAAATGCAACGTAATAGTTCAAGGCGAACAAAGTGTATGGTGGAACATAATGGCGATTGTCATAAACGCGATTCGTATATTGACATTTGCAAATACATAAATAATAGATAATAATTATTTTTTTAATGGTATTTACCATCATTTGCGTAGCATATAATAGTGTGGACTGTAATCACAGCTTTATGAGGAATACGTACGTAACTATTTATATTTTGTCGCTAATCGAGAAATGGGTACACTAAAAAATGACCTCGTGTTATCCAGTCATTAAACAATATCTTCTTTATGTAAAATCTGGTTACCAAAATTTGCTAATTTCGTACTTCTATAAAAAATGCTTCATTTCTTGTTTAATTGAAATTTTGCGTGGTAAAATTCTATTAACAAGTGTCAACTCTGTTCATAGCCCCCTTGTTTTTCTAATTGTTGCTGCTTCTTCATAGAATTTTTTGAGGTTGTGATACATATTTGAAAATCACATAAACAGCGCTGTTTAATCAACGAAAAATTCAAGATGGCGTCCTTAATAAAAACAAAAGTTAGTGTGCCTATCTCGGAAACAAGTGAAATAGAAAAGATTTTCTATCACTCTTAGTTGTATATATTTTTAAAAAGTGTTTTAATAATGTGGAAGTTTCTAACCTGTATAAAAAATTATTACGAAGTTATGGAGAAAACAAGAAAATTGAAAATTATTCAAAAACTAAGAGTGCTACATAAAATTTTAAAAACAGATTGAAGTAGCCATAAAAGTCTGTAAAACTTTGCCGATTTAACCATACACCCAGTACATTTTATATTTCTTATATCATTTTATGTTATGACATCATCCAACAGTTGGTGTTAGGTTTATGATGGTTGTTACTTCAGTTTCTTCGTCGTTTCTGGGGAACAAACTATGTATAAATTCATGCATTTATACTATTAACTGTAAAGAACACTTTTATTTTGTCAGTAAATGGAGTTAGTGTCAAAACTGTCTATCAGAATTATTTGATTAAGCTAAGATTTTCGCAATTTGTAGATTTTTCGCCATGGAGAAAGGACAGTAGACCCTACGACTTTGTATCCTACTGACCCATACATTAATGAAAAATATTATCCATATGGAGTAGGACAATTAACCAATGTAAGTATGGCGTTAATTCATCTTTCCACATTCCGAAATTCTTATTATTTTATTACTTATCGTTACCAAAGTCATATTTCTGGACCAGTGTTTAATAAAAAGAATGAAATACCTACTAATTTATTTTAAATTTTCTGCAGGCTGGAAAGATACGCGAATACAACATTGGCAAGGCACTTCGAAAGCGCTACGACAATTTCTTGGGTAAAATCTATGAACCAGATATATTGGACGCGTTAAGTACCGACTTCAATAGAACAAAAAATGTCTTTAGAATTGGTTCTTGCTGGATTATTTCCTCCCGTTGGAGATCAAATTTTTGAACCAGGATTGTATTGGCAACCAATTCCATATAACTTCTTACCCAGAAATCAAGATAAGGTTGGTATAGAAATTAATGCAGGAGAGAAATTTAAAGCAGTTTAAAACATATTTAGATACAATTATTTGCGATTATTCATTATTGAAGTTTTACGTTTTACAAATAAAATGTAAAAAGGACTAGGCAAACTAGGCATATTCTATAGCACTATATTATTTATTATTTAATATTTATAATCAATGTTCGATCACAGACATCAATGAAAGGTAAGGTACTAAGAAATTTTAGTTATAAAAACATTTTTTTCTTTTGTATGATATACATATTAACATTTTTTACTCCCAAATTGGAGTGCTACTTGAGCTGTCAGGGCCAGCGAAACCCAATGAGTAATATGTGTTTCTGCACAGAGCGACAAAACGTAGTTTTTCAAATATAAAAACGAATGCCCACAATTAGCAGATTAGGGAAATATCATTTTCTTTATAATAGGTAAAATTATATATGTGTAACTTAATTTAAAAAAATCATTATGCCTCTACAAAGTATTCTTATTTAAGTAATTATTTGAACGAACAGGAATAAAGCAGTATGTCGGCACCACCGAAGATAATTTATCCACATTAGATATTTTAAAATTATCAACCTATTTACATCTTTCGTTCCTTTCTACTTTAAGCTTGTTTACTTATTATATAAACAACCATTTTAGTTCCCAAACACTTTTACATCCCTTATGTACGGTAAGTTTAACAGTAAGTTTAATTTTTATATATCACTAACCTATAACTAATTCTAAATAATAATTGAAGTGCCTAAAATATGTACATGTTTCCTACAATCTGCTATAGAATAATTAATTAACATAATACATACATCGTCTATTAACATTTCCACTAAGCGAAGAGAATTTTAAAAAAGAAGTTAACGTAATCAAAGAAATTGCGAAAAACAATGGCTATAAAGAAAACCTAATAGATAAACTAATAAAAAACAAACAAAAAGAAAACTTTACGTAAAGAGTTTTATGCCGCTTCTTCTCAGGAATGCAATAAGAGATATAAATGTATTAATTATAGGCCTAAGATCAGCAATATAGTTAGTAATAAACTGAATAAACTAGGACGTAAAACAATTTCAGTAAATAAAAATAATTTAGGTAAAATGTTAATTAATAATAAAGACAAAACTGAAAAATACAAAAAAACAGGAGTATATGAGTTAAAATGTAGTGACTGTGATGCTATATACATTGGACAAACTGGACGAAATGTAAAAAAAGCGATTCGATGAACACAGGAAATCTATTGTAAACAATGTATATAGTACGGGCATGTCAACACATTGTATAGAAAACAGTCATTTTATAGATTTAAATAATGTCAAATTACTCCATTCAGAAAAGAAAGGAAAGAAACTTGATCTATTAGAACAATTAGAAATAAGTAAAGCTGTTAAAAATAACAAAAAACTTAACGAATGAACAACAAATTTTTACCGGCCACCATATTTTAAATAAAATAATTTAGATTTAAAAATAAAGTAATATTCAACTTATAAAAACACATTTTGCAATAGTTTTATAGTAGGTACCAGATGTGGTTATATAAGCAATGGACACAAATTTTACTGTTCAGTATTCCCTGTACTCTTGACAAAGGCCTAAAAAAGCCGAAACACGTGTAGAGTTTCTAATAAAATATTTTTGAAACATTAAAAAGCAAATTTCTTTCATATATTTAAAATAATTAATTAACTGTTCAATATTATTTCTTCACTATTAGTTTGGATTAGAATTTATCACCCACATAGTTATAGAATAACTTACAATCAATTTATTTACATCTTACAGTGCCCTGAGGATGGTAATAAATTATACCGAAACGTCGTCAATTTAATACAGTAGTGTTTTAATTACATTGGACCTAATAACCCAAAAAAATTGTACTTAGTATTTAAACTGTGGTCTGGAAATTATTATTATAGTAATTCATTATTTTTAGCTTCGTCAGAACTAGATTAAACGTCAAGGGCGAGACGTTAAGGGTGTATGTCCAGCTCACAAGTTGACTAATATTGCATTACTACATTTATTATTATTTTTTTTTTTTTTGAAAACTGCAAAAACTATATGTGCAATTCGATTTTTTAATGTAATACTCAAAAATGTCACTAAAATACGTATACCAGGGTATTCCACAGGAACAAATTAATATTTAAAGACATCATCAATGAGGTATTAGTTGCGATATTATTTTGATGTAACTTCTATATAAAGAGATTTTTATACACGAATACGTAAAGAAAAAATCAATAATTAGATAAGATTGATTTAATGGTGCGTATTTACCAAATCTTTCTTGACAAGCTTAATTTATTAATCACTTGCATTATGTTACCCGAACATCAATCAGCTGATAATTTCAATTTTAATTATTATTTTAGCTTCTCCTAGGCATACTGTGCCCAAACTATAAGAAGTTTTACGCCAGATTAACAAAGTCAAAGAAACTTCAAAAAGATTATTACGAAAACAGAGATCTTTTTAAGTACCTTTCTGTGAACAGTGGCTGGAATATATCTGACTACAACGATATATTTTATTTATATTTTGGTTTAAGATCAGAGGTAAATAATGTCAAAAGTAATAAATACTGTTTTATGTAATGTGGATGACGTTTTAGAAAGAATGGGGATTTGAATTACCAGAGTGGACAAATATGGTTTATCCACAACCGCTGGAAGATTTGGTAATAAAGGAATATTTTATCGCTACCGGTACTACAAATTTGAAGAGAATTGCCACAGGTAATACAATTAATTACACTTACAATTAATTATTAAGCCTGGCCAAGCGATGGTAGATTCAGGGTCGGGCGCAATACCAATGCCATCGCGCGCTTGTTTACCATGACGATGACACGACACACTTCAGTTATTATCTGTCGGTCGATACATAGAGTACTAATAAATAATAAATAATGTTGAGCGTAAAGAGTAGAAAACGACCGTACGCTGATATAGTGAATAAATTTATCGGTGAATTTCCGGATTTATTCTATGATGGATGTAAAATAATTTGTAAAGTTTGTGATCAAGACATTTACAACCAATTCGCTACAGGCACAATTTACTAACGGATTGTGAATTGTGCCGAGATAAAATTTAGGTCATTTATAATGAGTTGGAAGCTGCCATCTGTTGAGATTTTTTAATATTACGTGTGTGCAAATTCAGTTTGATTAAATAATTACAATTATATTAACATAACTTCTAAAAACATCATATTTTCTAATACTAAAAGATCTAATCTGCCAATTTCAAATCACAGACCGACTTTAAATATAAACAATAAATTTGTGTCGTAGTACGCATGCACAATTTGAAATTCGTGCCGCAATCGAATTGAATATTTGCGATTTGCAAGCATCCAATTCAAACCTGAAGTGCAATTCAAGGTCGTGCCAACTTAAAATTTTATTGTAAACAAATACATTCAACCAGATATGCTTAAAACCCAATTTACAATCCACCAGCAGATTGTGCCCATAACGAATTGGTTGTAAATGTACCCTTAATGTGCTAGAATAAATATGGCCGCAAAATTCATGTCAATAGTAACCGGCATAAAAATAAAAAATGGAGTGTCTCTTTGGAACCTCAGTTTATGTTTGATTTACTGTTAATGCTGATTGCCTGTGATGTTCCCCTGCGCATATTGGATAAACCAGCATTTTGGGAGTTCTGCAATAAATACAATCCCCAGGTGAATTTACCAAGTCGTTCATCGTTACGTAGATATGTACCAAGTGTTCGTGACGACATTGTTAATAGGATTAAATGTACATTAAAAAATACACGGCTATAGTTATGTGTTGACGAGCCGACAGATTGTAAAGAAAATTCTATTTTAAATGTTATAGTACTTGTACTCGACTCTGTTAAACCAACATTTCCACTTTTACTAGCTAGCAAAAGACTAACTGCGTGTACTGGCCAGCGTTGCCACCTCAGAAGCTCGTGACTATGGCGCACAGTGGTTTATTTTGCGATATTAGGGGGACATGCGGGCAGGCTAAACATATTTTCTAACTAATTTTTCTAATTCATTTAATATTAAGGTGGAAAGGTTTTCAGCGTATTTATGATGATGTGAAAGGCGGATTTATTTGGTAATAATATACAGGATGGTGGGATATACATATATGATTTTTTTTTATTAATTATTGCTCGACCAAAACACAATTATTATCGAAATACAGTTGACTGCTCGTTGCCATAGTGATGACGGATGTCAAAAAAGAATTACTCTTCATCTGTAGAGGAACTATAGATGTCAATAATAAATCTGAATCTGAATTTTGATTCAAGAATTTTTTGGTTATACATTGAATGACTGGAACTCCCATCGAAGCCCCATTTATAAATGAGTTCAATAGACAAAAACTTTTTTATCAAGCAAAACTTTTTCTAGCACTTCTTTTTGTACAATAATTAGTCGATGGGTAATGTGGTTGAGAAGGCTTTGGAGTCTCACAGAACCTATATTTTCGGAAATTAAAATATCTGCGGGGTAACACTCTTTTTTTGCTTTGAGGATTTTTTTCATATGCTGGATATATGTTACAATTTCTTTTAATACCTCCATTTCGAATCTTCAGATACTGCGCTTTTGTCATTTTAGTATCCACTATTAAAGCTAACGCTTCTTCCGGTGCATATTGCTTTACTTTTGAATGAGAGTGGTCATCCTCCTTTACTTTTCGTACGAATATACTACTTCCGGTAGTTACTTTTTTTTATTGCCTCGGCTATATTTTTTTTTCCATCTTTCACGTAACTCATACGAGCAGCAAATACCAATAATTCTTCCGGGCTGTAAAAGGTTAACAATTTTACACAACATCTTCTTTTTGTTCGGGTGCTAACACTATTAAAACTTTTTCTAGTTAGTGTTTCATTTTTAGATTTTTTAGGTATAAGTTGCTTTCATCTATGAATAATTGTCTGATTCAGCCAGGCAGAATTTCTACTGAGAAAGTTTTTTTTATTTCTTCCATTTGAATGCCATCTACTAATAACTTTGTTTGAAAAGAAACTTATTTTCGTTTTAATAATATCTTCCCGAGTTTTAGGCAACTTTTTTTTAACAAACTCGACCATTTTTCCCTCTTACTTCTGAAGTATTAGCTTTTGCGAGCCAACCATTACTTCGCAGAAGTTCAAAAAGGTCCATGCGCTTTACAGTCAGGGTGGTTTCTACTAAAAAAAAAAAAATATTTACGCAGTCTTACGCACCTTCAGCTAGCACGAAATAATTTCGTAGATTATTGTGTGTTCATTTAAAAATATTTCCCTTTTGGTATAGAGGGTACTTTTTTAATGGCACGCTTCAAAAATCGGAAATTGAACGAAAAAAAAGAAAAAGTGGAACATGCCTTCAATAAATTAAGTTTAAAATATTACTATTTGTAATTTCAATAATGAAAATATATTATAAACTTACCAATTAGATTATTCGACATGACTAAATACAAACTTTGTATTCTTCGGTTAAATAAATAATAAAATCGAGCACAATGTCGCGCGATAAAAAAACTGACTGACTGACGAATATTTTGACTGGTGTCAAAAGGATTATCTCTCCAGCCATAATCAACTTGACAATGTGCTTCGATAGAAAGCAAATAAGCATAATAACTATCTAGCTATCATTTTATGATGATATAGCTGACTTTTCATGTTTTCAGTTTTGGGACTAATGTCCCCCTAATATCGCAACATAAACCACTGTGTGGCGCCAGCTGTATAAAATTATGGTACTTCATTCAACATTATAGTAGCAAAGGATATTTTGTTGTTTATGTTGATTAGACGATTCCAACCTACACGCAAAACGTTATCAGTACTAAATTACCATCAAATTAATACACATTAGCGCATTTCGGGTAGAAATACGCATCGTATAAATTTTGTATGGGTTTTAAGCTACATTAGAAATGTTCGGAAATACTTCCGTTTGAATGTAACTGCCACCTTTAACATGAACTACTCATGAAGGAGAGATATACACTCTAATAACAGATGTGCGAGAAGCAGGTTTCTGATTAATCATTGACTTACCATTAGTCGGTAGAAACCGTGCATTACCGACTGTAGAATTGAACAAAAAAATAAAAAATAGAATGAAAATTTTTAGTTAAAAACGTTCAAATGGCAAAGAACGAAATTGTGGCATAAAAATGGCAAAACACGAAATTATGACATACCATAATGACTATTATGGTATATGGTAGTAACCGTTAAATTATGGTAAGACTACCATAATTATGGCAAGGTTGGCAACGCTGGTACTGGCGAAACAATTACGCGGGTGGATTGGAAAAATGTCAACAAGTCAAGTGTTGATGTTTGTGACCGACGGTGCTGCGACAATGCTTTTGGTGGGCCGTTTTCTTCAAAAGGACGATTGTAGGTTTGTACATGTTACGTGTAAAGTGCATGCGTTCCATCTTGTAGCAGAAACGATTCGAAAATGTTTTCCAGAGGTAGATGCATTAATAGCAAATACAAAAAAGTATTTCTCAAATCTCCTAAACGGCTTCGAGCATTTCACACACTGTGTCCTGGTATTCCGGAACCACCAGAGCCGATTCTTACACGTTGGGGAACGTGGTTGAAGGCAGCTTTTCATTATGCTGAATATTTTCAACAAATAAAAGCTATGATACTACAGTTCAACCCTAACGAGTCTACAGCTATTAAGGAAAGGCAGACAAGCTTTCAAGATGTTTCCCTTGAAACAGATTTAAAAACTATTTATAACAATTATAGAGGATTACACGACGCAATAGAAAAATTGCAAAATACTTCGTTGTCGTTAGTGGAATCGCTGCAAATAGTGGACGACGTAAATACACAGCTACAGACTATAAATGACGCAAAAAATAAGTCCATTATTGAAAAATTCGAGAGTGTATTACGGAAAGATCCTGATTTTACCAAATTAAGACAAATTTGTGATGGTGCATCTACAGCTGCGTTAAGTGAGTTCACAGAGTGTTTTACTTATGCCTGTATTACTTCCGTAGATGTGGAACGGTCTTTTTCAAAATACAAACATATTTTTTCACCACAGCGAACATCGCTTACTGAGACAACTGTAGAAACATATCTGATGCTACACAGTTATTATAAAAGTGCTCCAGTTTGTGATAACGACAACCAAGTAACTTCATAAATCTGCTTAAGAAGGTAAGTTTTGTACATATTTTTATAAAGTGTACCAGTATTAATAAAATTTGTTTCCATTTATTTTATTTATTTATTTATTTATTATTAGTTAACACTTAGATATACAATGTACATGTGTGAACGTCATTTAACAGTTTAATAATAATGTGCAGCACTAAGCTTACAAAATATAAGGAAATACATAAAAAAAGAATTTAAAGCGAACGAAATAGTACAAAAACATACATCACAATATATAAAATATTTTTGTTTTTATTATTGTACTTATTCAAGTATTATGATATGATGCATACCCAATACGTCTCTGTAGGTTTAATGACCTTGGCCAGGCTTATTAATTATTTTGTAAATTTGTATACTATGTATACACTTACTTATGTACTGAAAATAAATCACTATTAATGTAGGCGACTTTGACATGTGCATATTTTCTAGGACCTTATTACGTCTACTCTTTATATTGCTTAAGGTTGTGTTAGCACTCCCTCGTCGCCAGGATTGTCAACATAAACCTTTAAATCGTTGTTAAAACTTTTCTATTGATGAGAACAAAAAATCAAACCATTCTATGTACATTGACGTTACAGGGAATATCAAATATTAAAATATAAAGAATGGGCCATGACATTTCTGAAAGATTACTTTAGAAATAAACAAAATAATTGCAATGATATGTAATATTATACAGGGTGGGGCAATAGTGCGTCCGACGTTGATATGTCGAGTGCTATGATAGCTAGAAACTTGATTTAAAAACATAAGTAAACTAGACAAAAAAAGTCTGTAACCGGAAATTGTTTTCACATATACAGGGTGAAAGACGACCATTTTTTGTACGTACATTCCTTGGCTATTTGTGACCGTTTTCAATTTATTGAATTATAACTGCAATAAAAATTAAAAATGGGGTTTTTTCAAATAATTCAAGAGAAGATATTATAATAGACGTGTTACATGATGTCCATAAAAACATCACACCAACAACAATCCAAAATTTGAAGGAAAGGATAAATGCTTTTAGAAGTATCACTCCGGCAATTTTATGTCTTCTCCTGAATTACAAAAAAAATATATTGCTGAATTTTGCAGTTATTGTTCAATAAATCGAAAATGGTTCCAAATAATCATAAAATAAATAAAATGTTCGTTTTTCAATTCTACATCACACCGTCCAAAAATATACAAGGCGTTCCAGTTGAAAAAATTGAGAAAATTCAGTTCAAATAGTTGTAAATTAAAAAAAAAACTGTAGCTGCTATCGCGAACCACACAGACACACACACAGACACACAGACAGAAAATTTTTTTCTGTCTGAAATTTTGTGTATCGTCATAATTCGTTGAGATTTGTCCAGAAATGCAATAAAAATTTTCAGAATTTTTTTCACGATTACATAACTCCTTATTTTGAGGGGTGAGGAAGTAAAATTATTTTTGGCCACCCTGTATACTTTTAGGAAGTGAAAATGATTGAGTGTCATCACACAAATGTTGCATGACTAATATTAACATATTTTTTCTTAAAATCGATAATTGTCGACTGTAGTGATTTTTTTAATATACACGTGTAAATGGCATAATTTCAACAAAAAAAAATCATTACATCCAAGTGATTGGGAGAGAGGCAATAATAAGGAAAGGAGGCCACAGAGGTCCAAAAAATATTCTGATATACAGTCTGCGACACTTGGATAACCTCACCCAAGAATTACTGCATTTATAGGAAAATATATATTATTTGTAAATAATACTGCTAGCATTGTCTTAAATGCACTTCTTTAATAACAACAGTACTACTACTTTCTTTTTTATAGTTTTCATTACTTAAGAAAAACTAGAAATTTACAAAAAAAGCCTTTTTACAGTATGCCAATAGGATAACCCCATGTATAAAAAAAAATTATCGACACAATGTAAGCTAATTTAAATAATGTGTTAATATTCAGTATGTCCTCCTTTTACACTTATGACGTTAAATATTCTTTGCGGTAATGATTCGTACAAATTTTCAATTAAATTAATGGGAATTTCGTTTCAACACTTTCTAATAGCATTTTTTAATTAAATTAGCTTACATTGTGTTGATAAATTCTTTTTATACATGGGGTTATCCTATTGGCATACTTAAAAGGCTATTTTTTTATAACTTTCTAGTTTTTCTTAAGTAATAAAAAAACTATAAAAGAAAGTAGTAGTACTGCTGTTATTAAAGAAGTGCATTTAAGAAAATGCTATCAGTATTATTTACAAATAATATATATTTCCCTATAAATGTAGTAATTTTTGGTGAGGTTATCCAAGTGTCGCAGACTGTACATGGCATTCCATTTAAAAAAATGTTAGTTGACCCTGTAGAATCGTCTTGGTTTCCCCCTGTATATTCGAAAATAATTTCCGGTTATAGACTTTTTTGTCTAGTTTATTTATGTTTTTAAATCAAGTTTCTAGCTATCATAGAACTCGACATATCGAAGTCGGACGCACTATTGCCCCACCCTGTATTACAACATAGAATATTATTATAGTAAAAAAAAACTTCTCAACATTTCTGATTGTTAGTTTTGTATTACATGAATTATTAAACCAATGAAAATAATTTATCTAAGTTCTAAATATATTTAGAACAAGATTTATTGTAAAAAAATATTTAAAATGTTGTTCAGATAAATATATTATTGATTAAAAAATCACGGTTTATAAAATCTATACTAATGAGTGTTTCAGGTTATCATCTACAAAAGATAATAGAAGATACTAAGGCGAAAATCACAGGAGCTCTAAAACCTTCTAAGAGGAAAATATTTTTGTATTCATGCCATGAGTCGAATATTGCAAATTTTTTAACAACTTTGGATGTATTTGAACCACAAATACCACCCTATGGTTGCTATATTTTGGTGGAAGTGCACAAGATAGAGGGAGTGTATGGAATAAAGGTTAGTAGACTCATACCAATTAGGTGGGTTTTGTAACAAAAAAATTATGAGCTTTTTTTTAACTCCAAAGAAATTTAATCGCCACGAAACTGTTAACTATCAACAGTGAATAGAATACAAGTGTTCATACAATAATAATTTTTGTATAAAAAAAAAATTGAAACTAAAAATTACAATTAAAAAATCCATTACACGAAAAATAGTGATTAGGGAAAACTTAACTTGGGTACACTTACACCGTGCTAACTAGCTAATGCTAGTACTTTAAAATGTGACCACCCATTTAATTTTAAGGTACCAGATGAGACCATCCGTTTTAAGGAGAGTACTAGCTCTCGAATCTGAAAATGAAAATTTTGAAATATCAAAAAGGACAATAAATGCAAAAAATTAATCTTAAGTCCGTCTTAAAAACGGAGAGAAACTGATTACAAGCAATTTAAGCAAATTGAAGTTGAACCCGAATATGATGAAAGACCAAGGTTGATTTGTGATGACATGAGAGGGAGACATCAAAAAGAATATAATGGGTTCTTATTATTCCAATTAATCTAGAAAAGTAAGAAATTATTGTAGAAAACCGATTAAAAAAGATACAGAAAATTCAACTACTCTTAAAGAAATATTGTCTGGAGCAAATTCAGAAGATTGGAAGGAAGCCAGCCATAAACAATTCGGAGGTGTGGTGATAAATGGGATAAACTTGGAAGCCGAACACACGACGGGTAGAAAAATTATTAAATGACAGTGGGTGATAAGAACTACATGGCAAGATTAATTGAGAAAGGATGTTCACAACACCAATAGTTGATTTTCGAAACATATGCTGCTCTTGCCTAACGAATTTGTTTGATTTTTAATTGCTCTTGATGTAAAGAACTTTTTTAACGATGTACCAAATAGATATAATCAATGACTTCAGAATTAACGAAGTCATTGGATACAATTATGGCATACATGGTGACCAGGATAAAGCAAATTTTTATGGAACAAACTGAAGGATTTATAAAACCAGGAGAACATTTGTTGGCTGCCTTAAGAAATCTTTGTATGGCTCTCAAAATAATCTACGCAATGACAGTGGCATAAAAATATAATTCTTTTATTTATTTAATTTATTATGCAAAATCTGCTTAGTATTTCAATTTTTATAGCAATTTACCTAGATGATATTATATCACAGTAAATATGTTCAAAAACCAAATAAATATTCGTCAAAAGTAATTAATAACCAAATACTAGGGAAAATGATAGATATACTATCTAGTGATCGAGTTCAAATGAAATCCGATAAAAAATATATCTCAATTAGTATAGCGCATGTTATTTATTTCATTTTTTAATAACGAAGTGCATGGTATGTCTATATAAGTCTTAAAAAAATCTTCATATGACCCCCATATTTTTCCAATCAAATACTATGAATACTAGGCACCGGATAATTTCCATGCGTCCAGAACCGGCACACATGTTAAGATTCAATAACAGTGTATTGGTGAGAAACAATTAAAATACATCCATACCTCCAGCTTAATATTTCAAATCTGTACTGTGGTCAAGGCATTAGTATATATTGCAAGGCATGGGATGTGCCAGACAACTTACATGCAATTATACTGGGATACGTGGATTGTAAAAGCCTGGCAGCTTTACACATACACTGTATCCCAGGAGAGATTAACAAGAGGTGTAATGGACAACAAACTGTCGAATTTTAGAACGGCACTTGGAAATTTAGTCCTGCATGATGTAAAACTAAGATATATCAAAAATGAGTTGATCGGTGTATACAAGTCAATTTATAAAAATCGTCACTAATAAAATACCTTTATTTCTCAAAATACAAAAAACTCTAACAAAAAAAGTTATTTAGAATGCAATTTGTGCCTCCTTACTAAATTTCAGAAACATACTTTTGTTTGTTGGAACTCCTTTTTTCAATAAATTGGTGTTTTATTTTGAATTTTTAAAAATCATTTTTACAAGTTGAGAGTGCTCTGAAATTACAAATATCTTTTCTGAAATAGATTAGTATTATGAATAGCTTTTATTCTTAATATCCTATCTTATTTTCAACAAAAAACTGACTACTTACTAGTGAAAAAAATGGCAGTTCCACCAAAGTAAATTTATATTCCTAAAATTTGGTAAGTAGACGAAAATCAGACTTCGAATTTTGCAGCATTTTACTAACAACATATATTCTTCTAAATAAATCATGCCAAATTACCGCAAAACATATAAACTTATAGGAACAAATTTTGTCTGCTAATGTGTTAGCCATGTTTAGTTTTTTCATCTCAGAAAGTTAGTTGAGAGTAACTGACAATACAGTCTTACGTATTTTTCATGGTTTTAATGCATTGATTCCGATTTTCCAACGTGTTGCACCTAGGGGCTATAGAGAAAGGTATTTTGTTTTAAAACCCCATCTGTTGATGGAAGCCGAAAAGAAGTTATACAGTTCCTGAATAATATGAAAAAAACAAGAAATATTATCGTTTGTATTAGCTGCATAATTCACAACCAAATTTAGGGAATGTGCAGAGCAAGGCACAAAAGAAGCCCTTGAATTAATATCCAAAATTCGTTTTTTGCAAACCGACGTTTTTTCTCTGCATGTTTGTGCCATT
The DNA here is from genome assembly GCA_029963845.1 of Rhamnusium bicolor. Lineage (NCBI taxonomy): Eukaryota > Metazoa > Arthropoda > Insecta > Coleoptera > Cerambycidae > Rhamnusium > Rhamnusium bicolor. The sequence goes on from JANEYF010004436.1 coordinate 402,875, forward strand.
ATTATATTCAGATTATGATCACCTCGGACTGAGAGATGGCACCTAAAATTCGTCACACAATTTTACAAGTATTGTATCATTTTTATGAAAATAAAAAATTGTATTTATATATGTTTAAAAAGAAATTGTCAAAACGCCACAAGAGAAATAGTATTTTTTTTGTGCAATCATATAAGTATCAATAATTTTGATATGATTATTGTAATTCAAACAGAAAAATTATAAATGATAGAAATATAATGTTTTTGTTTTTTTTTTGTAGATATATTACCAAGATTACATTGGAGATGGTCCGAAGTTGCTCAAATTACCTGCATGTGATGCATTTTGTCCACTTGATAAATTTATTGCATTAACTGAAGAATACATACCTGCAATAGATTCATGTGGAAGAGATGAATGAACTCCAAAATAATAGTTATCTGCTCGTGAAAATAATAGCGCCTAGTACCATACTTTCTACGCCTAAGAAAGGCTGTTTTTACAAGATTCGTTATTTATTATACGATAAATACCATTTTTTGTTATTGTAAAATATGAAATCTAAATATAAGAAACGTGACAATCAATCACAAAGGCTTATTAAATGTAACACAAAATTAAGAAAATAAAGAGATTTATCGATATTTTTTTGAGTATTCCAAGAAGTACGACTTTTTAAATCAACGACCAGGAGTTTTATCGGTATTATTTTTTTTATTTATAAGATGTTGCTATTTTGTTTATTATTGTTTATATAACAAACTGAAAATGTGTGACGTCAGACGCAGGTGCTCTATTCTGCTTGAATCAAGCAGGCCCGTTGAAGAGCAATCTATTGAGCGGAGATAGAGGGCGAACGAATAACATGCACCGAGAACTACGAATTCCACAGGTTTCCAGCGACCAGTAGGTTATCTCGGCTTGTCGCTAGGCACAGTAATCGGTGGCCTCTAAGCATGGAATAGGTACCTTTTCTGTGGTTTTCTTTCGTACGTTTACTGTGTTCCTGATTATAGATACTTTTTTTTAGTTTTATTGTGCTTTTAGTGCATATTTATTACTTTATTTATTTTTTGTTTGGTTTTAATGTTATGTGATGGAAACGATAAAAAAGCAGATCGCGTTGTTACAAAATCTATAAAAATAAAAGGTACAGGTGCATCACACGAGAATTGACTCCTTCTTGTATCTTTTTTAACACGCTTTTATTAGCTTCACTTGTATGTTTGTTTGTTTGTTTGTTTGTAACCGACTCTTTGGACTCGATTTTGACCCACTTTAAACGGACAGATTTGATTGAAACTTTGTACACTTACGAAGAACCGGTAACAATACAATAATTTGATAAGTTTATATCATTATCCTGATCAGGATCGCCAGTCCTTTCCTCACGTATCCTCTGCGTGAGAGCAAGAAGCTTAATATTGTAAGTATATTCCGTGATTCTCAGTTCGGTCGTTGGCCGAGCGGGCAAGTCTTAGTCGACGCGAAACGACGGACTCCTCGGGCGTGAGTTCAAATCCCATGGCTGAAATAAAAAACTATTTTTTTTTCAGAAATATCTGTTGGATCGTAATATGTTATAATATCAGCATAAATAAGCAATATAAATATAGTTAAAAAAAACTACAAAACACGCTTTTATAGCACATCAAACTAAAAAGTGAAAAATAAATATAGTTTAAAAAAAACTAAAAAACACGCTTTTAAAGCACATCAAACTAAAAAGTGAAAAATAATTATTAATATAAACTGAAAACAATAATGAACGAAAATACTAGTATTTTTCGTATATCGAGCAACCCACGCATTTTTCACAATAATACTAGTATTTTTTCGTTTATTATTTTCAGTTTATATTAATAATTATTTTTCACTTTTTAGTTTGATGTGCTTTAAAAGCGTGTTTTTTAGTTTTTTTAAACTATATTTATTTATTTTTCGAGTTAAATGTTTTAAATAAAAGTTAAAGGGACAGCAAACTTGCATTTTTTTAATGGAATACCCCCATATACTTTGAGGTTTTTTGGAATCTACGCATTTATTCGATTCCAATGATATACATATATTGTATCTTTGCATTATTCGTTTGGAAAAAACAAGGTGTTAAATTGTCGAATTCTATAATTATAAGCAAATATGTCAGGGGCGGTCGGTCCATGGAAGCAAGGGAAGCAGTGCTTCCCTTGGGACTATTAAAAAAACACATAATTAGAACCTAATTATTATTTGTCACATATATTAATCATTAAAGTTTACTTTTACCCAATTTCAATAGACACGGCCCTGCATTTCAACAGCTGAGATAATGTTGCACGTTAAAACCGTAACGATGACGCACTCGATTAATCGAGCCAACACGAACTCGTGCGATTTCGATATAAGCAACTTCTTGAAATGCATCCCATCTCCACTTCATAATCTTGATATCTGAGCCGTATAGCATAGTAATGCGTCTTGTTTTATAGATTTTAATCTCGATTTTAATATTGATTCTAATATTATACGTAATATTAATCTTCCTAGTATTATTCTCAGCTTTTGTGCTATATTTGTAAAAACTTTTTTGGTGTTTATAAAACTGTGGTGCGGCGACAAGTGATTTTTAAAACGTTGAACATTAGTGCACGTATAACCAGTTTTAGAATTGCTTATTCTATATGGAAGCTGGTCCTTGCACTGTGGAAAATATAATTTGCGTTTGTGTGGTGTGTAATTTGTTGAAAAAGGTATTTTCAACATATTCGTTTCAAGATAAACTGGATATTATTAGAAACGGGAGACCAACACCTGATTTAAAACTTTTAAAAACGAAAGTTAAATGATGCTATAGGTATTTTAATATTGAAATGTACAGTGCTAATCAGTGGTTAACGGGTTGTGAAAATTTGTGTAAATTGTTTTGTTGGCCATGTGTACTTTTCACAAATGAAAAAGGTGTTTGGAATAAAAATGGCTTTTCAGATTTAAACAACATTCACAAAGTGACAACGAGGCATGGTAAGTGTGAAACTCATTTGCGAGCGGTGCTAAAAGAAAAGACATTTGGAAAATCACAAATTGAGCATTTATTAGATCAGCAGTTGTTTGTTTTCGAAATGAACTTAGATTTAGAGGTCATACTGAATCTCGGAGCGTTGCTAATAAGGGCAATTTCATCAATTTAGTTGATTTATTAGCAAAATACGATACAATTTTAAGTAACCATCTGGAACACTCCACGCTATTTCGCGGTACATCAAATCATATTCAAAATGATTTGATTCAGTCGATAAGCAATATTGTTTTAGAAAAGATCAAGCAAGAAATAAAAAAGCCTCCTTTTGTTGCAATTATGTTAGATGAAACAACCGATATTACGAATATTAGTCAGTTGTCAATCGTAGTACGCTACATAAATCCAAATGGGAAAGCCCAAGAGCGCTTTTAGGATTTTTAGACGTAACAACGCAGAGAACGGCCACAGCTTTATATGCTATAGTTTGTCAGATAGTCGATGATCTACAGTGTGGTGTTAAACTTATCGCCCAAAGTTATCATGGGGCCGCTGTAATGGCTGGTGAATTGAGGGGTTTGCAGACCAAAGTAAAAGAGACTTTTCAGAATGCAATATTTCTACATTGTTTTGCGCATCGATTAAATTTAGTTCTTGCTCAGTCTGCAGCGTGTCTTAAAGAGTGCAAAGTATTTTTTTCAAGTATTAGTGGAATGGCTGCCTTTTTTTCAAAATCATTAAAACGGACACGAGCTTTAGATTTGGAAGTACAGAAGAGACTACCCAGAGTTGCTCCAACACGATGGAATTACAATGGGAGGCTAGTACAAACTGTATCTGAATATCGACAGCCTCTAATTGATTTATTTGAAAATATTTTACAAAGCAAAGATGATTGGGATACTGAGACTTTGAATGGATCCAGAAGTTACTTAGTTTCATTGAAAAGAGACTTTGATTTTAATTTTTTGTTATATATTTTCTTCTTTACTGACAATTTATTCAATATTTTGCAAACAAATGACGTTTGATTTTGTGTAAAGAAAATTGAAGAATTCAAAAATTTGATTTGTAACAAAAGAAATGAATTTGAAAAGTTCTGGGAGAAAACTAGTAATGACAATTTAGAGCCGCAAAGAAAAAGAATATCGTAGAACTTCATTTCGAAGACTTTTTATCGAAATTTTGGACAATATCACTGGGCAACTAAATAATAGATTTAAAAATTTTAGTGTTATACAATTTTTAGAATTGTGTAATTTTAATGAATTTAAAAATAAACAGTTTCCACAAAACGCACTTCAGTCATTGAGTGATAACTACGGAAAATTTTTTGAAATAGTTGGGTTACGATCGGAACTTTCAGTTATTTACGCTACAGAAGATATTAGTCAGAAACATAACGCCAACGAACTGATTATCTTTATAAAAGAAAATAGTTTGGATCAGGCCTACTCTGAAGTGTTGAAATTGTGTGAGTTAGTGTTGACGATACCTTCAACTAGTGCTTCGGTTGAACGCAGTTTTTCAACCTTAAAAAGAATAAAAATTTTTTCAAGAAATTCAACCAGTGAAGAGCGGCTTTCAAAATTATCCCTGTTGACAATAGAAAGTGACTTTGTGAAGGAGATGTCCCAAAATTCAAACTTTTACGACGAAGTTATTTCCGACTTCGCAAAAAGGAAAGGCGGATTAAACTACATTATAAATAGGTAGGTATGTGCATGTTAACTACTTAACTAGCCGGCTCGATATATAGTTGGCTAGAGAGTGCACGATGGCAAGTGTGACTGAACAAACTCTCTATTTCGCTGCGGGTTCGATCCCCGCCACCAGCACTGGCAATGTCGGTGGGTATGGTTGTGTGTCTGCGTTTTTTTCATAAGTGTAACCCTCACCCGTGCATCTTCGGCTTTGGAATCGGGGGTTGTCTAATTTTTGTGGTGTTTTTTATGTTTATTGAGGAGTGGCGGTCCTACAAGTGTACTTTATTTCTAGATATCATAACTTTGCGGCTTTCGACATTTGCTTTAAAATGAGTATATGGAAGCCACGCTCCTTTTCTTAAAAAAAATTTTTGCATCGCTTCGCTCGGAGCTTCGCATTACCTACCCATCACCCTATATCACAAACTGCTTCCCCTGTATCAAAACTCACCGCACGCCCCTGAAATATGTATATGTAATAATATACGGTTTCGATTTCAAGCAAAATCTGCGTTTAATGCGATAACAAGTAAGAAAATTAGATTTCAAACAAGCGGGAGAGTGTTAATATATATCTACTATTTTTTCAAGAAAACTCAATTGCATTAATTCCTAAAGCGGTGATAGTATTAGAATTTTCATATGGGCTAATTCAACGTGTTTTAAGAAGAGTTTTAGGTCACTAAATGGTCATTTATTTATACTACAACTTTCTCATTATCCAAATTGAGAAACTTTTAGATGAGCTATATCTAGCTCAATGAAGAGAAATTATATGGCATATAATTTTAATAGTGTTGCAGTATAACGGTTTTTTTATTTTTCCATGGCAACTTCGACTTTGTGCGTATACTTCGTATTAAAGTTATAAAATCAATAATTTAACACCTTGTATCTTCCCAACGAATGATGTAAATATACAACATATATACATCACTGGAATTGAATAAATGCGTAAATACAAAAAAAAAAACTGAAAATATACATTGCATTTAAAAAAACGTAAGTTTGATATGTCCCCTTTTATGAGACAATGTATATCCAAAGAGATCACTATAAAGAAAATCAGAAAACTTTTATTTGAAACATTTTTTCTTTAATTCGAGAATAAAGAAGTTACAAGGAGGATCAATTCTCATTTGATACCCCTATACAAGGTTATTCAACGAAAAGGCCCACCTCTATATTTTGTTTACTTTTCGAATTAGAAAAAAATGTTTTAAATAAAAGTTGTAGTGAATCAAATGAACTCTTTTAGAATCCCATCAAAGAATATACAGGTAGTCCCATAAAATCGCGACAAACCAAATTTCCATTTTTTTAAATGGACCATCCTATATGTTTTTACATTTTTAAAATCTCTGTTTTTTGTGATTTCAAAAATATAGATATGTTGTATCTTATCTTTTACTGTTTTTTATTTATTGCAAATTATATAGTACCATCATCCTTATGGTTATCAGGTGCGACATGGATGGAAAACAATTAATTTAAAAACAAATTAAGTTCCTCTTCTTGATAAAAGTTAAAATATAGAGTGGAATGAAAAATAATATTAACTGAAAATTTTTTTGTTAATTATTATTTACTAACTTTTACAAATCTTATCATAGACTTATCACAGTACTGAACATAATGTGCATATTATCTTTTTTGTAATCCAAGTTTCAGCGTTTTGGCAAATAGCCGGGAAAATAATTGGAAAATAATTAATTTGATACTTATGCCTTACAAAATAATTTAATAAATTCAAACAGCAAACTGCGCAATATTATATCGTGCTGCATCAGTGACTAACATCCATAACTGTGAACTATTTACACCTATTATGTCAAACGTTTGTGTAACAAGTTCTTGTACAATATCTGCATTATCACTTTTTGTAATTTTTTGCAAGCAACTAAATGTGGTACGTGGGCCCACCAGTGTCTAAAGAGTGTGCTAAAACATTAGTCATACGATTTCCTTTTGGGTCTATCGTCTCGTCTACTGTTATCAACATTTTCTTATTTTTTAATACACTTAAGTTTTTTTTTCAGATTAAGATCAGCTGCTCTTGACGGTAAATCCTAGTTTGGCACATATTTTTTTCCAAAATGCTTTAAACTGTTCTTTTTCAATATATGTAGTACATAACGTCTCATAAAAATGTAGCGTACAGACTCTCGTTTCATTATTTCGTAAGTGTGTTGCATCTGGAGATGATGCCAACATGGTTGGCGAAATGCTCGTCGAGTGTTTTGGTGTTTCGTGGAAAACTACGTCAGTGTTATACACACATCAAAGGTTCTAACCCACTTCAGTACTATTTACTTGTCACTGTCAGTCATGTAGGTTAAATTAATTATAAATGTTATAAAATACAACATTTATGAGAAACTGCAGTCTAGTGTTATTAACGAGTTGTGTCAATACTATGTCTAGTTGTGATCACGAAGATTTGGTGAAATTTAATGGAATTGTTTTAGTGAAAATTAGGGGATATAAGAATTAATTAAACATTGTACTGATTCTGCGGTTGGCTCCTTGTGAAACATTATTAAATATTTTAAATCAACAAAGAAAATTTGCTTTTAAATGTTTTAAAATTGTATTTTCACTCTACACGTGTTTCGGCTTTTTTAGCCCCTTTTCAAGAGTACAGATGAGAGGTACTAAATTATCATTTGTGTTCCTTGCTTATATACTGAATGTTACATCTGGCAACTTATACTAATAATAAATATAGTTTAAAAAAACTAAAAAACACGCTTTTAAAGCACATCAAACTAAAAAAGTGAAAAATAATTATTAATATAAACTGAAAATAATAATGAACGAAAAATACTAGTATTATTGTGAAAAAAGCGTGGGGTGCTTTGTGCAATATTTTTCGTATATCGAGCACCCCACGCTTTTTTCACAATAATACTAGTATTTTTCGTTCATTATTATTTTCAGTTTATATTAATAATTATTTTTCACTTTTTTAGTTTGATGTGCTTTAAAAGCGTGTTTTTTAGTTTTTTTAAACTATATTTATTTTTAACTTTTTAGTTTGATGTGCTATGAAAGCGTGTTTTTTAGTTGTTTTAAACTATATTTATATTGCTTATTAATGCTGATATTATAACATATTACGATCCAACAGATATTTCTGAAAAAAAAAAAAAAATTTATTTCAGCCGTGAGGTTCGAACTCACGCCGGAGGAGTCTGTCGTTTCGCGTCGAGTGCCTTAACCCACTCGACCACCGGGCTAATTAACAATTATGGAATCTACTGACATATTAAGCCTTTGCTTTCACGCAGGGATACGTGAGGAAAGGATTGGCGATCCTGAACAGGATAATGATATAAACTTATCAAATTATTGTATTGTTACCGGTTCTTAATAAGTGTACAAAGTTTCAATTAAATCTGTCCGTTTAAAGTGGGTCAAAATCGAGTCCAAAGAGTCGGTTACAAACAAACAAACAAACAAACAAACAAACAAGCAAACATACAAGTGAAGCTAGTAATAAAAGCGTGTTAAAAATGGTTTGAAAGATTTGGAATTATTTAGAAAAGTTAAATTACTTTATCTAAAATGTGGTGACCTGCGAATATTTGTTGTTCATTTGTAATCGTTTTTTTATTTTTGGAAGCTTTCTTAATTTCTAATATTTCTAGTAAGTCTAATTTTTTGCTTTTCTTTTCGGAATGAAGTAATTCTACATTATCCATATTTATAAAGTGACTGTTTTCTATCAGTGTGTTGACATGCCGGTGCTATATACGTTGTTTACAATAGACTTTTTATGCTCTTCAAGTCGCTTTTTTATGTTACGTCCAGTCTGGCCAATGTATATAGCGTCGCAGTCACTACATTTTAGTTCATACACTCCTGTTTTTTGTAGTTTTTCTGTTTTATCCTTATTGTTTATTAACATTTTTCCTAGGTTATTTTTATTTACAGATATTGTTTTGCAACCTAATTTACTTAATTTATTGCTGACTTTATCACTAATTCCAGGTCTATAATTAATACATTTATGGATGATATTGGCGTCTTGTACAGAACCAGCATAAAACTCATTATACAAATTTTTCTTTTGTTTTGTTTTTATTAAATTATCTATGATACTTTCTTTGTATCCATTATTCCTTGCTATTTGTTTTATTGTGTTGACTTCTTTTTCAAAATTGTTTGGACTTAAAGGAAAGGTTAGCAGAAGGTGAAACGATGACATTTTTATTTGAAAAGACTGGTTAGAACTATTGTGTATTACGGTATCTGTACAGGTAGGTTTACGGTAGATATCGAATTCTAAACAACAATTAATTAAATGTGTACATTATCGTCATAAATCGCTTGTCTTTGCTGTCATTGACAAACAATTGCCACAACTGAAGACAAAAATTCCTCAACTATTTAGTAATACACTTAAGAAACTTATATATAGATTAGAGTCCAGTATATACTTGAACTTGCGAAATGACTTCTACTAATTGATGTGAGAACAACGAATACCGTCCTACATATTTCAATACCTAACTCAAACTTTGCAACTACATAAAAGTGGAATATGAAATTTATGGTATAATTTTCCTGTTTACAGTGTTTTTGCCTTAAGAATTAGGAGAATACCTTACTTTAAGAAATCTCTATTAGGGTTATTAAATTTAGGATATTCTGTGCAAGACAGACACTAATCTATGCAGGTTGGTGTACTTGCTATGCGATAGAAGCGTACTCCGCCGGACGTACACCAATCGGTATATTAAATACTATGCCATAGAAAAATATGGAATTTCTTGGACATGATAACTTTCGAAATGGATATGGATAGCAAACATTTTAATATTTATATTATACTCCTTCTTCAATATGAAGATTAGGTAACATTATTTTAAGCCATATTTTTATGATCCATGATAATATTTTCTTTTCGTGGTGCCCCCATGGTTCCGCCACTGTTTTAATTGATATCTGCTGTACACGATATGCGCCATTATCTTTAATGATAAGTGTCTAGGCAATACACGTTATATTGAATTTATAAAACGATGCTAATAGTTCTTAAATCGTTTCATCTTTCGAGAAATAATGAATGTTTTAAATTTAATTATTTCCGCAGAATTATTGTGTTTTCTTGTGGAAATTAGAAGTCAGTCTCTTAATGAGACTTTAGTGTTGGTGCACACTGTAAGTTTTTTAAAATTAGATATTATTTTTTGTAATTTATGCATTAACCATTCACAGTCTTTATCCGTTGAGGAAATATTTTAGATTTTGAACTATTTTACGAAATGCACATTAATTTTTGTGTTGCATCCAATTTCCAAAAGTAATTTGCGTACAGTACATGGGCGTCGGCAGGATATTTTGTAAGGTGGTTCATGCGGGATAATTTCTTATTAGCCAAGTAACGTGTCTACTGCCAACCTCATATGAAACATTTGTCATACGTTACCAACGATGCTTAGACTGTATTCACATACAAATAGGACACACCTGTGCAAAAGGACATACCGGTGCAAAAGCACATATACGTTCAAATAACCAGTAGCGTCAATGCATTCAATTAATCAGCTGCTTTGTCGATTATTTCATAGAGATTTTAGTTTTTTCATACCTAGTCGATTCTCAATGTTGAAGGCACGCCACAGACAGCGCTCTAAATAACAACGTCTGCATAATGCAATGACGTAAATATCCTTTTTCTCCGTGAATGCAGTCTAATTATCGTAAGAAAAATAAAGGTTTACAGGAAAACAAAATTTTATTAGGAATATAATTTTGTATTTGTAGAATTTATATTATTTTGCAAATTATGCCTTTATAAAATTATCCCTTTTTTACATTTCAACCACCATTTCTCTCCGGGCCGTTGATTTTTGAAAGGTGGTCGTACTTACTTTCACATATTCCTGCGCCGTATTCAAAACCTCCTTTCAACGCAAGCCGAATACCCATTTAGACAGTTCTTAAACAATTAAATTAGTAAGATTAAGTTCACCATTTCGCGGAATAGCGATACCTTTCTCACTTTCTTCTACACTACATTGTAGTTTTCCTCGACGGCCTTTCAAATTGTTGCTTAGTGTACTCCGGTATATTATAAATAATGCGGCTACACCGTTAGAAGCCTAACATACCATTTTCAATTCTTGATAATGCTTCCAAGAAAATGTCCGCACTGTAATTTATTCCATCACTTTTAATTTTAATTGTAAACAGAATGAAAACAATTTTAGAAAAAACATATCACTGGAATAAGCGCGTCCTCTGGGCGCATTTACCCGCCGAGGTTATGCAAATTAGCACTCTGTCTGATTATCAATTTTTAAACGTCGGCGGCTATCTATCGCGAGACGTTGCTGTCTATGATACTGTGTACTTAAAACCGACGAAAAGAAAATCACGTAGTGTTGCTGGCAACATTCCCCCACCACCTTATTTTAGTTTGTTCTATTATTTTTATTACTTTTTAGTCACAGGACATCACAGGTTATGTGCAATTGTTGCGAATTTTGGTTGTGAGTTGGGAAATTCTAAATTCACTAATCAACAGAGGGCAATATCGAATTTCATTGATAATAAATCACGTGACTTAATGTTGCCAGCAACACTACGTCGTTCTCTAAAGCCGGCTTTAGTCATAGGCACATCACAGGTTATGTTGCAAATATTGCTTGTGAAGTTAAGAAATCCTAACTTCACTAATCAACAGAGGGGAATATCGACTTTGATTGGATAAAAAATAACGTGTCTTAGTGTTGCCAGCAACACAACATCGTTCTCTAAAGCCGGCTTTACAATGCGGAATAAGAACGCGGTTAATGTAATTTTGGCGGTAAATTTGAATGGTTATCGTATGATAAAATAGGCAATGACAAACGCATTTACTTCAATAATGCATTTTCCTCATGTCACTCTATATCTGTTTTGCTTATCTCCGACTAATTTTAATAATAGGACCATATTAAGTCGAGAAGCCCTTTTATTGATTAAAAAATCAGCAAAGAGCGATCAATGAATTTAAAATAAATATAGGGAAGTGTCTCCTTATCCTTAAATTACTCTTCGGCAGGATGACATACCTACTTTTTCCAAAAAAATGTAGTGAAAAGTTTGCATCATTTCCTAGTCAAATTTTATACTTATTATGTAAATTAAGATAAATATATTTTACTGCTATAAAATTTGATTTTAAACATATTAGATTTTTAGGCATGGTGATCGAAATCCAGACCTATTAAATCTTTATTCAAGTAACCCTTACTACGATGAAAGTAATTATGCACCATTTGGTTATGGACAACTTACTAATGTAAGTATAATTTTTTTTATGGAAGCCATTTTTATATTTATTGTTTACCTTCATATTGTTCCAAAAATCCAATAAACAATTTTGATCCTGAATGTATTTATTATATATAGTTTCCGTTTTAAGAAACTTCACTCATAGAGCTTATGGAAAAAGTTATTTAAATAAGAAAATTCCTCAGAACATTATTTGTTCTCCATTTCGAGAGATATAACATTAAAACAAGTTGGCTATAGATCATCACCATATCTGATGATATAAATTTTAAAGATGGCCCCTTACTGAGGGTCTTCAATATAAGACAGTTATTTATATAACTCTTCATAGGCATCGAGAATTTCGACAATTTGTTTCATTAAATTTGAATTTCTTTAAAAAAAATTATTGAAATCTTTAACGGCAGTTTCCTCGAAAACGGCTGGAGTTATCAAGTTCTACCAAATGTACATTTTTTTTGTGGAAATAACGCCCTCATAAGATTTTCTAGTCAGAAGTACCCACAACGTTTCGTCAAAAAAAATATGAAAAAAATTCATCATTAGATACAGCTCCTGCGGCACTTCTATGGTCTAACGTGATGTGATACATAAATTATTGTTTCTTAGATCAAAAAATGTTCCTTTACCAAATTTGGTGAGGATCGGTCAAAGGGTTGATGAGTTATTGCAAAAAAACGAAAAAACAATTTCAACTTTGACAACCTGTATCTTTTTCCACAGCAACATTTTACTAAAGCATATTTAGTTATATCCTCATATTTTGGTCCAAAGAATCTACCCTTGAACTATGGCCCATTATTAATGGTCCACACTGTATTAAATTAGAAACATCCAATTTTTGAAAGTAATACTCGTTTAATTTTCCACGTCTGATACTGATAGTGTTCGAATTCTGCAATAAAAAAGTAGGGAATATCATAATTCTTGGACAGTATAAATTAAATTAATTCTATCTGAGGAAAATATATGAACACGCAAACGTATCATTTAAAAAATCCCATGCTGAAGAAATCACCGTGCAAGATGTGTAAATAAACTCATGGGTTGCTGGTGAATATTTACCGAAACAAGTAAAATATTATGCGACAAATTTAATAGTCATCATAACCCATTATTGTTTTAAACTGAAATAAAATTTATAAAGAAATATAAATCTGACAAATATTTGCCATTACACGTAAATAAATATTTTCTTAAAAAAAAAAAAAAACAAGACCAATAGTTTTTCAACTTCATTCTATACGGAGTGAAGTTAACTAAAAGAGATCTTTATTTTTTACTTTTTCATCTTTATCTAATTAAATCTAATTTCATGAAATACTTTGTGAAAAGCAAAAACTGACTTTCCGAAATTTGTAAAAAAAATTACTGCAAAAACCTGCTCATTTTATTTTTTTTAATTAGAATTCGAGGAACCATTACCAAATTCCCATTTTAAAAAGCCCACCTCACAGAGAATTTTTTTTAAAAAATCAGACAACTAAAACATTTTATTCATGTTATTTAATTTAATTCATAACAAACGCTCAAAATGTCCATTATTTTCTAAACAGACATGTAGCCTATTCACAAACTCTCGTCCCACATTTTGGAAAACCTCTATTAGAATAGAGCGACACTATGCACTACTCTGCAGTAATTCTTTGCCGAAGTTCTTGTATGCTCTGCGGTGAAGTTCTACAGATTTGAGATGATCCTACAGTTAAAAGTCGAGTGGTATCGAATCCGGATATCTTGCTGATCACTCTGTGGGTTTTCTTCAGCCAATCCACTTCCTGGGAAATGTATTATTCAACCATTCCTGGACTGGTAATATATAATGCGGAGGAGCACCATCTAGCTAGAAGTATGTATTCATCTAAGAAAAGATTACCATCCTCAATTTTCTCAAATGAATAAAGGGTCCATAATACTATCTCCCAATATACTGTTTATTCTTTCGGTCATCTGTTACAGAACTGAATTTTCTCAAAATCGTCTGCAACTAGTTCATGATGGACTTGCAATAGGGATGAAATTAATGCAGATTTAAGATCTTGCGAACAGCCATATCTTATGAGAAATGCCAGTTATAGCAGATCCATGGCACAGTGAACTTGTGGGACTGATAGCAAAATGCTCTAACACTTCTTTCCTGAGATCCTGAGCTCGGTTCATTTTTGTTTTCTACAGATACCGTTTCTACTTCTACTTCCACTGAAGCAATTTGTTGTTATGAATTAAAGTAAGAGAAATCTAGTTTCGTGGATTATGTCGTAACAATGCAATATGGAATGGGTGAAGCAGTAAGTAGGGTGTCATATAAGATTGTGAAGTAGGGGTGATTAGGAACGAGGTTTAATTTTTGTTGATCTTCATACTACACAAATTACGCAATTACTCCTACTCGATCCTATTTAACATGGTTAAAACTGTTCTTTAAAATTTTTCTCTGTTTCTGAGATAATTGGGATGGACAGTTTTAAACTTACACACACAAATTTATAAAAAAAGGTTTTAATAACACTATTAATTTGTTTTAGATGGGAAAATTAAGAGCATATAAAGTTGGCACCACCTTGCGGAAAAGATATAATGCTTTTTTGGATGAAACTTATAATATTAATTTGATTGAACCTAGAAGCAGTGACTTTAATAGAACCAAAGAATCTTTACAGGCTATGCTGGCAGGCCTTTTTCCACCAACCAAAGATCTGATGTGGTTAGAAGGCCTCAACTGGCAACCAATCTCGTTTAATTATGTTGAAAGACAGTACGATAAGGTAGAAATTAATGGGTAGCGTATTATTATTATTATTATTATTATTTTAATGAATCACATACCTACTACATGTTTAAACTTTTAAATCAAAAATAAAAATTAACATGTTCGGAAGGGTGCAGTTAAATCTTATAGCATATAGAGACTTCTCTGTTTGACAAATGTCGACCATGGGTTACCGATGCTAACTACCAAAAATACTTTTAAAAATATTTTGGGGACTCAAACCACAACAAACCACATCAAGTGCAGTTAGCTTAGGTTCGCTTGGATTTGGAGATTGAGTTAGCAAATAACAAGTTTTGCAAAAATTCTCTATCTTGGTTTGAAAATTACATTTAATGTCGGTAGTAAGTAATAGATGATCTGACCGAAATATTATTTGAACGTGAATATTAATTTATTTACTAACATCAGAGACAACCCGAAACGCGCAAGTACGTGCTAAAATTTAATCCGCAGTATTGAATTGGTCGATTGTAATGGAAGGTGAAAGTAGATGGCGCAAGAAGCAAACGCCCGCGAACATTCAAAACCCCCTATTTATTATTTTATTGATATTATTTAAAAGCTTTATTTCTGTAGCAGTTGATGATCGTTTGTGGACCAGAAGTAGTCGATTAGTTGTTTTTAAATACTTTTATTCGCTGGAAGTTAAAAACTAATCGAGTGACTAACTCTGAAGATCCACAAACGATCACCAACTGCTGCAGAAACAAAGCTATTTTAAAGTTAGTTACAAAACTAGAGGTCAATTAATTTTTATGTTAAACTAATCAAAAGGTTAATTGTAACCTTGTTGAACCGCTTAACATAAGATTTAAAAGAAATATGTTTTTGTATTGGATAATTAACATAACACTCAACACAAGTAGGTAGGTAATAATATTTTGTACAAAATTTATTAAAATCAGAAAAATACAAAAAAGCAAATTTAGGACATTTTGTCAATATATTACAGAAAATATCAAGAAAGCATGATAGTTATTTATGCAACAAGATAGGAAAGTGATTCTTAACAGGGCGAGCTGGCAATTTCCATTGCAAAAGCCCTGGCGAGTCCAGTAAAGTCACTTTCTGGGTGTGTTGTGTACAATGTTTTTTCTGCAATGGTTCTTGCTAGTCTCAAAAAACTTTTTAACTTTAATAAAATATAAAATCAACTGACAGACATCAGACACTTACTTTCAAGGAAGACTGGAATAATCATTTTTAATTGTTATCGGATACTTTTTGTCAACAGAAAATGACATAAGGAATCGGTAAAGACTTTACAAATCCTTATGTCACTTTGCCGGGCTAGACCTGTAAATATGTATTTTCCACTCAAAAAATTGATCACGGTTAAATTTCTAGAAGGTTGCAGAAAAAAGAATATTATTTAATGATTATAATTAAATTTAAAATATTTATTAGGCTTGACTTGCAGAGACTACCTTAAAATGTTATTAAGTGCTAGATAAAAAAAATCATGTATTGTGTGGCACGCAACGTGGCTCTATAAAAAATTAAGATTCTAATTATGTGAAAGAATCTTCAGTTTTCTCTTTGTCTCACGAGCACCATTTTTTTATGATTCTTTTATTCATTTTGCCTCACGAGCATCTTTTTTATTTTGCTTCTGTGCCTCATTGTGCCTCTTACACCACCAAGGAATCCCAATTCTAATAATTCCCCGGTCATTTTTGAACGGTGACATTCTGATCTGATACAGAAGTGCTGGGAATCTCCTCCAAAAATTCACTAGCTGCCTTCACTATGCTAGGAAATTCCTCCGCCAACTCATAAGGTATATTCTTTGAAGTTGAGGCCTCGCTTGAGGCTAGATCTGAAGTAAAATGAGATAGATATTAGCGACCATGTTTACTGGTTCAAATCTATATTTCTTTATTTTGAATAAATTAAATAATAGTAAAAAGTCTGCGATAATTCTACCAAGCTAATTAGTAACAACTATGGATTGATATCTAAAGGCCCCTCACCACCAACATTTTGTAAAACACATATTACCTGCTTGCACTTGGTATGTTGCCAACTGATGACATGGAAAAAGTGTGGGGACTGCATTGCGGGTCAACCTATGACTACTTAGGTCGACATAACTCTCAACAGTAAAATGACGGGAGCATATCGTATAATTTTGAAGAGTTTTTTCAGTGTAATGTATACCCATATTATCTTGCCAAATTTTTGACCTGTAAACATAAAAAATTGTGTTGTTAGAAGTGTTGTTAATTTAGTGCAGGCCTTATTTTCCCTTTCCAACCTTGAAGGAAAATAATGAAGTTTTGCCACATCGTCCTCCGAAGAACCACACACATAACACAATCTAATTCGTGACTCTGTGGCTATCTCAAACAAAAAATAACCTACAACCAATTTCAAAGTTTATTATGAGGAATGAAATAAGTAAAGGATACAGTTAGCACATTTTCTAATACTGTTTATCCTTTCTGATTAATATATAGGTTAGATATAGCGGATACAATTATTTATAATTTTATAACTTACCAGTTATATGAAATTGGTAGTCTTTAAGAAGAGAAATAGTCTTTAACACACAAATATCACAAAATACAACAAGAAATAATCAAAATCACGACAAAATAACAAACACTTCTTTCGTCAGTTCAAGTTGACAGATAAATACCACAGAAAAAGCGCGGGATAGAACAGAAATGACAGCAGTGAAAGTGCTACCCTCTGCTTTCACCTTCCATTTTATCGGACTAGGACAGCTATATTTGACTATTCTTATATTAAATAGAGATAGCGAATAAATGTTAAAATCGGACAAAATTTTCTATCCACTTGCACGTCTCGGGTTGTCTCTGCTAACATCTATTAACAGATGGAGTGGTTATATGGAAGAATTGCATATGTTGTGTGTCAACAGTAGATGCAACCAATCTCCGAGACTGAGACAGAACACAAATAGATAAGAGACAGATTAATTTAACCCAAACACATCTCACAAGCAAGGTTTGCTGGTTTGGCATACTCGACATAACCTGGTTAACTCAATTTCTCGCGAAAACAGCAGTAAACTATAGTTAACCGGGTTAGCAGTTTGCTTGCCAAAGAACTACTTCTTGTATGTGCCAAGTCCGGGCATCACCAAGTTGATTGCAATAAGCATCCACTAGAAGGAGACACGCCTTATAGTCTCAAGTTGGTGTGTTATATCGATCTTCAGTTACCTAGAGCTGGTTCTCTTCGTTGGTAGGTGTACTATTTTGCCTATGCCATACTGATGAGAGGTAATAACCTCGAAATCGGTCTTAGGCTGACAACAGTGTACCAGTCTGTACAGGAATCCTGCTTAAGTAATTATTTAATAATTACTGGGATCAATTCTTTAGCGGTAGCTTGTAGCAATACTGCTTCTGCATTTGTACGATAATAACTAGGTTCATTGACCATGCAAATATACTTTACTTTGTAGTTTTAATTATAGAATGTTAAGGACATAGGCATAGTGATTTGTACTACTTTATTTTTCAGCAATATACACATACAAGTTGGTATAAATCTTTTAGATACTCGAGACTATTAAGAGATTCGCAAACATGCATGCCCTTCCTTTGTGGTGTGGGCGAGACTAAGACAGCTTTCCTTTAATATATTCTTTGTTGCACATTCACCCGTGTACCCGATTTACTTACACCAACTGGTATACACAAAATTACATAATAGTGATAGATAACACAGCCCCACAAAAAAAAAATTTTCTGACCTAGCAACGAGACGAGTATATACTTATGTATTTTTGATCGCTGATTCCGAATCCGGGGTCAAAAAAAAGTCGTACACCCCAAAAAAAAATTTTAGAGCCAAAAAAACACCCCCTGAATCGTTTTGTTTAATATTTTCGGGAAAAATTGAATGTATTACGATAAAAATAAAGGTAAATTGCAGCGTTCACCCTATCGGTATGAAACGCACCCCCATAGAGGGTGAGAATCACCCTCATCTGCCATTAAACCAATTGATAACGACAATGACTGAAAAACATCTAAAAATGTTTAAGTTTCGTTAGGTTTGCAATAAACTGACGTAGAATTCACGTAATACCCCAAAACTACCCCTATAGCGTTATGAAAAACAACCCTTAACTTCAATTACAGAAAAAAAGAAAGGAAAAAACATAAAATTTGATAACGATTTCATTATATGGATGTTCTTATTTGCAGAGATCCTTATGGTTAGGATATTAGCAGTCATTTGTCACCAATCTTAACACCATTTGGGTATAAAACGCATCCCTGAAGGGGGTGAGAAGTACTCTTACGTTAGTAGCTTTTAATTCTTCTTTTTTTAATATTTTCTCATGGTATCTTTTTAACTTTATTTTCAAACGATCTTCTTACTGACTGTCGTTTGTGTTGTTCTTTCGTGTCTCTTTTCAGAGACCAACAGTAGTCTGCTATCATGTGAAGTTAAGGGTTGTTTTTCATAACGATATAGGGGTAGTTTTGTGGTATTACGTGAATTCTACGTCAGTTTATTGCAAACCTAACGAAACTTGAACATTTTTAAATGTTTTTCAGTCATTGTCGTTATCAATTGGTTTGGTGGCAGATGAGGATGGTTCTCACCCTCTATGAGGGTGCGTTTCATACCTATAGGGTGAACGCTGTAATTTACCTTTATTTTTATCGTAATACATTCAAATTTTCCCGAAAATATTAAACAAAACGATTGATTAAAATGATAACATCATTTTCAGAGCGTTATCTCATATCCCTATTCAGGGAGTATTTTTTGGCTCTAAAATTTTTTTTTTGGGGGTGTACGACTTTTTTGACCCCGGATTAGGAATCAGCGATCAAAAATACATATGGATATCCTCGTCTCGTTGCTAGGTCAGAAAATTTTTTTTTTTGTGGGGCTGTGTAATTTATATGACAGTGTGTATCTTTTAGAGAGAAATTAAAACATATTCTATTATTTTATTTACTACATTACTGGTTGACTTTTTCTTCTATTTAGGAATTGTTTTGCTATGGTTGTCCTAACTGGGATACAAATTTAGATGCATATTTGAAATCTGCTGATGGTCAAGACTTTACTAATAAATACGAGGAAACTTTTAAATACATATCTGAAAATACTGGAGAAAATATTACTGACATTATACAAGTGTACTACATGTATTTCGGATTTCTAATTCAGGTCAGTATACTTGGGGGTCGTAGAAAAAAATTGTGTGTACCACGTTCGGAAAGGGCATTCGTAGAACATCCAACATTCAGTCGTGAGACAAACATCCACATTTCATACTTGCACAAATAACTATTCTCATTTCAGTATATTATATTTTTACGATTAATATAAACCCTTATCATCGTTATAAAATATATAACGTAATGTAATTATAACAAATGTTACTGAAGAAAGTTTTCATATACGTTTCATATAGTGTGTTTTAAATTCGATGCTCACTATTGGGATGTCGGAAACCATAAGAGTTACATGGTCGGTAAATGTGGCAAGGTTTAGCAAATTTTATGTTGATTCCTAATCTTTTAAGAAATCACAGCTAACTGGGAATATTTTTGAGACTTTCTGTATTTAATTTACAATCGCTTTCTTAAATTAGTCATTTAAAAAACAAATTTTTTCAGCAATAGAAAGCTCTTTTTTGAGTGCAATCAGAAAAACAAACAATTCAATATGGCCACAAAAAAACCAAGAGTTAGCTAAGGTACCTAGAAAAAAAATACTATATGTAGAGCATTCGTTTTTGCAGCAAAATGTTGGTTTTCAAAAAGTGTCCTAATAATGTAAAAGTTAAGAACCTGTCTGATCAAAGATAACTTTGCTAGAGCCCAAAAAATCACAAAATCTTCGTTTTTTCAGAAAATCTCAAAAACAGTTAACTGGGATTACTTAACAAATTCGGTATCAGCATCCCATTTAATCGACTTTGTAGTTCTTATGGTTTCCAAGATCCCAATGGTGAGCATCAAATTTGGAACACACGGTGTTTAAGGAGAAGATTATACAGAGCTCTCGTAAATGATTAAAAACCACGTGATCAATGGTCACCTTTCATATTACGGCAGTACCTGTTGAGAATTTTGGACATATTGTATGTGTCTATGAAAACATTTTCAACCATTTTTTGCTGACGGCACTCCAGTGGCGGTTCGTGGGTCAAGAGATAGGGAGGTCAATTAGAAAAGTTTACTGTATTACTTAACTTTTAAAGTGATTTAAATTCCAAGTCGATCCTCGGTCTTTTTGAGATGCAAAGTGGTCAATTACTTTTTCATTAAAGTCTTTTATCTTCTTTATTAATGCCCTTTCTATGGTAAGCATAGCTAAAGAAGATAACCTTTCCTGACCCATGGTATTTCTTAAAAATGTCTTTATTATTTTTAAGGTGGAAAAACAACGTTCACTTTTGACGGTAGTCATAGGGAGAGTACACAAGATTTTTAACAGTTTGACACTTTCAGAAAAAGTATTGCACAAATTATTGTTAATAAAATGCTGTAACAAAGCAACTGCACCTTCACTATTGGAAAAATCTTCTCGGCTATATAATACTTCTAATTCAGTTTTAAGTTTCAAATGATTTATGACTGGATACTCCGTTTTAACTAATTTAAACATATCTTGAGGAAAGCTTTTTTTTATAATCTTTAAATCGATCTGCATGAAATAACTGAGACACTGCTAAATGATTACTGAAGCCAAACCTGTTTTTGATCTCAGATGTAATTATATCACAAACTTCTAATGAAATTCTCCTTTTTGATTCTTCCATTTTACATCTCTGGGCAGACTGCATGGATGTCTCCTCCAAATAGTTATTCAAAATTTTATTTCTGATGTCTTGAATTTTACTATTAAAAGCGCCAATACACTTATTTACCGTTATGACATCGATATTACATTTTTGTAATTGATTGAACAATATATCACAATGAGGCATAACTAAATGAAAAAAATTTAACCAGGAAAGAAAATGTTCATTTTGTAAGTAGTTTTTTTAACCAAGCTATTGGTTTAGAGTGTTGTTTTCTGATTCATTATCAATGATTTTTTCTAAACAATCTAATAATTCTGTTCGATAGGTATAAACAGTCTCTATGCACTTTGTATTCAAATTCCATTGTGTTGGAGCCGCTTTAGGTAATCTCACCTTAACAACATTATCTAACACGGCTGTTCTTTTGGCGATTTTCCAAAGAATGAAGAAAAGCTATGTAAATTAGCAAAAAAAAATTTTTATGCTTTTATCCTGACTTGATGCTTTTTGTAAAATTAAATTTAGTTGATGAGCGTAACAATGAATAAAATTTGCTGAAGGATAACTTTTTTTAATTTCGGCTTGTACACCTCCAAAAGCACCACTCATTACTGATGCTCCATCGTAACTTTGTGCTATCAATTTTTCTGGACATTCATTAATTTTCAGACATTCTAACTCTTTTAAAATTAAATCTGTCAAATGCTGCGATGTCGTTCCTTGAGGCTGAATAAATTTCCAAAATCTCTCACATACAACACCGCCTAAATTGTATCTAAACACAAAAACTACTTGTACTTTATTCATAACCCAACTTATGTCCATCTTTCAGTTTTAATATATTTTGTACAACACTCATATTTAATAGTAAACACCAAAAACACTGTTTTACTTAATTTCACGACAAGTAGAGATTTACTAATAAAATGTTCACAAAAATAAAAACATTAAAAACAACGCGACAGAATTTACCGACCAACGCGTACCTAGTCAGCATTAAGACTGCTCTATTCACTATTGAACTTCGTGCGTTACCGCTTCCATAAAATGTGTCAGGGATATTGTCCCCGCCAGTGTTTTCTGTCTCTTTTGCTTTCTGACGATTCGCGCATAAGTCTATTTCACTTTAATTCGTTGTAAATTCGGTCCGTAGCTAGCTTTGAGGACAAGTTGTGAACTGACCAAAGATTTTAATTTCTATAAATGAATAATGTAATGATAGAGGCTCGGTGCTCGGAGGGGATACGAAATCCTGCGATCTAGATATTTGAATAGTATTGTACATAGAATGAACTAGAAACTTTAATATATTTTTAGAATATTAAAAATATATATATTTTTAAACTTCAGAAAATGAATAGCTCTATTTTTTTATTTGTATGTGGGAGGTCATTGACCAAATTATCCTATAGAAGAATCACCAGTGGATGGCAGGTCTCGACGATGCTGTTAAAGGAAGCTAATTGGTCGCGTGGTTTTCGATCATTTATGAAGACCCGGATAATAATATGATCTCATTAACTAGGACGAGGTCTATATTACTTTCATTAACAACATATTTGTGCACGATTTGTTTACTTGTCAGAATACTATTTGACGCATAAGTGCAATTGTTTTAGGAAAAACAATAATAGTTTTTTATTTATGTACAGGGTGATTATTTTAAATGCCTCAATTGATTTAATTGATTTCATTTAAAGTCATTTTAATTGAGATTTTCTTTTAGAATTGGAATTCCTCAGAAAAAAATGCATAAGTATGGTTTTGGAATTTGTTTCCTAGGTGATAAATCTCGGAACGAAATCGAGTCGAGGCACTTAAAATAATCACCCTGAACGCGTTAATTTGTTTAGTTTAATAGTTTTGGAATTTTTTTTCTAGGTGATAAATCATGAAACGAAGTCAAGTCGAGGCACTTAAAATAATCACCCTGAACGTGTTAATTTGTTTATAACTTACATAATTTAAAATTCTAATTGAGCATTTTAGAACGACCTGAATTTTACTTTATCAAAATAGGAAAAGCAATGTAGTCTTATCAAACAAAAAATATTCCCTCATGACAATATACGTAAAACCATTTTCAAAATACTATAAATATTTAACTGTAATCACATACTTAATTTACAATTTTAATTCAATATTTTAGGAGGAACTGAATTTTACTTTGCCGGAATGGACGAAAGCGGTGTACCCGTATCCAATGAGAAACATTACGACAGACTACTATGCTCTTATGTTTTCAACTAAGAATTTGAAGATAATGTCCGCTGGTAATAAAATTCTCGTTTAAATATTTACTTTATTTTATACTTATATTTCAACTGTAGGATATTTGTTGAAAAAAATAATTATCGACACTCAAAATAGAATTAACGGCAGTTTCCCACAGAGAAAAATGTATATATATTGTGCGCATGAAAATAATATAGCGTCCGTCCTCAAGATATTCAATCTATGGAATGATGAAGAAATTGCTGTATATGGAAGCTACATCTTAATAGAGTTACATTATATAAACGGTACTTATGGAATTAAGGTATAAAAACAATAGACCATTTAATTTTTTTTGGCTTAGTGTTTGATAAATTTAAATAATAAAACTAGATTTTCGTTGGGTTGTGATAAAATACCTACTGCATATTGTTTTCAGTTTTATGTCATTTTTAGAAATTCTTTTTCTAACTTTTGCAACGTTAAACTGAAATGGGACACTGCAGTTCGAATCGAGATGTAGAAATATTAATTTTCTCAAACCTGCTTAATATTTTCAACTACAATGGGTTAGGTAATATTATTTCAAAACTTCCTTAAGGTTCACCAGGTATCCAACATAAAACTAAATCGCTCTTAAACTTTTTCAATCAATGTTAACCAAAAACGAACACATTGGCTCATTTAATATACACCGTTTTGCTGTACTCCTTTAGTGATAAAGGAGTCCATTTTTTTGTGTGTCTTTAAAGACAGCAAATGGACTCTGCACATTTGTTCCAAGGCAGAGATAAAAGGCCCGCACACGCAACTTTTCACTATGCGTCTTCATAAGTACCGTAGACACCGTAGATTTAGGATAGGAATAAGTAAAATCAAAATATCTGACTGTTGCGAACATGGTTATAGGTTACAGTCGGCGTTCTGTAACGTCACATCCACAGCATTCAGGAGAAAAAGTTGCTCCGCCTCTTCTAGCGAGTGTTGGCCATGGAGCATTTCCAGCAGGGCGACAGTATCTGATAATGTGCAGTTGGACACCATGATGTTATGATATTTTACTAAAACCTTTTATGAGCGACCTTTAAAGTAGGCGATCACTTCATTGCCAAGATATTTGTCAACTCTGCTTTAGTGGCACCATGAGCCAAAAATTCTGTATACTTTTAATTGGGGTATCATCATTGACATAAAATTGAATTGGTTGTAGTTTTTTTCGCGTGGGTTCTTTTAGTTGGCTTTCCATATATTAATAGACGAATAGGTAGAACTCATCATAACCATAAACTAAGTCTTTAAGAATATCTAAAAATTTAGCCGCAAGATATTCAGCTGTAGTAGACCTTTGACGAGGATCATACCTTCGATAAGCATTACAGATCTTTTAGTGGTACATGTTTCATGCTGTTTCAAACTACTATCGCATGCCGTGTCCTATAATGGTACGTCTTTCATTACTGTTACAACACTCTGCAGCATTAATTGAATCATCCGGGTTGAAATATCGACGGTGGGATTATGTTATACTCATATTCACCAACAGTTGTTGAAATTGACACTTGCATAGTCTTTGAAAGCATCTACAATTACACTTAACATTGGTATTTTATAATGAAGTATTTTCAAATCCTCTTTCATTTCCTGTGATGCCAACAAACCTCCCTTGATTTCAATTTTCTTGTGATTCTGCTCAATTGCATCATCTGGATCTATACCTGTAAAAGGAGGTTCATGTTTTGCTAATGTGAATTTCTTGCAGTTCAAGCATATCGGCGAGGTCCATCGACCATAATTAAACCATTAAACACCAAAAAATAACATAGTTGAAAACCGTCAGGACAATGTCGTAAAAATATAGATGCCAACTCTCAAAACTAACTTTAACCCTCATAAAGTATCTTACGACTAACTACGAGCAAAAAAAACCTTAATTGAGACGATAACCCTGAAGCCTTATATCGTAATTCCAGATTTTAGGACTTACTGTTTATTGACACTGTAAGTAAATGAGGGGGCTGTAAAATTAAAAACTAGTGAAATCCTGTTCATTATGGGATGCCAACAACAATAATCAAGTGAAAAAACAAAGTTGGCAAAATTTGCCCGTTAGATAGAAATTTATGACAACTGCAGCCTGACTATATCAAGCATATTGGAGATTCTTGATAAGTTGAAACTGTGTAACGTCATGTGTATCGCATCAATAATTTATGTTGTGACTTAACAAACAGCGAAAGAAGCATCTTCGTTCAGAAATAACCAATAACTTCATGAAACATCATGCTCAAAACTCTCTACATGTTTTATTATCATTGTATTATTTTACATTTTTAGTTATTTTATCAAAACTATAGTACCAGTGAACCAATACTATTGAAACTGTCAACGTGTGAAGAGTTTTGTCCGTTTGAGAAATTTGTTTCTGTAGCTAAAGAATTTGTACCAGAAGATGATACTATATGTGGATCAGGTAGGTGAAGTTCTCTCAAATAAACAAATATCTATGTATTTATACTGGACTCTAGATGTACAGGATGGGCAAATTTCGATGTTTCTATAGGGTAACTTGGTAACTGTAAGAGATACAAAAAAATGGAAGACACATTCTCGACTTCTATTTTTGAGACAAATTCATTGGCGAAAACAAAAATTTGCTATCGTCTCGTAAAAGTGAAGATGTCTTACAAAAATTACGAGAAATATGATATGCTAAAATGATTTATTCAAAGTAATAACAATTATGATATTGCATCAAAAATATATTTCAATCGCTATCCAGAAAGAAGATAACCATAAAAAATATTTTTAAGAGGTTGAAAAAACATTTTATTGCAATTATACAAGAAAACCAGTACCGACATAAATTAATTCGGACAAAATTTTATAGACTGTGTGAATTCTATTTCAAATCTTCATATTTATAATGCAGTTGAGAATGTTATGAAGAGGTGTAATTGATGTATCGAACATAACGGACATCAGTTTGAACATTTACTTTAATTTGAATATTTATTTTGTAATTATAATAATAATAATAATAATAAATGACTTTATTAAGGCGGGGCTCAGCCAAGGCTGCTTTAGCCCAACCTGAAAGTTGTTTACATATGCAATTTACAATGTATATTTACAAGATACAACATAGTTAAAAAAATAATATTTATTCTAAAGTATGAAGTATATAAAATGGAGAAAAAGTGAGAATGTTCATAGCTGAAAACATGGTGAAGAATTTTATTTCATCAAATAAATGCACTAATTTATTTGTTTATATCAAAATTATGTAATAAGATATATGATTTCAAATCTTCATATTTATTATAAAGTGATCTAATATTTAAGTGAGAAATTACTAAATTTGGCAGAACATTTTCATCATCGTCAGCTGTCACGTCATACTCACTTGAAGAATCCATATAAAGAAAAAAAACTATATGAAAAACAATTGTGAAAAACTCCCTATTAAGTATAAGTGAATTAATTTCATAAAACGGCAACAATAATAAAAATTGTCAGTTAAATATGTAACTTATATTAGTATTAGAAAAGGTAAAATTATTTATGTTATAATGTTTATAAATTTTATTTCAATACTTATCCTGCTATATAGTAAAATAATACAGAAAAAAGTGTACCCTAATTAAAATATTTATAAGATAATTCCAAAAAACTTAAAAAGTAAAATGCAAAAAACAACCTAACAGAAAAATAGACAATACAAAAAGAAACAGATAAGAAACAGATAACAAGAAATTAAGACATGAATAGTTATAGTTCCACCATGATGATAAATGCGTAACTTCTTAATAGGTAATTACATTTCCAAGTCTGCAGCATTCTGAATTAGATATTTTTTAGTTTGATGAGAACCAAAAGTTTACCACCTAGGGTCCATACATTTGTAACTCCAAATTTTGTTACGGCTTCCTATACCAGCTTTAGTCGCGCAGCTGTTAAGTCCTCTCTGACAACGAAACCCATCTTACTAAGTAACTTTTTGTTTTTGTAAATTTCAGCTCTTACTTTGAACGATAAAAATTTTACTATGATCGGACGACATTTTCCTTGTGTAAATGGCCCTATCCTATGCGCTTTTTCAATATCTTTTCCAGAAATATTGACATTTAATTTATTTTTAAAAAGTTCTATTATCATGTTTTCCAAATTTTCTTCGCCCACCTCCGTTATGCCATAGACTCTTAAATTATTAAGCCTATTATACTGCTCATTTTCATCAATCCTTTTTTCCAAAATTTCAATTTTTTTCTCATGCTCCTCAACCATTCCTACAAAGGAACTTAGACAATTTTCCAATTTTGCAAACTTCTCTTCAAATTTACTAAAGATAGCCTCAGATTGTTGTTTACATATTTTAGTTAAGAGCTCTTCAGACAAAACTTCAGTACTGGACCCCTGTTTCAATGCCTTTTCTGTTCCTCTGGTCATGATTAAATAGATTTGGTAGGACTATATTTTAATGCTCGATATAATATGACAGATGACTCCTGATTTTAAAATTAAAATGCACTTACTGTTATGATATTTCCTTTTTAGACATACACACTGTGCAGCATATGATTATAGGTAAATGCATAAAAATTTACAGCTTTTTTGCCACAGTTTATCCACACTTTAGATCACTTTATTTCGGGAGTTAAATACAAATATGTTCTCACTCTGACCTCATACTTGTATCTCTTGTAATTGTAATGTATTATAAAATTAGATATGAATATCTGATTTTTTTGGTCTTGGTTTGTTGAAGGGCAAACAATTAATGAGATTTTCTTTTAACCTCTTAAAAACAGCTTTATTAGGTTGTCTTCTTTTTGGATAGCGATTGAAATATATTTCGGATACAATATCATAATTGCTATTACTTTGAATAAAGCATTCTAGCATAACATATTTCTCGTAATTTTCGTAAGACATCTTCACTTTTACGATTAAATGGGGTGTAATTATGACGGAAACAAAATTATTAATATGCAATTTACTAATAAACGGATAAACATTGTCAAAGGTGACACGCCTACTTGGAATAAATATAAAAAACGCAAAAAGTAATCTACTAAAATATTATTTTTGTACGATGATAATAAGTCGAGTACGGTCCTGTGCGAATATCGGTGGGATGTCGAATGTCAAATGTAAAAAGGGGATTATTATGAAAATGATGATGTGAGGCATAAGGGTCTATGTTCTTTATTGGTAATAAAACACAGTTAGTCACAAATAAATACTCATTTAATTACCTACGATACAATTTTCGCTATTAAATACTTACACATCAAAAGCGACCCCACATATGGTATATAGTTTGAAAGAGAAAAAAGATTTCCATTTTAATTAAACCATAGCCAACTATGATTCCCTTTTAAAAAATACATAACTCGAAATTGCACCTTTTTTTAAATTTTCTCGACACCACTCTATTATACAGAAAAACCGCTGCTAATTACTTGGGGATCAGAACTTCCTCACCGTAGTAAAACTCGACGTGTGGTGGAGTAATAAAAGTAATTTATGACGTTTCAAAAATGTCACATTTTTTGATGTGTCAAAAAAGTTACATTTTGACGTTTCAAAAAAGTCACATTGGTGGAATGTCACTAAAAATTTTTTTTAGACATTGGGACATTGGACATTGACGTCTAGAATGTGTGTAGCAAATTTGAAAGCTTTATCTCAAAAATTGTAGCTGCTTTCGCGAATTTTATGATGTTTTTTTTTCTGCTGATTTCAAATATGTAAATACTTTTTCTACACAACACGGATTTTGAGTATTTAGTATCTGTAGTACCAAAAAAAACTTTTTAATAGATTACTCAATATGTTACATAAATTTCACATTGCCCTAAAATGCATTTTTTATAGTTTTCGTGCTCCACTTTGTTCGAGGAACATCCTTCTTGGGAGTCCAGCAGTAGTCCGCTACATCCCTCTTGGGAGTCCAGCAGTAGTCCGCTGTCCAGCAGTGGACCGCTGTCCAGCAGTAGTCCGCTGCATTTCGGGCTCCAATTTCCTTGGTAGCACTTTTCCATGGTAGATATATTCTAGTGGAAGCGTTTACCATGATCGCCGCTTATATCTCCAAGGCTGTCGGAGAAAGAGTCCAATTGCTAATCTAAAAAATGTATTTTAAGAGACATATTACATCCAAGCTTTTTATAATTCTGTAGGAGATCACTAATAAGTTTTCTACAGTCATTACTCAAGTATGGTTTCCAAGGAAGTTCTCTACCATTTTTTGAAACAATAACCTTGCAGCTTGCAGCTTGTTTCAGCTTAGCTCCATTATTTTTGGACCGATAAATATGCCCTCCTTGATCTTCACATCATTTATTCTAGAAAACTTGTCCTTTAAGAAAAAAAATTTTGGCCATTACGACCCAACCCCTTGACAACATGTTTCTTTAAATGTAGTTTGATATGTAAACGTGAAGGACCAATGACTTCAGAATTTCGTGAAAGACAATCTTTTTTTAAAGTGGTTTCCTTTTAACGTTCTTCTCTCTCAGAATGAGTGCATCTCTTTTTGACCACTGCTCTTTGTTTTACGCTGCCGTTCCGTTAGCGTAATAAGGCTGTTACAAAAAAAAATGGAAGCGGATAGAAAAATTCTGATTTCATATTCAGAATCAGCACTCCCAAACACTCAATACCAGGAAAAGTTGTGCATTTAATAAAATCACTGTTATATACTTGTTGGCAACCTTAATGGGGCAATAAATTATTATTATTATTCTGTTGAGACATTTAGCAGTTTAGATTTCTTGACTTAAACTAACTAGTAAGAAAACGATAACTGTTTTAAAATTTTCTAACTTTATTCTTTTTGATAACACACATTTTTAGGGTCCAGTGTCTTCTTGTAAATGTGCTGTACTTCACAACCTAATATTAATAACAGTCTTTATTATTTTGCAGTGTCAGCAGCAGCAAGTGTTGGAATTTTTCAGCTAGTGTCGTTATTTGAATTATTTGTATTATATTGTATTTATTGGAAAGAGTTCTGTTAACTAGTTATATTAGCTGCAATATAATAGCCATTAATAGTATCCAAATTAAGGTAAATGTAATAGGTAAACAGAAATGACAGAGAGTTTATAAAAATTAAAGGCACTCTATATGTATGTTATAAAATAATGTACCTATGCCTGATTTAATCCAACGCTAAAGGGTCCTCCCGTGGCCTCCACCGTAAAGCAAATTGCCTGTATGGGGTGACTCCCCGCATCCTGTAAGGTTATAGGCATTTTATGTCTGATATTATTTTATATAAAGTAAAATGTACCTGTAAACTTTCTTAAATTTATAAAACCTGTAAACTTTTTTAACTTAAAAAATTATTTAACTTAGAATAGCTGCAGTTAAATATTACGAAAGGAAAATCATCGTATTTTTTAAATAATTTACTCTTTGACCATGGTTTAAAATAAAAGTATTTTAACTAACTTTTAGTCGTATTTATTTGCTTTAAATTTAAGGTACTTAACTGACTAGTAGAGTCAGGATACTACGCCAGATCATACACCTACTCACAGAGCTGTCAATACAATAATTATACTTCAAATATTTATTCTTACTTGAAGTACTTTACTTTAAGTACTTATCTGAGTAGATATTTGTACTTGTATTTCAATTATTCACATAAAAAACTTTTTACTTGATTTTGTCAAGTAAGTTACTATTTAAGTAATACTTGAAGTATTACATCATAATTCAAGTAATAAATTGTACTTGAAGTATTCTTGGGCTACTTCAAGTAAATATTTGTGTGATACTTGCACACTGAAACAATTACTTGAAGTAAAATTAATTTTTCAATTATATTTTGTTAGTTAAAACTCGTATAAGTAAGACCATAGAAGAAATGCCTCGGACTTGCTAGAATTACTTAAGGTTTATTTAATTTCGTTCGATGCTGCAATGCTCCGAGGTAAGTTGTTTTAAAAGACATTTCTAAAATTTTATCTTGTATAGTGTACAATTAGTAGCACAGTGCATTCAGTGATTAATGATTTACAAAATTAAAAAAGGTAAGTAGATAGCATATAGCACGTCAAACATCACTGGGTAAATTAAGGTATATTTGCACGTAAATCAGTAAACCATTTATATCAAATATTACCTTCACATCACGTCACGTGAGTGGAAGTATTGTATCGGCAGAGGAGCGTCTCACTACTGAAGGCAACCGGTGTAAATTTTTTCGGAAATAGAATGGCTATAGAACTGCAAGTAGACGAATTATCCTCTTATGTTTTTAGTTCGGTTAGTTGATATTATAGTTCAACATATAGATATACCATAACTATCTTTGCTACTAAAAACCACAAAGAAATATAGCCTCCTTTTCGGCAGAGAATAATTTGTGCTTTCGGCGTGGTTTTAACTGTTTACGCTAGCACACTTCATACAATTTTTTGTTTCACGGTAGGAACCATGTGGTGATCGGTTTGAGAAAAAGATTTATAAATTTTTTTAAATTCAAGATGACTATGTTATGTTATATCGGTGTGTTTAAGTATACTTACAGCTTACAGCTCTTTTTGTTTTCGCATATTCTTTGCCATTTCAGTAACCGACATTGTCGTAATCATACTATTCATAATATTATATGTTTAGGCCAGTGGTTAGGGTTGTTGTGCAATATAGTGCCAAGAATATTAAGCCAATTTCCGAAGTAACTATAATTATTATACATTATTGTTTACTTATTTTTGTAAATTAATAGTAGAAAATAAGAAAGCAAAGAAATTAAGCAAAACATGATATTATCATCATTACGTAATTATTAATACGATAAGGTTACATGTTACATTTTTTCCTCCGAAACAATTAAAATGATCTCCATCTTAAAGGTTCAAAATAAGATTTTTTGGTGTAGACTTTGCTAATGTAAAACTGATTTCAGATATAACCGAGTCCCTTTCAGGAGGACAAAACAAAGTAACATTTTTAAAACGCAACACCTACATATAATACATTTATTTTTATATTTACAAATTTTCACCGTGTGATTTACACGCATAAGAGTTTATCATATAACTAAATATATCAAATTATATTTTTTTACACAACTCTAATCTGAATCTGAAACCATTAAACCATTTATCCATTGCAAAAATACAAATTGTATTTAAATCGAAAGTTACTGATTTTTACTTAGTTTTTTATGAATTTTTTTTAATACTTCAAGTAATTTTATGTACCTTAAGTATTCTATATACATAAATTACGAAGCATACTTAAAGTACTGTTGTCTTACTTCAAGTAAATTACTTGGCGATAAATCAAGTAATTTTCAAGAGGACTTGATAATTGAAGTATATTTTAAGAAAAACTGTACTTGATACTTCAAGTAATTTTTTGATATTTGAATACTTGATAGTTATACTTCAAGTACCTTCTAAGGGTACTTGTGACAGATCTGCCTACTTATGAATTCTACATAGTTATTGAAGTACATAATATCAACAATACATATGGTTTAAAGGTGATTATGAAATACCAAATGATTTTTAAAATTGCCATAACTGATAATCTAGAAAAAGTTAATGGAAATAATAGAGCATTCGTTTACAACGAAGTTAAGCAAAATTTTTCTTGTCTCTTGGTTAAGGCCCATATAGCCTGCCGCAAATTAGATACTGTAAATCAAGCAAGACATTTCCTGTCCTATTTGTTTATTATTTAATGGTCTACCTAAGAATTTATATGCCAGGGAAAAACTGATTTCACGACGAAAATCATATTTTTATAGATCCAGGTACTAATTTAGGAGTAATGTCTATGCCTGAATTGGATGTTGGGAAAACTAAGGTCAATGAAGTGAAAAGAAAGAAAGAAAGAAATTATTTGACTACTTTACATAAACAACGTGTAACAAGTTAATCTTAAATGGTACAGGGTTATTCATTATAAATTATCCACCCCTTATCATTGTTATTATTTCTTATAGAAAAAAAGTTTTAAATAAAAGTTATGTGGTATTACCGAATTTTTGTTAAAATTCTATTAAATGTACAGTGGCGTGCAGATTTCAGGGGATACAAAAAAAATAATATTTTTTTTTAAATAGGATACTCTGTATATTATTAAATTTTTGGAATGATACTTTGTTCCTGATTTCAAAAATATACCATATGTTAACCCCTACCATATACCGTTTTTGAGTTATTAAACGTCGAATATCTTAGTTAAACTTGTTATTGTAAATATGGAAAAGTAAACATTATTCAAGTGAACTATGAAAATGACAACTATTATGTTTGATAAGTGACATTTCTTTAATGAAATAATCAAAATGGTTTACAGTGAGGAAGAAAAAACCAAATTTTTATACAAAATAGATAACAAAAATTTATTTAGAAAATTTACATATAAATAAATGATAACTCATAAAAGATGTTCGATGTGTCCACATAATTGAAAACGTCTTCTTATATTTATAATTGCAACGGAAACGGTTTCATTATTTATATTCAGATTGTTTATTTCAAGTCGAATCCTGTCTTTAAGGACTTGAACACTATTGTTATTATTATTATTTACAATGTCTTTTAGAAATCCCCAAAAAAATGAATCCATAACGGTCAAATCCGGACTGTTAGGTGGCCATTTAATAGGTCCATTATTTCCTATCCATATTGGGAATACATTATTCAAATGATCTCGAACGGGTACGATACTATGCAGAGTTGCCCCATCCTGCATCCAAATCATATTATCAAGTTCGGCTTCCGGAAAATTCTGCAGAAGATTATTTTCTGCTTCTGGGATAATTATTTCCAGATAGATAACTCCAGTAAAGTATAATCATAAAATATAGGCTCAACAATTTTGTTTCTGAAAATTTCACACCAAACGCTAACCGTTTTTCTTCCTGATTTTTTTATTTGTTTTACCAATTTTTTTCTGTTGTGCTTGTTTTCCCAGGACCTTCGATTTTTCCTATTAAAAATTCCTGCTGTAGAAAAGAATGATTCATCAGTCCATAATATTTTAGTAAAAAAATCGGGATCTTCATCCAACTTTTGAATCGTCTGGCGGCAACAAAGTCCAGCCTTTTCTTTTTATGAGTCTGTTAAAACTTGTACGGGTAAAAGTTTATATAGTCTGTAACTGTTATTTTTTACGTACGTTGGATTTTGGAATAACTTTTCCCTATTTGATGAACTGTATTATTTATACTACATTCAGAATTATCTAAAAAATAATACAATGTTTCAAAAAAGTCTATTCGTGAATAAATATGGATAGGCTTACCTTCGGAAATGAAGCAGTATATCTAGTTATTCTTCCTGGTTTGCTTGAACTACATGCTTTTTTCTACTAAAACTGGAGGTATTATTCACCTCTCGGTAAATATTTTCAACGTATTTTCTGATGGTATTGGATGATTTAGATACAACACCCTATATGCACTTTTTGCTGCACGTTTATTTTTGTTATTTTATATATAACAAGTAAATATTTGGACTTTTTCTGCCTTACCATTTTGATTATTTCATTAAAGAAATGTCACTTATCAAACATAATAGTTGTCATTTTCATAGCTCACTTTAATAATGTTAACTTTTTCATATTTACAGTAACTAGTTTAACTAAAATATTCGACGTTTAATAACTCAAAAACGGTATATGGTAGGAGTAACATATGGTATATTTTTGAAATCAGGAACAAAGGATCATTCCAAAAATTTAATAATGTACAGGGTATCCTATTTAAAA
This sequence comes from Rhamnusium bicolor, assembly GCA_029963845.1. Classification (NCBI taxonomy): domain Eukaryota; kingdom Metazoa; phylum Arthropoda; class Insecta; order Coleoptera; family Cerambycidae; genus Rhamnusium; species Rhamnusium bicolor. The sequence continues at coordinate 438,322 of JANEYF010004436.1, forward strand.
AAAATATAATTTTTTTGTATCCTCTGAAATCTACACGCTACTGTACTTTTGATAGCATTTTAACAAAATTCAGTCATAACCACACAACTTTTATTTAAGACTTTTTTTTTTTCTATAGGCAATAATAACGATGATAAGGAATGGGTAATTTATAATGAATAACCCTGTACATTCTTTTAATGAAATACAGTAAAATCCTATGTAATAAAATTCAAGAATATACAGTGTGAGCAAACTACAATAATTGTTAGAGGTCAAGTTTGAGTTTAGATCCACTGAATAAAAATTCTTTTGTAACAGAAATTGTTTAATTTTGTTTTAAAATTGAACTGAACCTAACAACTTAACTTTAGGCGGAACTTTATTATAGATCTTCAGATTTAAAAAAATATTCAGTACAAAATTATAGGTCTATGCTTAGGCAATAGCAAAAGATAACCACTGCGTTTATTATAATTATGATTGTGACAGTAATTGCTAGAATTTTTTGTGAATGAGTAGTGAGGAATAAATATGTAAAGTGGGCGAACACGTAATTTTATATTTTATAAAGAGTGGCCTGCAATGATCCCTATAAAAAGCACCGGCTAAGACTCTTTTTTGAATTCTGAACATAGAAGTAAAACTAGTTGAATTACCCCACATAACTTAGATGTAGGTGGAATTGTGAGAAATATGCTATTCATAACGAATCATCGTTTACTAATTTTTTAAGTTGACGCAGTAAAAAAAAATTGAGTGTTAAGTTCCTTGCAAAGATAGCCGACAGAGTTATGATATTTTAAGCATCATCTCATCAATGATCAATTGTGAAACCCAGCAACTTCACATTAGTGCATTTATTTAGTTTATTATCACAATCAGTATAAAAGTTTATTTTTTTTGAGTTATGCTTGGATTTTGTTTAAAATTATTAGAAATCAACTATTCATTTACTTTTTTTAACACTAGATATATTAACTTCAACAGTTTCTTTTTTAACATTGGATTCATAAAAAGTATAATAGTCGGCAAATAATAAACATTTAACGGGATTCATGAAGAATATGTCATTTATATTAACAATAAAATGCAGGGTCCCAGGACAGACTCTTGACGTACACCATGTGAATTTGAAAAAAGTCAGATGACATACCACACCAAGGCAATGCCTCTTGTACCATAGTGTTCATGTTTAGCTAATAGTGTTGCATGGCGGATAAGAGACAGTCGAGGCCCTGAATGAAGCTCAGAGAGTAGCTGAAGCGTTCTGAGCTTTACCAAGGTCCCCCACTAAGTCAAACACAAACCTAGCTATGATCTCAACGGTAGCTCGACCACCTCGAAAACCACATTGATAGGCCCTTCTTAGTGGGCGGTTTTGGCACTTAAGCTACATGCCTTTAAAATGTCAAAGTTCTAGGCTCTTGCGGTTTAGGCTCTGCGTTGATGGTTCAGTGAGGACACTTTATACAGAGTGTCCCGAAATTAGTGTGCAATATTTTACCACCTGCTTCTACGGTCAGAAATGGGAAAAAATCATATAGATTTTAGTCGAAAAATGCTTCCTAAGGGAGCTACAGGCCCCTAAATGTGGGCCCTGAGAAAGGTTTTTATCGAATATCTCCAAAATCACTCAAAGTCAAATATTAAAAATTTACACAGCCGCTACACTTCTTATGTGTAATAAGGTCAAATGGAAATAATTCGAAAATTGTATCAGGGCTGTCCCAAACTGGGGGTTGTGGGGTTAAAATAACCACAACTTTTATGTATGTAATTTTTTTCCATTTTTGACGGTAGAATATGAAATTATAGAGTTCTATACGTAAAAAAGGTACTCTTGATGAACATCGATAAAATGCACCATTTTTAAATAATATCGATTTGAAAATTTTATAACATGGTATGAAATAGGTATTGGGAATCTAAACTAATTTTTTATTAATAGTAGGCCATGAATAAAAAAGAATGCTTCATGCCGCTATGATATAATTTGATGTTAGAGCTGTCAACAAGGTTAATAAATTTGTATAAACAGTTGCATGATATAAAATCCTAAGAACGCGTATCGGAAAAAAACGTTTTGTCCCCTTTTCTATCAGTTACTTATTTCATTTGTGCGCCTTTAATCACGATTTTCATTAAGTCGATTTAAAGTGCCAAGATTTACAGACAGAGAAATGACTGATATGCATTTTGTGTACGGTTTTTGCAATGGTAGTGCATTAGCCGCAGTAAGGGAATACCGACAAAGATTTCCCAATCGTAGGGGCGTCGAATATTTGCAGTTCTTCACCGGAATTTGGCAGACCATGGGGATTTTAAAAGGTCTCGAGGTGCAGGAAGGCTCCAAGGAAATCATCGTATGGATATAGTTTTGAATCATTTAGAAAATGATCCACAAATAAGCATTCGAAAAGTTTCAGAAATTGTCAACATACCTCACTCAATAGTTAATAAAAAATTTAAGTACCTATATAATTATTTATCTTAATTAATAATTTCAGATAGGAAGAATGACGGTAATACAAGGAATACACCCATACCATTTTAGACGCGTGCAGCATTTAACGGAGGCAGATTTTTTACCACGACTCCAGTTTTGTCAATGGATATTAGCGAACAGAAATATTCTTCCTAGCATATTATGGACTGATGAGGTAATGTTCACTAGGTACTGAGCTTTTAATATGCACAATATGCATCATTGGTCGGATGAAAATCCACGAGTTGGCCCAATAGAATTCCCCAGTGGTCTTAATGCAGAAGAGTATTTAAACTGCCTCCAAAACGACCCTATCGATTTATTACCGTTGAATGTTCGATACGAGGTTTGACAAAATATGCATTTTCAACATGATGGCGCGCCTGCTCATTTTGGGCACAATGTTCGAACTTGGTTACATCAAAATTTTCCAGACAGGTGGATAGGTGTAGGTGGTCCTATGGCTTGGCCACCTTGTTCATCAGATCTAAACCCACTAAATTTTTACTTTTGGGGTTATATGAAGGGTTTGGTTTACGCCACTGAAGTAAATACACGAGAAGAACTACTTCAAAGAATAAATCAGGCCGGAAATTAATTAAAAAGAAATACATTCAAGACTTTACGGGCTTCTCAGACTTGAGAACGTCGAGCGAGACTTATCCAAGAAAATTGAAATTTGAGTGAACACTTGTTACAATAAAACTATGTAAAATTCAAATTTAATTTTGTTGATATAAAAAAATTACTGGATGATTTTTGTTCATATTGAGTATGATAGTTTCGCTCGAGTTATTCATAAAAAAATATTTTTTCACCTATTTTCCAAGCAACAAATTAAAAATATTAGTATGCACTTTATATGGACATGAAATAATAGACAAAACTCATCCGGTACAATGTATTTTGCTCCATATGTTATAAAATTTAAAAAACAAATAAAATTAATTAAATTTTAAAAATTTCAAGTCGATATTATTCAAAAACGGTGCATTTCATCGTTGTTCATCAAGAGTGCCTTTTTACGTATAAAGCTCTAAAATTTCATATTCTACCGTCAAAAATAGAAAAAAAGTTACATACAAAGAAGTTGGGGTTATTTTAACCCCACAACTCCCCAGTTTGGGACAGATGAAATTTTCGAATTATTTCCGTTTCATCTTATTACACATCAGAAGTGTAGCGGCTGTGTAAATTTTCAATATTTGACTTTGAGTGGTTTTGGAGATATTCGATAAAAACCTTTCTCAGGGGCCCACCTTTAGGGGCTTGTAGCTCCCTTAGGAAGCATTTTTCGACCAATGTTTATATGAATTTTGTTTCCTATTTCTGGCCGGTAAAATATTGCACACTAATTTCGGGACACCCTGTATATTTAGATTTTAATTATTATTAGGCAGATAATTTAAAATTATTGTGTTGATGAGGCAATAAAAAGTAATTTTAATTTGCTAAGAACAATTTTTGAAATCTAAAAATAATTGTTTCTGTCCGTTTCCATATCAATCATTGCTTTCATATCTACAATGACATATTATAAGTTGTATCATGAATATTACGAGTGACCGATATTAGATAATCCGTATTTCCATATCTGACAGTGACAAGTCCTCCACACAAAAAATTATTTAAAACGTGTGCATAACTAGAAAGAAAGAGTATTCCATTTGAAATCAAAATAATATTGCGCAATATACTAGGAGGTTTACTTTATTTTTCTAGTTTTAGTTTTGCTGAACCTTGTCAATAGTTTCCTGAGAAATGCTGTTTATTTCTGCTCTAATTCTCTTTTTTAATTCAACAGTGTGTTCCGGTTTGGTTTTATAAACTAAGTTTTTAGATGGCCCCACAGAAAATAATCTAATGGATTAAGGTCCGGTGACCTTGGTGGCCATTCGATGGGTCCACGCCTACCATTCCATACCTGTTTAGAAATATTTGGTCAAGATACCTTCGAACGTCTGCTGCATAATGGGGAGGCGCACCATTCTGTTGGTACCACAGGCTTTGGTCAACATTTCCAGAATTAATTATACTGGGAATTAAATTTAATAACGTTGGGATGAGATAGCCCATTAAAAATTGGATATGCCGGTACGTTTACAGTTCCATCGAAAAAATAGGGAGCCATGATTATATTTCCTACAATTCCCGTCCACACATTTATCTTTTGTGTGTGTTGCTCCCGCATCCATCGAGGGTTATCCCTTGCCCAGTATCTACAATTCTGACGATTGACTACACCAATTAATTTGAAAGTGCATTTATCGGAGAAAATAATATTTTTTATCAGAAAAGGATCACCATTGCACATATTCATCATTGTTTCACAAAATTGTATCCTCCGATCTAGATCAGTTTTTACACAAGCTGAATCTTAAAGAGATGCCATTATTCTAATTTTAATACTGTATGTACTGACGTTTTAGTAACATCATAATCGCGACTAATCTGGCGAAACGCCGGTATGTGGATTTTCTTCTACAACCAGTAAAATATTTAATTCTGTATCCTCGTCAATACCTGGGCGATCTGTTTAGGGTAAATCTTTCACCGTACCAGTCTCTCTATTTTTTTTTCAATTTTACTCACTGTCGATTGAGTTACTGGTCGTTCTGGATATTTAGTATTAAATAAATTACATACTTCTTATTGAGTTCGCTCCTATCACCATACCCAATCATCGTAAGAATTTCAATTCTCTGCTTTACATATACACTCATGTTATAAATTAAAATAAATTGACAAGACGTGATTTACTGTCAAAGACGATAGTGATAAAACAAAAAAACAAACAAAAACTAACCTACTTCAAAAATTAATAAAATTAATAAAAAACATTTTTACTTTTTTTTAAATGGCTGTATCTTCCAACTTATCGATTTTAGACCATAAGTATAATACATGTTTGGAATCAGCTGTTGAAGCAGAATCCAAAAATGGAGAAATATATAGGGTGTTCCATTTAAAAAAAATATCGATGACATCATAACAGAAACAGTGATGACGTCATAACCTTAAGAATAAAGGATAAGGAGAGCAATTGAAATTAAAAATCGACGTATCCGAGATTTTTTCAAAAT